>VWZK01001320.1:10816-38417 GCA_013396935.1 Baryphthengus martii | reverse complement strand
AACAGTTGGACTTGATCTTAAAGGTCTTTGCCAAGCTAAATGATTCTATGATTCTGTGATGCTGTAAAGGAAATTACGGAAAGCTTTCTAAAATATCATCTATTTAGAACATCTGAGTCACTTGTAATAGGAAGGAGAGTGTGATATTTTGATTGAAGACTTTTATAAATAAAAACCAAAAAATAACCACCCTTAAGATATTAATTCTTAAAGCTTCAAGGTATGAACTAATCTTTAATTAAGAGAATCAGAAAGCTTTCTTTGCAAGCATGTTTCTTCATAATTGCATCCTTTTTGGTAAATATTTTCTTCTGAGTCATCTGGGCTTGTTACATGGTAAATTCTTAACTGGATTAGATATGTAAGTAATCTAATCCGAAACTATGACTTTGAGGACTTAATGAACCACTCATCAGCCACTTTCATCTAGTGAAATATGGAAGTCTCCATGCTATCCTATATAGTAAGTAAAAATCTCACATATTTAGCTTTCTAAGTGTTCATTTATAAGACCTGTTTTCTGTTGTTTTGTCTCCAAATAAATGACTTGCACATCAAAGATATTAGAAAAGCACAAAAATACTCTTTTGGTAAGAAACATTCTTTAGAAGTCTCAAATGAATTCTCAAGAGAAAATATGTGAGAGGTTTACTTATCTAGCTTACTGGAAAAGTATTATATTAACTTTTATTGTATTTCGATTTCCGGGATTTGTTTGTTATTTCCTTTCCAATAGGTAAAAGCAAACTTTATTTTTGCAACTTACAGCGCGAAATTCAACTAAATTTTGGTAACAGAAATTTCTCCATTGTGTTGAGATAAAGTTCATTTCTGAAAGCCAAATAAGCACAGGGATTTCACAGCATGAACGGTAGGCATTTAACAGAGGAAAGTGTCTATTTTCCAAGGCAGTCCTCCCCAAGTAACCTCCCACATCAGTACTAGTCACCTTTGGACCATGGCATGCAGGAGGCAAGGAAAGGTAATTAAAATCCATCATTGCAGTGTGATCAGGTGTGTGTCTACACTTGAACAGAAGAAAGAACTTCAAGTATGCAAGTCTAACAGCAGATGTAGAAGAAGAAAATTGGAAAAAAAAAAAAAAAAAGAAAAAGAAAATACTGAAAGGGGACAAGGCAGAAGAAAAATCAGTGTAGGAAATAGAACAAGAACAGGAGAAGCAGCAAGGCTGGACTGTACATAATGAAGATAAAAAAGCTTAAAAGTTGCCAATTCTTTGCTTTCTGTACATGCATGATTTTTCAAACCTCTCCAAAATACTTCTGTCTTGATTCTAATTATCACAGTGCTGACAGGTCTTGTTTTCATCCATCTTCAGTAAGTCCACAATATCCTCAGCTAATGTCAGAGTCTTATATCATGGAACTGTATCTGTTACACTAAAAGAGAATTGCTGCAATTTGATTAAGTAAAACTACTCTTACTTTACAGTGGCCCATTTTTTTCCCTGTAAGCATGCACAGTAGATGATGGAAACTATGTTAATTGTGTACGCCCAGTTTAAAGTCAGGCTATTTGCTCTTAGGAAACAGTTGTTTAGGGCTAGCATAAGAAATTTTATGAAGTTCTAATTGTTCTAATCAAAGTGAGTGAACTTTCCTTAGTTTCTGTTTGCTCAGTCTAAGATACATGCTTAGAGTATTACTGCTTCTAGATTGCCGCAATTATTTTTTCATATTATTGTGTATAACAGTGAATTATAGGTAAGCCTATTCCCATTTATTTAGTTTATTCCTATTATGCAGAAAAAAACAGAATCTACATCTTTGGCAGTATTTAATGACTAAGGATTTCTTTAATGTTGAAACTCTTGTTTTGCTTTACAATCAGTTTCTAAAATATGTATCTTGGCATGTTCGAAAACGTTAAACCACTGGTTAGGAATCTTTACAGCACTTTAAGTTTACTTTTGTCATTCAGCTTCACCTGATGAAAAATTTGTTTATGATACTAGACTAAGTAAAGAATAAGTGGTCTCTGAGTTTATGAGTGGTTTATGAGTTCTATGTTTAACATTAATGACTAGGTAAATATTTTTTGTCACTGATACAGTGATTGCAAAATGGATCCACTATCAGTGCCTGTGTTTTGTTCAAGGAGTATCATTAACATGACAGCTATGTAATATTCACATGCTTAGGCCTGAAGATTTCTAGAGGCATACTGTTTCATCATATGAAGCACCTGAATGGTTATGGGTTATGGAATTCAAAAGAGATCAGAGACTGAGTTTTGCTGTTGAGGTAAAACCAAAATTATTTTCTTAGAAAATTAAGAAATAAGTAGCAATGCATCCCACATCATTAGAGGATATAAAGTCAAGTAATCACAGCCATATCTTACCTGTTGAATAACATGTTCTTGGCTATGAAAAAGGTCATGATTTTTCAAATACAATGTTGAGTCCCAGAGAAAAAAAAGATGTAATAATTCAGCCTTAGTAGTCAGCCTTACATCCAGTTCTTTTGATTCTTTTTATTTACTGGGTACAGAAGGAAAGGTACCTACAGCCTTCCCCACGGGAATATGTGGCAATGTATTTCCAAGTTTCATCACTACTCTATAACCTGGAACTTTGAAATTATTTTTATAGTTCAGAAAACCATGTTATTCTGCATAGAATAAGTAGGAAGTACAAATCACTCTGTAGTACAGAAAATGTGGCCAGTAGGTCAAGGGAAAAGGAGTTACTATTACTAATGAAGTGTTCAACTCTTAGAACAAGGTACCATTTTAGAAAAAAAAGTCTGTGTTTCATACTTCCTCTCCATCAATGAGCTCACTGCTAAGCTCAGGTGTTTGCATCTTCTAGACCTCCTTATCTGTTGCTTAGGCAGCTCTTGTGAAGGGTGTTACAAGAGGTGCTGAACCCCATGAATATCAGATCCGTGCTTCCTCCTGTTCTCTGTGACCTGGGGATCTCTCTAAGAAATAAGAGACCTAGATTTGGTAAGCTTTGGTGCTGTATTGCAGGTACGATGAGGACAATGTTTGCTTTGTGGAAAGTAATTTGACAATAATTACAGACTACAGATTAAGTAAAAGTAAAAAAATTAGGAAAACCAAGGTTAGAAAATAGGTGGAATTGGGAAAATTAAATACGCATATATACCTTTGGACACTTACTATATATATTTCATATTTTTCTTCTTGTTTACCTTTTCAGTTTAGACTGTAAAGCATCAGGTATGAAGGACTGTTACACTACTTGTCTTCCCATGTGCTTATACAGATGTACTTTGTGTTTGTCTACCTAACAGCATGCAGTAAAAAAATTAAAATAATGTAAATACTCCATAAAAAATACAAAGAACTGTTTTGTGGGGTTTTTTTTCCTCACAGTTCCTTGGAAAGTGTCAGACAGGTTCCTCTCTAGATGTGGTAAGATGGAAGAATCTGAAAAATAAAAATTTTTCTTTTCTATGCATTTCTTTGTTTTTTCTGTAATGCTTACCAAATGGTAAATGCTGAATGAATATTTAGAAGGTAGACCTTCCCTTTCAGAAAACTCATTTTTCTATTTTACTACCCATTGCATATATACATATTAGACGTGTGTAAATAAGCCTAGAAAAGCAGTAATTGTAAAAAGGAGAAAAAAAAAGCAAAAAAAAGTCTTATAAAAAAGAATTAGATATGACTTGCTGATGAACAAGCCAATTTTAATATTACTTTCTATAGAATTTTAACTGATGTACCTACCAGATTGATCTACAGTTGGAAAGACCAAACATATCTAATTCCCAGCACCAGTAGTGAATCCTATCTTACACTATCATCGGTGACAACACAGGTAATCAAATTACTTCAGCTGATGATTAGCAAATCCTGTGAGCACTCGGTGTTAGTAGTTACATATCAGTAAAGTGATGAAGTCATATAGTACAAACTCCCCATTTAAACACAGTATTTTAGAAGGCATGTCTCAAAAGAACACTGTCATTGTTAGTATTTTTGAACAATATCTATCATATGAAGAGAAAACAAATTCTGTACTAATCAGAAACATATGTAGCATAGGGTTTTAACGCTTCTCTAGCATTCTGTTGAAAAGATTTTCAGCAAGGATTACTTTACAGACAAACCTTTATTTTCAGATTTGAATGGAAAGTTTTAGATGTTTTTCAAAAATAAGATGAAGATGGAAGAAGGCTTAGTTAACATTTTATTTTATGACTTAAAAAACTTGTTGGCAAATTCCTTTTTGTTAATAAATAGTTTTGGATTTAATTTTTATTTGCTTTGGTTGGTGTTTTTTTGATTGGTTTTTTTTTGTGTTTGTTTTTCATTTGTAAATGGAAGTCATCCTGATATAAAAGATAAAAATCTTATCCAGTTTGGCTTTCTGAGTTAAAGAGGTCTCTCTCTTCCTAGTATCTTAGCTGAAAGTATCCTGTCGTTTGAAATATACTTTGGGTTTTGATGAGTTAGTTCCTTTCTTTACACTCTTTAATTTTCTGGGTACTTACAGATTTTGTTCATACACTTTTCCTAAAACACAGAATGAAAAGAGAAGAATGAATAGAAAGACAGCGTATAAACGTACTGGGTTTATAGATATTTTGTGAGTAGGTCTACAATTTTAATTTTGAAGCTTATCCTTGAGTGGGAAAAGTGGAATGAACAGGGATTTACTTTAGTTGGAGTAATTGCTCAAATAATACTCTCATTTACACAAAATATAAGCAAATATCTTCTTACTTGTGAAGTATCGCAAATCTTAAATGATGAAAAGTAGCTCTTACAATCCTAATTACTACAACAGAATTGTATTAACACAACATTAAAATGTTATTAATAACATTTTGTGTGTCAATATTTATGTTTATCCCTTGCATCATCAAGTCTGACAAAATATAATGCTTAACCTGTGCAGGCGGATGAGAATTTATTGTACTATCAACTGAGTGCTAAACTGAAAATCAGCTCAGGCCAAAGTACTCTTAACTACAGCTAAGATTTTGGGCTATTGCTTCAAGAATTTTCTTTTAAGAGCTAAGCTAACAAGTTTACATGACACTACATCTTGTTTAAAAAAAAGAAACCACTGCTTCTGGAGCTAATATGGAAATATCAGCATAAAGATAATACAGTTGATCTTGTCTGGCCATGGACAAACCTCTGGATTCACTTCTGTCTCAAAAATATTTTTTTCTTTGTGATCAGCATGCTTTACTGGGCAGTTTTTTGCTGCTCTGCGTTTGACAAGAGTTTTTATTAGTTTTAGAAGCCAGTGTTCTCTGAAAAAAAAAAAAACAAACCCTGAAACATAAATCTTCAAAGTGTTAAGAGTCCTTTAGGTGCACAAGAATTAAAAAAACTTCAGGTTTTCAATGGGCATTCAGTTAACCAAAGAAATAATAAAAATAAGTAATGCTGGATTTAAATTAAACAATTAGAGATCTGTTTGGTTTAGGAGAAAATGCTCTCAATCTCAATATCAAAGTGTAGAAGCTACTTGGAACAAAATGAATGTTTATCCTTGGTTTACTGTTGTCAACATATACTCCATTCAATTAACATTTTCTGAGCATATCGTGGAAAGCATGCATTGTGAAAACTGTATAATACATTTTAAAAACTATTTGATTATAATGGCTTTCAACAAAATTACTGCAAAAAACATGTAATTTTTCTATATTTAAGCTCCTTACATTGATTTGTAGCTTGTCCAAAATAAAGTGACACTTTTCAAACAAATAAAGCTGAATGTTGCAGTAAAGTCAATTAATGACAATATACAGTTGTCCATAGTACTAAGAATTCTCTGTTAAGGCCTGAATTCTGTATAAACACCCATTTTTTAAGTTAAAAGGCTAAGAAGGATGGGAAGCATTAAAGGCAGCAAATATACCACTGTTGCCCTTTGAAATTTTAAGGATGCTTATCAACTAGATGTGTATTTTAAAATATTCTGTAATCTCTTCATTGTCTGAATCCTGCACAGTTAACTACTGTTATCATTCAGCATATGGGATTGCTATGGCAGTCACAGAATCACAGAATTGTTGAGGCTGGAATAGACCTCCGAGATCATCAAGTCCAGCCTATGACCCAACACGACAACACCTAGCTAGACCAAAATGTCCGTTTGCTTTGTAACAGTTGATGTTCAAATAAAAATCTGCAAAGTCAGATAAGATAAGAAGGTGGCCCAGGTAACAAAGCCTAATCACTAGCAGCTACTGCAAGTTGCCAGCTCCAACTCAAAATATTTTCTTGTCAGTTTAGGGGTTTTTTTTAACTGAATTATATTAACCTTTTTTACAGCTCCAAAAATACACTGACAATGTGGACCTGTGTTTGTAAATGAAATTTTAGACCCAATAAGCTTGAGTTGATATGCTATAGATGATTCAAAGGAAGGTATTTATTCTGCTTTGTTTATCTGAGCCAGGCTTTATAAAGTATCTGTAGTATAGGCTTGTTAGTATGCATTCATGTGATCAAACTTATTATAGTTCTGGAGAAACATTGGCCCAATGTTTGCTGATGTTTCATGCTACAACATGATTCAAATAGAAAACTTATGATTCATTTCCATCTAAAGTTGCTCTTTCAGTTTCAGCCTTTTTTTCTGACACTTTTCTGTTTGTTGTGTGTATCTAAAAAGCTTCTGGGAATGCTGACAGACTTTCTTGCTCATTTAAAACTATGGACCTTGCTCTTTAAAACTGCATCACTGCTAAACTTCTGAAGTTGATTTTTTTATCATCCTTACTTCCTGCACTTAGGTTTGTGTCATACAGTCTTCTCTGGATACATATACACAAAAAAATTTAGTGGTTACAATACTGGGGTTTTTTTGTTTTGTTTTCTTTTTGTTTGCTTTGTGGATTTGTGTGGGTTTGCTTCGGTTTTGTTTGTTGTTTTTGTTTCTTAGGGAGATTATTGTTTGTTTTTTCACTAGAAGTTTGCCTTGTATTTTAGTGCCTTACGGTATGCCCTAGAGTGCTCCTCTGATGTGTTCAAAATGGTTTTCTTCCTGGTGGAAGTAAAATTTAAGTCTTGCAAAAGCATGATGTAAAGTAATGTAATGAGGATTGCATTAGCTCTGTCCTTCTAGTGAGCCCTCTGCACGTGTGCCTTAGACAGGCAACTGCTGTGAACATGATTTCAACAGACACAACATGAAGTACGGTACTAGAACTGTAATAAATCACAATAAAAGGAGCTTCAGTCTATCTGCATTTGCACTGCAGCAGTCAGTAATGTGTTAGTTCACTCTAAAGGTGGAAATTGAATTTCCTTCAGCACAAGGTAACCCGGAAGAAGGTCTCCAGGGTAAGTACCCCAACAGTTAAGAGGTGTCTGAATAGGAGACAAGGCAAGACTCCAGAATAAGACTCTCTCAGTGCATTCAACTGTTTCACTCTACAGAACTGCTCCTACTGTGTTTTTCTGTTTGCTAAGACAAATATAATTGGCACTCTAGGGCCTAATATAATCCCTTCTATCTCAGCCAGCAAATGGAGTTCTCTAATTCAGGAGTTACTCTCAATTTCCTTTACAACTGATAAAGAGAGAATGATTAAGGTGCCTGTCTCTACTGAGAGTATAGGGAGCTTTAATTCAATGTGTTCTTAAATAATTCACTTTGGTTACATGCGTAAAGTAAGATGGAATGAACCCAAACTAATTAAGGTTTATTTGGGGACAATAGGATAGACAAACAAGAAACACAGTTCAAAAGAAGGATTTTCCTTAAGGTGAAGAAGCTCTCAAACAATTGAAGGTAGGCTTAAGAGGTTTGAAAGGGTTGTGGAGTTGTTGGAGTCCCTCTTCTGAGTCCCTTTTATCTACTACCATTACTTTTACCTGTAATGATAATAAGGTCTCTATACATGACAGTTTCTCACCTTGTGTAAAACCCCTCTACTGTGTGAGTAGCCTAAGACCTTCCAGCTCTTGAATGGACAACAAAATAAACAACAAAAAGCTCAAAGAAAGCAAGCAAAGAAACAAAAAATTTTGAAGTAGTTGAACCCATAATCAGAAGACGGTAAAGCTAGATAATCCAATCTGGAGCACAGACAACCTGTAATTAATAGTTCATCCATGAGATGTCAGGTACTTTCTTAGATACAGGAAATATCATTAATGCATCATAAGACATTGACCTGAGGCAAGAATACTCAGGATAAAAATGCACTCAGGAATTCAAAATCAAACATAAATATATTCTATTGCCACACTTCTATGCATCAATATATCAATCCATTACTACTTCAAAAAAACTTTTCTTTCCTTACTACCAAAAAGTAATATTTTTCATCAGCAGTTCTACTAGAATTGAGATGAGGTCACTAATTCCTGAAAAAAGGATCAAGCTCTGCACCTAGAAGAAAAAAAAAATTCTAACATTTATTGATAGGAATCTTCCAGGAGTCTTCTAAGGATTATCTGTGAGTCTCATTTTCTAATTTATATGATTAGGATCTTGATAATACCTTTGGACAAAAGAATCAAAATAATATGGATGTAAACTATACTGGCTGACCTCAGAGTCATTGCTCCAGAGGAGTATTAGACTTGAACGTGAACTTGAACAGCAATCGTACTTACGGATTAAAATATGAAAATACCTAACCTATCAATATCTGGAATGTCTGCACTAGAAATGAGGAGGAAAATTCAATAATCATTCTTTTTAAAAAAATATCTTAAACTTCATATGTGACAGACCCATGGTGGTAGAAGAATGTGGCCTAGGGATATGTAATTACCTCCACATCTCAGTAAGCCTGCTGCAGATTTCAGAGTATATGACAGTACCAGACAGGTGGAGTAGTATCAGCAGCTTTCTGGCAAAAATAAAATGTGGCAACTTGCACCTCTCCTCTGTAATTGTCCTGTTGGAAGTCAAATATAGCAAACTGCAGAGGCAGAAGACGACACAGCTTTGAACAGTACCAAAGTATTTTTTTTTTCTCATATGTTCTCCAAAGAAACATGGCAGTAGCAACAGGAAAAAATGTTTAATTCTCTCATGATTAGATGAGGGATATAAATACTGATTCTCTAGCCCAGATATTTGAAAAAGATCCCTATTTTTATCTCACATCAAGGATAGCACTGGGTATTTGTTGTTATTTGTTCAAAGACCAGAATCTAAGTCTTTGTGCAAAACCATCCCTACTAGTTTATGTTTCCACTTACTTCTTTGTAAGAAACAACACACAAGTGGATTCCAAAGCAATGGGAATTTTACATTTGGAATTTCTTTTTTTTAATTATTTTTTTTTAAACAGCACAATGAGAGAGACATTACCTCAAATGATCTGACCGTATATGGAGTTAGGTAATATTTCCAGGTGCATATATAAAAAGTGGTAATGCATCATTATTCTATTTGGTTTAAGGTGTTATTAGAGATATGTTACATCATCTAAAATAAGTAGAAAATTCTTAAATTTCTGAACATACATTGTGAGTAAAACTTATTGTTAAACTTTGGTTCTGCACTGCAGCAAGCTTTTATCTGATGAAAATGAGACTAGAGTTTCTGGTTTCTGTTGCAGATATTATTGAACCCGATCTACATTAAGATATTTATGTTAAAATATGAACATACAAATTTTTCATGTATTTTTTTAAAAGACTGTTTGTATTCCTTATGAAAATATCATTTCTAGATGAATACTTCACCTTTCAATTTCTTTTAGCTATGCTTTACCATCTCATTTTTCTCTATTCTCTTTTCATGAGCATAACTAGCCTTTGAACAGATAAATAGCAAACTTTTTCCTTACTTCTACCCCTCAAGAAGACATAAAAAAACTCTGATCCTTTTTCCTGACGTATTCTAGTTTTCTGAGACAGCATTTATCCTGTCCACAGTTGCAATTATATCAATAAGTAATAGATACTTACGGTTTAACTGTCTCATCTCAACCCATTGCATGTTATGCACATTCTGCAAGCAAGATTACTTCTGTTTCACACTACACATCTGAAGTCCAAAACCAAGTCCTAATCAGACTTAAAAGCACCAAATCCATCTTTGGCTTCACAGGATGTTATAAATTGCATCTCTCTTCACCAGTCTCCCCTCCCATTTTTTTCGAACAAATTCACCGTTAGAATTGCACTCCAGTTGAAGAAAATTTTAATGTAATTTACCATTTATAAGAAATTCAATCACAACACACCAGCAGTTGTCCTTTTTTGGCTTAATCTATTGCCTGTGACTAAGGTACTATATTCCCTAAGAAACTTTACACATTTGCAAGCATTCCTATTCTGTGGTGATAAAATACGTAAGACTGCCTTATCAGAAGATGGGATTGATCTGAATTTGCCTATCCCTCTAAGAGTTTTTCATTATATGTGAATAAAGTTGTGATTAGTGTATGCTTATAAATATTTTTATTGTGTGATGAACATTTGATTGCAAATATTTTTAATACTAAATAGCATGAGGACAATGAATTCTCATATTTTAGGGCATAACATCAATTAACTGTGACTAGGAAGAAGCAAGTTGTTCTAGTAGCCCTTCACCGTTGATTTATAAGACATATAATTTAGGTGAGTTTTGTTTTCCCTCACAGTAACAACTTGGTTTATTATCAAAGAGGCCTAAACGTGATGAAAGCTCCAAATATTTATGGGAAGATACAAGCTCATGAAATAATTTATGGCGCAGAGAAAAATGAAAAGGAAATAGAAGATGCCATAATGAAATAGGAGAATCAAGTAGTTGTATCGGAACTTGATAAGAGTTTTGAGATGAAAGCTGAGTTTAAAAGAGGGTTGCCTGACCTATCATAGACCTGGAATTTCAACTTCTTAAAAATGGAGTAATTTATATGAAATTACACTTTTCCTTCTAGAAAAAAAAAAAATGAAAACAAAACAAATCTGTATATCAGAAAAGATAATTTTTTTTGTTTGAGAAAGTTTGAGATGATACTCTCTATGTCTTTATGGCTGTAATGCATTCTGAAACCATGGCTCATGGTCCTCATTTTCAGGAGAGTAGTTTGATTCTGTTGGGAAGACAAGCTGGGAGCCAAAATCAAGCTTGTGACAGCAGGGCAAAAATAGTTTTAACCTCACGAGTAAAAGGTGCAGTCCTACAGTAACCAAGCAGGAAGAGCTGACCAGGTCCAAGGTCAAAACAGAAGTCATCAAGGCAAGGCCAGGAATATAAAGCGCAAACCCAGGAATAGGCATACCTGCAATGCAGTTCAAGCCACAACCAAGACCCAAGGCCCAAGCTTCAATACAGCTCCTGAATAAAGGAAGAAAAGCTCCAGAAAGGCTGTTTTTCACAATTTATTGTTTTTAGAGAAAACTGATATAAGCTTGCTCAGCTGCACTATAACAGGGCTGAGCTTGAACACATGCAGCCTGTGTTCAGGCTCAGCCCTCATCCAATGCAGCTGCTGTATCTAAGCACCTGATATTCATCCACATCTCACTTCTCACAAATTTCAGTCCTAGAGTGGATAAATTAGATAAATCTACAGTTTAGAAGAGATCAAATAGTAAGTACTAGTGAAAGAAATCCTTACGAAATATCCCAAAAAGGAGAGGACTAAGGAAGACTATTGCAAAACGAACTATGGATTACACAACGATTATGTGAAAGAAGGTCCTTACAAACCTAGATTATTTAAATTGAAGGCAGAGTTATTCTGCATGAAGTGGAATATGGAACTGCTGTGGAACAGGGATGCATGTGGCCCTAAGTCCATACATGTTCTACACTTGGCTGTGATATGCAATTACAAGAGTGGCACATCAACTAAGGTAATAATACTTGTGTATATGTCAAAGGACAATAATGGGAAAGTGGTGGTTCATAAGGACATACTGCATCATGTATCACTTGAGTATGACCTAAATTACATAGAGTAAGGGGTGGAAGTTGGACTGGTCCCAGCCAGGATGGAGTTAATTTTCTTCATAGCAGCCTGTATGGTACTGTGGTTTGGATTTGTGACTAAAACGGTGCTAATAACATACAAGTGTTTTAGTAATTTCTGAACAGTGATAGCATTTCCTCAAGGCCTTCTTTTTCCCTACTCTGCCCATCCCACTTAGTGAGTTGGGGATGTACAAGAGGTTAGGAAGAGACACAAACAGGACAAGGGAATATTTCATATCATAAAGTATCATGACTAACAATAAAAATTCAGGGAGAGGAGGAGCAAATGGGAAAGTTCGTGGTTATGACATTTGTCTTTCCAAGCAACATATAAATGATAAAGCAGGCCCTACTTCACTGGAAATGGTTAATCATCTCCCTGTAGATGGGAAGTAGTGAATGAATTCCCTGTTTTGCTTTGCTTCAATTATTGTTGTCCTGACCTACAAGTTTCCTGCTTTTACCCTTCCAGGTCTCTTTGCCATCATGTGGTGGGGGGGCAAGTGAGTAGCTGGGTTGGGACTTAGCTGCTGATCAGGGTCCTCCTGGACAGCACTAGGAATAACCTTAGACACCAGATGGCTGATAAGCCCAGTTTTAAATTTCTGGTACTCCTGCATTTAATGAAAAAGATTAATAGACTGTTTACAACAGTTACAAAATACAGCATGCAATGCTTGCATGCGTACTATTCATCATGTCAGCTATTCTACCTTAGTGTCTAAAGTATTACAGGATAAAGTAATTTTCTGCATTTGAATACCAATGAATGTGAAAAGCATTTTTTTCCTGCATCACTCTTGCTTGGTATAGGTATGCTGATCACATATGCTCTTTCAACAACTAATGTTGAAAATCATAAACACAAGTCTCCATTTTATTGATGTGCTTAAATTAAGCATTAACAGAAAACAAAAGACTCCAAAATTCCATAAACAGCTGCAGTTTATCATCCCCAATTAAAATTCCCATTCCATAAATTAGTTTATATGCACAAAAAGAAGACACATTTTGCAACTGTGTTAGTATAGTTAACTCTCTATCAACCATAGTGGTCTCATTTAGGTAAGAATGAAAGTCTTATTCTTTCCTTATCGTAAGCAAATTCTTTCTCTCCAAGGAGACCTTCTATATTTTCTACTCTGCACTAGATTTTTAACACATCATTCACTTTTCTAATTTATCTACTCATCAGCAAAGTATTTTGTAAATCTTGGTTAAGCTCTTCACAGTGAATCAGCTTCTCCTGACAAGTCCTAAGACTTTATGTGCTAAAATGATGTAAAAAATTATTTTTTAAATACCTAGTATCACATCATAAATTGAACTTCAAAGTATTTAACAGTCACAGAACCCAAGAAGACATTTTATTTCATTTGAATAAGGTTGTTTTGAATGGCTTTGTCATCCTTCCAGTGTATCTGTATCTTATGAAGTACTCACTAGACAGATTTTCTTTTGACCTTCTTTGTATGTATCAAAACCATAAAATCTTTCTGTCTAAAGATCAGTCATTTGTCTTCAGCAATTTTCCCATACTCAAACTTATTTTTGGACACAAGATACTAACTACAACTACACCTTCCTAGTTTGATTATGTCTGTAACTAGAAAATTAAGACCTTCTCAAGACAGATCTGAGACACCAAAGCCAACTGTGATGGATTGACTAATATATCTGACACCTGCTGGGAATTAGTGTTCCTGGCTTGTCCCAATTTGCTGGCTATGCTTGGAAAATGATTTGGAGAGTCCTATTCAGGAGAAGCAAAAACAGTGCTAGGGAATGTATTAACTATTTATCCATACTAAGCAGACTTCTAGTGCTCAGTGTAAAGGAATTATATTCCTTTGTAATATTTAATATAACCATGTAAATATAATATAAAATTTTCTAAAATATTTTTTGCTTACTGTAATTTCATCTGCTTCTTCAGTTCCTTCTTCTCTGCCTTCTCACCTGTCTTATCTCTTCTGCATTTGTATAGATCTTAGCCCCATTAAATCCAAACAGCATGGCATAGATCAGAAAGTCAGATTACCAGAATTAACTCAAAACCATTCAATTTTTTCACTAAAATTTATTAGCATCCTTCTTGCCCCAATTAAGATTTAGCATCAACATCTAAAATTATGTTGATTGCATTTCAAGCCATTGGGGGCTTTCTCTACCAGGCATTTCATGGTTATATTGCATACCTAAGGGACACTTGAAACTTCTTCAGTTAGTCTGCTGGAACTACCAGCACATTGATTCAACGCAATAAATTTGAGTAGGTAACATACTTGAGCTTGGCAGCTCTTTATGTTATTCATCTTGTTCAATCAGTGTTTCTCCTTAAAAACTAGAAGTAGCTAATTTATTTTGTCTTCAGTATCAATTACATGAAGAATAAAGCCTTTGTTATTATGTAGCTCTTCTTTTTAAAAAAAATAATTATTTGTACAACCATCTGGTGATTCATGTCTAGCATTTCTAGTCCCAAATCTTGTTCATTCCCCCTCTCCTTTATACAATATTTAGATTTTTGTAGTATGTAAGTAAATGAAACCAAAAAGTGTGAAAAATCACTTTAGAGCTGAAGCAATAATTCTGAACAATTAGTTAACATGTTGCTATATTGGAATTTAAGAAGGGAGAAGAAACACTACTTGATGATTTAAGACCCAAGATTTCATTACATACTTAGAAAAAAATAATTAGAAGAAATATGATAGATCAATCACAAAAACTACGCTAGAACATTATGCAGAGTGTTTATTAGACAGGCATGGAAATTACAGACAAAACCAATACTGTGTCCTTCCCAGTTAAGAATTCATACCATAAGGACTGTCCAAAAACTACACAAAGTATAAAGGAAGTGGCAACATAGTGAGTAAAGAGCAATTTCCCATTTTATAAAGTCAAGATTAGGGTCAGTAACATGAACAAAGGATTTTTGAAGATAAACTTGAAAACCTGAGTTTCATTCTGCATTTGTTTAAAAATGAGTAATCTAAATATATGACCATTTGGTGAAGTTTTTAAATTGTTCTATTTCCCAAGTCTGCAGTTATTTTTGAGACATTCCATGGTAGAGATTAATTTCTCCTTTCACATTACTGCTTCTAGGTGGTGGGGGAGATGAGAGAGGAAAAATATAGAAGCAGCCAAAACTAGTAAAAAAGATTATACACTAAGTGAACTAATAGAAACACTTAGAAAGAAGATTTTTTGGATATTGCGGGTAGGTCAAAAAGACCTGGGAAAATATGTTTTAAGCTAGCAGGTTGCAATATTTTCAGGATATGTACTGAAATTTTGACAGCTGAATTGGGAGGAAGCTGTGAATTTGTGGCAAGGTAAATAGGAGCTGAAAATGGAAACCTTGAAATCCAAACAAACCATTCTGACATATTTGCCAGCTGGAGCATGAGGCTGACAATTAAAAATCACTGACTTAACATAGTCAGACACAATAGAAACACAAACATTGGCAGAAAATAATGTGAGAAAGAATATGCCACACATCAAGATGCATTACAAACTGTTAATGAGAAAACAGAATTCAGGAAACAACAGGGCAAAAAAAATTCAAACAGGAAATGCAATAAAATAAATTAGTGTGAAGTGCTTCATAAGCTTGAGAGCCAACAAGCCATTCTGGGCACCCAAGAACACACTTGACACAAAGGTTTCTAGTACTTCTAGTTTATATTAGCTTTACTTCTCCAGAATAACACTCATGACATATCAACTGTGCAAGCCATCATTTTCTGCAAAGATTACGCTTTTTATATTCTGCTTGCCTGCTGCCAGCAGTTTGGCAAAGCTCTCTACTGCTTTCACTAGTCAATTATCTGCAGGATTCACTCTTTAAGCCCACCTGCCTAAAAATCTGAACTGAATGAACACAAACACTTCAGTCTATAGCTCACCAACACTGTTCAATTATCTACTGTTACAAGGAATGTGTTGTCACTAAGCTCTCTTTAGGTCCATGACTGCCCCACTTCAAACTTAAAAGAGATGATAAATCACCAGTTTTGGTTAAGTTCAGTTCTCAGATACAGGTCAGAATTCTATGAAAGATTGGAACAGATGCACCAAATGTTTCAGATATCCTACCTGGCATTCCACACACAAAAAACCCGATTACCTTCAATAGTAAAACAAAGCAGTTCTAAAAGAGCTTAAAGAAAAAAAAATTCCAACACAGTGTATATCATAAAAGCATCAGCAAATGACAGTTAAATGACAGGCAGATGGAAAAAAAAACAAAACCCAAACCATAAATCTATTGTTAACAACTGATCTTTCTAACACAAAATCCTTAGGGCAATGATAGATTAATACAAAGCAATAGATAGATGTGATGAAGGGCATGGATCCAAAGCTTAGTAATTGATGTCTGTGGCCTGAAAAAAAGGAATGTTAGGCTTAGGAAACAGTCACACTAATACCTGACAGCCATTTGTTATGATGACCGGGTGCATTACCGATTACTGACTACTTGGGTCATTGTTACTAGAAGAAACAATTAGACAGGTTGAGTATATTTTGTAGCTTTTAATGAAAACAAACCATCAGCCCCTATTTCAGCACAAGTCTCTTCTGGATAAGCCTCTAATTGATGGATTGAAAGCCTCAAACATTAAATGATTTCAAGTAGCTATTCTCCATTACTACTAATATTTTTTTAATGTGAAAACACAAGGAGTTCAGTGCACCCTTTCCAATAAATGTCTGCACTCCAGTATGCTTGTCAAGGTTTAGGGTCAGGGCAGTCTGCTAGACGTATAACAGACACTCTCTGTTAACCTCTCTCCCTCCCCAAAGGGGAAGAGAAAGAGAGTAAGGGAGAGAGACTTATCAATTAGAAAAGGAAACTAGAAGAGCCTTAATGAAAATAATAAAAATATGCAATATATACAAAACCAGTATCAAACTCAACCTTTGTGATGGCAAGTATGTTATTATCACCACTGATGTTGCGGAGCAGGCACTACTCAAGTCCCAGGCTGGACTAAGTGGCAGACTGGAACCAGATTCAGGATCTGGATTCTGGAACTGGATTCAGAAATACACAGACTGGGATCAAAGACAGAACGGACAGAGTCCTTCTCAGATGCTGGCCATTGAAGAAGAGAGCTTGAACCTCATGATCCCTCAGCTTCATAGCAAATATGATGTATATGGGATGGAATACCTCATTGGTCAGTTTAAGGTCACCTGTCCAGTCTGCTCTTTCTCACAGGTGCAGCCTTTTACTTCAGAAAGTGTAGTTACTTAGAAGAGACTTCACTGAAAAGTAAAATCACTGCACAAAAATTAGTTTTGTTCTAGCTCAAACAAAACATCAGAGTCCATCTGAGATACTCAGGCCAGACAGTGAATTGCTACCAACTATCATCCTTGCAGAGAGCTCTGCTGCTTTTCCAGTTGATGCTGACACAGATTTTCATCCTCTTGTGCCTCCATGAACAGATATTCATGTTTTCGTGCAGGGCAGAGTGGAATCAAGATGATTTTGCCATCCAGACCATAAATAGAAATAACTCCCATGAGAAAACTCCACTGAGAGAGCTATACTATCTCTGCACCTACTCCATGAATTTGCAAGAAAAAATTTATGAATTTTATACTGTTGTGTTTACCATTATACTCACAGTATTTTTCCTCCTAGCTTTTAACAGATAGGGACTTACTTTAATCTCTGTGTAAGAGGTGTCAGAATCCATTCCAAATGTTATGATCAAAAAACATTTTTAAAAGTCAAAATCACATTTTTAAGTTGTACTTTGTGTATGATTTTGGCTTTAACAGCTTTCGGTTATAAGGAGATCTACAGTTTAGTTAGGTATTGCATAGAAGAAGTGTTTAATCAGGTAGGAATTTTCTACCTTTCACTTTCAGTGAATATTCCCATGTTCTTGGCTTTACCCATGACTTTGATAAGTTCAAAGAATTTTTGTGCACTAATAAAACATGATTTCTTTTGCAGAATTCATATAACAACAGTGTATTTTATGTTATTAACCTAAATACCTCGGTGTTCTTTCTACTATGAATTTCATAATTATTTAAGAATGAAACTAGAAGCCCTAAGGAAGTTCTGGCTTGAGAACAATGGCAGCAGAGATCATTATGAATATGCATTTCTGGCTCTTCTTCTTTACCCTGGAACTCCACTCCTCATTTAGTCTCTAGAAATTTACCTTAACATTCAATATGACAGTTCAAACTTTGTAAGAAGCAGCTTTTCCTTTCATCCCATGACAGATGTAAATACATCCTCCTTGCATTTTTGTGAAAGATTTACATTAGTCTAATGATTAGTAAAGGCTATCTACATTTACAAGCATAAAAAGAATCTTGATAGAATCCAAAGGTCTAGGAATGAACCATGCAATCATGTGAAAAAAGATTGTATCAGAAATACCAAAATTCAATATTTCATCTTTATATTTAACATAGGCAAGCAGAAAATTGCACTATTTCTTACTGTCAAAGCATATTACAGATTTTGTAATTCTCCTATCACTCATCTTTGCTGAAAATATTTTATTTCCCATAGCATAATCTTCTGACCAAATTCATCTTATATGTAACAACATACGTGTAACTGGTTTCATCCAGTAGAGGAAGACAATTGTCTCATTCTCATATAAACCTATTCACTTACATATATACCTTCACATAAACATGTCAATAACAAAAAAAGGTCCTACTCGTACTTCTAATAACTTTGCATCCTGGGAAATTTATTTCTTGGGTTTCTACTGAAAAAAAGAGAAAAAATATTTTTAATCATTTCTATTTTGGAAGCCATATCAATATAATTCTTGTTGTTCATAAATTTTAATTTGTTTTACATTTTATGGTAATTAAATATTAATATATCAATTTCATATAGATTATGGCATAATACAGTAATACAATATTTAGATCCTTGGACTATAGTGTTTAAAACACAGACGTATTGTTGAGTTTAGTATTAATTGAGGTGATGTGGGTTGTTTTTTTCCCAGAAGTGTCTCATTTCTTTCTTGTATTGTTCTACTAGAGACTTTCATATTTTGAAGTAGCTGTCCCTTGGTACATTCAGTGCTAATTTTGCTACCTAACTGTAACAAGAGACCATCTAAAAATTAAAATACACAAAATATTTTATATTAAGAAATAAAGTTGCTTTTCTTTGAAATATTTATTTTATAGTGAAGTATAAACTATCTAAACCAGATTATTCCAAAGGCACACTGCTCTGAATTGTCAGGTGAGAAACACCACTGAGTGCAGTAAAACAAAATATATTTTGAATAAGTTTTGAAGTACTTTTTTCTCATAAAATTATGAAGTAATAAAGACATATATAAAAAAAAGGTACATTTTTTGACTAATTCAAAATAGCTCTCAACTTTTAGGATTAATTATGAGAGAATTGAAGATGTTTCTACCAGTAGTATCTCAGTATTCCTCCATAACTAAAAAAAACAATAATTAAAATATTTAAACATCTACTCTCATAAAGTCCGAGCATACAGTACATTGCAATATGTGGTTAGACTATTTTCTTCAGTATATAGTACAGATATTCTAAAACTATAAAATTTCTGTCCACTCTTTGTATATATGCACTTAAGCTAGAACCACTTGCAGCTGCAATAGGGAATGAGAACATTTTAAATTTGTCTATATTTTTGTCCAGACTTTGGGATCTTCTGCAACCAGAGCTGATGCTCCGGCTTGGCTGTGTCAATCAAGAAACTGACAGAAACAGTAAGTATGACCGCTAACTTCATTGATATCACAGAAAAGCAATTAGAGACCTTGAAAGTTTTTGTTTTTTGACTTCTGGGGTTTCTGCCAAATATGTAATCCCAGAAGTAGCATAAACTGGCAACAAAACGTACACATGCCAATTGTATTATCATATGAAAAGTACATTATTTATTTACTTATTTCTTGCTTAGTAAAGTAAGCTGTAAATTTAGCTACTACAAGATCTGCAGTAGCTCTGATAAGACAAATAAATTACTTCAGTACTATGTATATTCTTAGGAATATGATTTAGGCAGATGATGTTGAAATAAAGGTTGAGAGTACAATATCTCTAAATACAGTAAATTTCATTAAAATGAAAACAATTTTAAAAATTAAACAAAAAAAAACCAAATCCTTTTTCCTAAATAACAACGTCATTTGCCTTAGAAACAATTTAAAGTTGTTTCTTTACACTATGAGCTGATCAAGAATATTGACATTCCATATCCTATCAGCTTAGTTTCCATAATGTGATTACAGGTTTTTCTCATTTATGTATACCTGAAACATACATCCCTGCAGGAAAAAAAAAAAAAAGGTGAAAACTTAGTAGAGAACATACAGAAGAGCGTGCCCTTCTTTCTATAGAACTATCTAAAGATGTAAAAGAGGAGTGTACATTCAGTGAAACAACAAAGTGAGCCCATGCTTCTCTAGATAACACGAAATACCTCTCCTATTACTAGAGATTCTGACAATATGTGCCCTGAGTTTCAAACCTGCTTTTCTTACAGCACCCACTTTCAGCCTGTGAATTGCTGTCCTACACAGAGTGAATTTTTTCACATTTGACCGGAGAATCAGCTGTAGCTAATTGAACTTACTCTTATTCCTGTGTCTTCCAAATCTTCTCCTTCAACTGCATCCTTTATTGAGAAATATAAATCCCCTCACAATAGTACTAGCTAGATAAAAATTTGGTTCAGCCCCTCTAAGAGAAAAATAGATCTTAAATTATAAAGGGTTCCACAGACATCTACTTATTTTTTTTAAATCTATTATTCACATATTTTACTAATGTATCTCATTTGTGATTAATTTTTTGCTATTTTGATTGAATCATGTTTTTAAAGTCTGCCATACTATCTGTAGGGTCAAAGGACTCAACAGAAGGGCTTGTTCTTCCCTCATGCTGAATACATGGACTGGATCACTTGGTTTCTGGAAATTCATACGCTGAAGCACAAAACCAGACCTGTGGAGGGCTACTTGCTTCCATGATGTGCTAGCCTGGATTCTGTTTACCTTTTAGGATAACTTTTGTTTATGTGGTTAAATCCAATAGTCTGCCTGGGAAACTCTGAAGACCTCAGTTTAATCCAACAGTGTTTATAAAACATACAACCAAAAAGAAAAAAAAAGAAAAATTAAACAATCCAACATTTTTGTCTTGATTTTTTTTAAAAGGAAATATTTTCCACATCCTTTTCCTTACTTGTTTTCTTCACATCTTTCCTACTTAGTTAGGGACATTTATCTTGGTGAGACTTCATAATTCGTCAGAGCTTCAGTAACAATAGTGATACCCACATTATTTGTAAAACACCTTTTTGGTATTGATCAAATTCTGATTGTTTGATGTAAAACAAGGAAGGATTAATAATGTGAACAAAGGTAAGGTAGAAAAGACAAATACTTGATGAAGTAATTTATTTAAATAAAGAATCATACTCCTGCTATTAATTTATTTATTACAAGTTAACTGCTTAATTCGTACTTTCAATGTTACATTAGCCTAACTTTAATATAGATCTTTGTGCTCAAGACTAAGTATTTGTAGAAAGCCATTCAAATAAAATTGCCATGTATATCAGTTACTTTTTCATCACCAAACTGCAGTATGTAAATGAGTGTAATTAAATAATAACCACTTAGACTGGCATCTATTATCTGATGTGCGGCTGATAAATGTCTTTCTGCATGACTCAATCTTTTCTACTGTTCATTCTCACTTGGGAAACAGCAGGAGTGAATGCAGTCATAAGTAAACTTTGGTCTGTGCTGTCTCACTACGCTATTTCAGTTGGAAAAAGACTGTTCCAGAGAAGAAAAAAAAAAAAAGTCTTTCCAAATTGATAAGAAGTCAATAATATTTTGAATTTAAAGCAGGTACTTAACATCCCATCATCAAGATGTTCTATTCATTTTAATAAATGATTTGAAAGATCAGTGCCTCGTTCCATGGTTTTATCATGGCACTTATCTCAAATGCTAGAAGAAATGCAGGCACAAAGAGTTTGATCTGTTTCCTTGGAGACATATAACATTTATAGAGGGATAGTTACAGAAAGGGTTGTCCATTTGAGGAGTCCCTTCTTACCACAAAGTTGCTAGCTTTGTTCTTCTATCCTAAATTACTATCCACAGTTCATGTGCCACCAGGAAAGGGCTGGATGGGAGGGAATTATCCTTTAGCAATAAATGCCTTAATGGCAACTCAATATGTGAGAGAAATAGTGTAACTCTGATTTAACTCATAACTCTGTCCAACACGGATCTGTTAGTCCATTCCCAGAGCTATGACATCATTAGTAATAGTGAGACTTGGTGAAATAAGTCTTATGACTGGAGTACTGAGATGGAAAGCTTTAGGATGTTCAGAAGAGATAGGCAGGGCAGGGGAGGTGGAGGACTTGCACTGTATATAAGGGAGAGGTTTGACTTGGGATATCCTACTTGAAGTTAAGGCAGATGTGGTTGAAAGCCTCTGGGTGAGCATCAGGGGGATGGAAAAGAAAGCAGATACTGTGGGTGTCTCCTATTGGACACCCAGTCGGGATGATGGCACTGATGAGTTATTCTATACGCAATTAGGACAAATGTCTATATTGGTGACCCTTGAACTTATGGGAAATTTCAACTTCTAAGACATCTATTGGGAATACCAGATTGCTAGCAAGAAAAACTGGGAAATTCCTGAAATATGCTGAAGAAAATTTGTTGTCACGAGTGCTCAGTGAGCCAACTAGGAAAGGTGTGCTCCTAGACTTGTGTATTGTGAATAGAGAAGGACTCATGGGAGATGTGATGGTAGGTGGCTATCTTGGACACAGTGATCACAAAATGTCTGAGTTTAAATTTTTTGGCCTAATAAGAAAAAATATCAGCAGTGTTGCTACCCTGGATTTCAAGAGAGCAAACTTTAAGCAACTCAGTAATCTGGTTAGTGGTGTCCCCTGGGAATCTTTTTGAGGGCTTACAGTTTCAAGACAGGCAGGAAAAAAAATTGTTGGACTTCATAGAAAGATTATGAGAGCTGCTGTTTGCATGTTTAGGGGGAAACCATGAAAGGTCAAAGGTCTTGGGAGTCTATGGAGGTTTCAGATGACTGGAAACTAGCCAACATTATCCAGATTTACGAGTGAGAGAAGACCCGGGACACTACAGACCTGTTAGTCTAACCTCAGTTCCTGGAAAAATTATGGAGAAGATCATACTGGGTGCTATTGGAAGACAAAGAAATCAGGACAGGTTCCTGAAGTGAAAGTTCTGTTTAACTAATCTGATATCCTTCTATGATAAGGTCACACCTCCCACCGCCAGTGGATGAAGAGAAGGCAGTGGATAGGGTTTTTCTGGATTTTAGTAAGGCTTTTGATCCTATCCCTCACATGATCCTTCTGCACAAGTTGTCCAGCTGTGAGATGAGAATGTACAAGGTGTTCTAAATGAAGAATTGGCTCAATGCAGCAGTCAAAGCGTTGCAAGGCTACATTTGACTGGCAGCCAGTAACTAATGATGTTCCTCAGGGATCAATTCTAGGGCTAGTTCTGTTCAATATTTTTATCAATGATCTGCATGCAAGAACTGAATCTACTTTTAGCAAGTTTGCTGATGACATCAAACAGGGAGGTGCTGTTGACTTTCTTGAGGTACAAGAGGCCTTGTCGAACAATCTGGATAGATTGTAGCACTGAACAATCGTCAATAGCAATAAATTTAACAAGAAATATTGTATTCTGCGCCTGAGATGGAGTAATGATGGACACAAGTATAGATCAGGAGTGGCTGGAATGCAACTGTGCAGAAAGGGATCTGGGGGTGTTGGTCAACAGAAAGCTCCATATGAGCCAGTAGCGTGCCCTGGCAGCCAAGAGGGCAAACTGAATCAAACATAGTCAAACCAAATGGTCGAAAGAGGTGAATATTCTGCTGTATTCAGAGTTGGTGTGGCCTCACTTTGAATCGTATGTGCAGTTCTGGGCCCTACAACTTTAAAAATGAATCCATCCAGAGGAGGGCAACAAAGTTGGTTAAAGGGCTGGAAGGCACATCCAATGGTTTAGGACTCTAGGTTTTTCTATTTTGGAGAAAAGGAGGTTGAGGAGTGATCTCATTGCTCTCTACGTTTTCTCAGGGAGATGAAGTGGAGAAGTCCTCTGTAAAAGTCTTAAAATTGTAAATAACATTGCATCTTTGTGGTTGTTTGAACAATCAGAAAAGACGTGCCAGATGTGTTGTAGGCCCTTGTGTGAAATCTCTGTATCTCTGTCTTATACATGACTCTGGTTTTCCTGGATGAGCAGTGACTCTGAGGACAGTATAAACAAAACACCTTGGTCCCTTCATCTCACTCACCTGCAACTCCTCACATCCTGCTCAAAGCTGTGCACTTCTGCCTCTACATTTGTGCTAGCACAATCATCTTGGGAGATATTTGCTCGGGAAAGTATCAGCCAAGGACCTTGCTCTCCCTCTTCCTGTATGAGCATTTCATTATAGCACAAAAAGCTAATGTCACCTTTTCTGTTTCATTGAGCATTGTAAAAGGTGTCCAGACCATAATATTTTGCTATGCTTCCTATGGAACACCCATTTACAGAGACTTTCTTTTCCTTTGGAGACACTTACATACAGTTCTGAACTTCACACACGCTCACTGTGCTCATGCTGGTCAGTATCTTCTATGCTTAAAGATTGCTAGGTTTTTGCAAGTCTGTGGGTGTCCCTTTTCCCCCTATTAATCATGAAATATGTATAAGCCCCCAGTTCTGGCATCTTTCCTCTTTACAGATAGCGGATAATAATCAAGATTTAAACTTCAATGACAAGATCAACATCAAAAAATATTATTTCCACATTCAAACTTTAAATAAAATTTTATCTCCCTGAGCTGTGTCAGTGTCTTCAAAAGATACTCAAAATAAGGTGCTTCCTCCTGAACATACTGATAAAAAATTTCTACATTGCAGTGTGTCTATTCTTTGAGGTGCTTAAGCCCATATGAAATCAAGAATGTTATTTATGTACTAGGAGGCATTATCTTCCCAGTGCTGTGATAATGAGGTAACTTAGCATCTCAGACAGGCTGAAATACTTAGAGAAAACGTCTGCTGTAGGAACACAAACATGTCTTGCATCTGCTATGCATTTCATGTCTCCACCAGTTAGTTACATTATGAAGTACTCGGGAGTGATCGCAATGCAGTTACCTTAAGATATAAAACAATTGTCTGGTCGATTCAGCTTATTTTTACTAAGGAAATCAGGATGTGCTCATGCTACTGCTGCCAGGCTGAAACCCTGCCAGACTGTTGAGGGGGTCTATTCATTTCACATACCTAACTCATTTGACAACTCAAACTACCATTGTATTCTTGGATAGTCAAATTTTCCTATATGCTAGCAATTAACAGTGGCCATAAAAAAAAAAAAAAAAGAGAAAAAAAAGAAAAAAGACAAAAAAAAAGAAGAAAAAAATTAGGTGGGAGAAATTTATACTACTTGGTAAAAACACAGAGAATCTCTCATCAAACTATAATCTCGTCGGTTTTCCAGACCTGGGTAGAGGACTTTGGAGATTAATTTATTATAAAGTATAGAAAATAAGTATGTGTCACAGGAGAATATAATGAGAGTTTTGTTTTTCTGTCCTGAGTACTTACATGTACTTGCAATGTTGTTAATGAGACTGCCTAAAAATGATCATTCTATAAGATGGAATGGTATCTCGGTTTCTCATTAGTATTGCATTATTCACCTCTGCTTCTGAAGGGAAAGAAAAACAACAAAAAAAGTGGACAACAAGATTTCAGGAAATGAACATGCTTACTATCTTTAAGAAAGAGTCCTTAGTCACTAATGCTATCAAATATAAATATAAAATTGCAAGCAGAACTTACAGTGAATAAGAACAAACTCAAGAAAAAAAAAAAATGAAATTTGTGGCAATAATAATAATAACATAAACTGTATGTTTAATCAGAAAAATAATTCAGGTATCCCACAAGTTTTTCAGCTTTTTTCAGACTTCTTCTTGAAACCAGCAAACATTAGAAGCCACAGTACTGTACTGGCTTTGGTTGGGATAGAGATAATTCTTTTCATAAAAGCTTCTTACTTCTCTCTTTCTCTCTCTCTTTCTTTCTTTCTCTCTTTCTTTTTTCTTTTTCTTTCTTTCTTTCTTTTTTTCTTCTTTCTTTCTTTGTCTCTCTTTTTTTCTTTGTCTTTCTTTCTTTCTTTGTCTTTCTTTCTTTCTTTCTTCCTTCCTTTCTTTCTTCCTTTCTTTTCTTTCTCTCTATTCACCCATCCATTCCTACAGGGTTATATATTTTTAATTTTCTAATGTTTATTAGTTTCTTGATTCCTTCTTTTGTTTTATGCCGTAACATACTTTATATATATTCTCAGACTGAATTTTAGTACTTCATACACTCAAGAAGAAAATTATTTTATATGAACAGAAGGAGAGATAGTCTGGAACTGAAAACTAATATGTATCCAAACTTAATATAAGAAAAAGTGAAAAATCTGAATAGACAAGTAGAAGATATTAAAAATTATGTGTCTTCTACACATATATTTCTCCTAAGTGATGACTTTGACATGATTCACCCTGCTGACCATAAGGATGGGATTTGTCTCACTTAGCTTTGACATGTCAGTTTAAATGTGTATATCCTATCTAGTGACCTCATGCTCTCTTCATAGCCAATAAAGAAAACGAAAAATAGGCACTTTCAGAGAGCAATTCATCTTATCCCAACACAGGTTTCTAAATAGATGAGACAAATTGAACTGTGAATTGCCTCCTTCTCACTGTCAACTACGTAAAGTGTCCTCTGTGACTCAAACGTGCAAACAAACATTTAGCTGACATGAATCCCACATAAGAAGGCAGAAGCAAGGAGGTATAAAGGGAAAAATGAACTGTTAACAAATCCAATTTTCATGTCTTTTTCTTCCATTTTTTTTCCCATCTCTCAACCAATCCTGAAAACAAAACTAATTGGAAAGACATATCAGCAATGGTTTATGTGCATGATTTGTCTAAATTGTTTTCATTATCACTTTGCACAGTGAGTAGTCAAAATGGAGACAGTTGTGGATATTGTAGCAAAACAATTATACCCTGCATAAGAGTAGTATCATAAGCTCTTGATTTATCTCCAGAAATTTCCCTGCTGCCCACCACAGAATATACTTTCTACCATAAACATAGCTGTATCAAACCTCTTTAATAAAGTATTTTCATTCACAGTTATATCATTCTATGGATCCTACAGATAGTCAAAGAAAATTATAAGAGCTATGGCTCAAAAACAGTGCAGGTCACGCAGAAGGGGAACCTACCCTAGAAACCTCCCTTTCTTGGAAATCTACATTGAGCCTTATGACCCTCTACCTTCTCAGTTTATGCTGGTTTGCATAATCTGTTTTGTGTTATTAGTCTTACTTGAGAATTGTTGAATTTGTGAAAACTTCTCAGGCCAGGGTGGAGGAAGAGTCAGGTTTTGTTAGTTATATGTGAGTTACCCAAGATTTGTGAGAGGATATACTACAACAGAGCAGATCTCTTACTAAGTTTCAAGTTACATGCAGGAAATCATGGATGATTTGCTTGTTTGCTTGTTTGAGGATGCCTGGAAGAGGAGCTATTATTAAATTGGATTAAAAAA
>VWZK01001320.1:0-10769 GCA_013396935.1 Baryphthengus martii | reverse complement strand
ACTGGTTAGTTACACAAGTTTACTGAAAACACACTGACACCAAAGGTTGTGCTAGTCAAGCCACAATGGAGTGAGTAGAATGGTAGGAGGTTTGGAAGGATTTCAGCATTATGGTCTTATTGCCTTATTCTCCTCGCAGTGGGCAGAGCTCACCCATTTTATTTATATATACACATCTGTTACCTGCTTAATCTTTTATCTCCTTGGTTAAGCATACATGATTAATATATGTATGTTCTAAAAGTTCCTCATTGTAAGTTCCATAGCATTATGTACTACATATGTTGTTTTCCCTTAACCTTACTTAAAAAGTTTTACCAGTTGGGTTTCCAGTATTAACAGTGGTTGATTAATTAAGCCAAAACAACTTCCTCTTTTTACAGTGCTAAAAATATATCACAAATGAAATGACTCAGAGAACTGTTCTGTTCACACAAATTGGGAGCAAATCTTTAATTCTAATTTAATTTAATTGTAGAAAAGCTATAAAAGAAGAGTTATTTGGATTTCAGGTTTTCTTTGCATCCTTTATGGGGTTTATATTCTAAAAACGTGTAACTCTTAAATAGAATCCCAACTACATTTTGATAGATTTATGTGTATATATATATGCACATACATAAAAGATATTCAGAAAGTTTTATTCTGCAGTATTATGCAGTTCATTAGGAACAGATCATAGTAGGTTACAGGAAAATATCTGTCGTGCTGTTCTTTTATTACTAGGAATCTTATGGAAGGTGGCCTTTACCACCAGACTTAGAAATGTTGTCAAGTGTTTGTTTTCTTATTCAGAGAACTTAATATTTTAAGATGTATTTTCTCAAACAACTTACAGTATTTTTCTTTAGGCAATTTACTACTCAGATATTTACTAATATCTGAGGGGGGAGAACAATAGACGTTCTCCCCCCTCAGATATATATACATATGTAAAAAAAAAAAAATTCATTATGAAAGAAAATTTTAAAGACTTATAATAAATGTCATAACTCTAACAACCAAAATAAACTTTCCACAAAAAAGCCCTGTGTTAGGTAGTGGAAGAAAACCATTTAACAAAAAGAACTGAATAACTAAATTGACCAAAATCGTGAGCACATTATCATAATTAGAATTCTCAGCCATCTATTGTCTTTTTTAAATGTGTTAATTATTCAGATTTTATGCAGACTTGATGTCAGTTATTTTTGTTATGGAAATAACGTCGAGAAGATAATTAAATCCATACCTGTATGAAGACAAGTAAATGCATGTGAAGGTGTTGCTTCAACAACTCAAATGGACAGTAAGCAGTAATCTATTTTTTTTTTTTTTTTCTGTTTACAGCATGTGCCAAATTGCTATTTCCACAATGGAAAATAAATATGCTATTTGGAGTATTGTGTTTTCTTGGTTTAAAAGAAAAAAAAGATTTACACCCCCCCATCTTTTCCATTGATATGTATCTCTTGGAATGCAATTTTCTTCAATAATGTAAACACAACTTTATTCTCAAATTTGGGAAATCATACTCCCGTGACTTGTAAAAAGACAAAGACACCAAGAACTCAACTGTAGCCATCATATTAGTGCATCCACTGCAGCTACTTCTGTGCAAAAAACATATTGTATGGGGAACACACATACACCAACAAAAAACCCAAAACAACAGAAAAAGAGCATGTTCATACCCATGAGGCTGCAATGGTAGGAGACAGTTCAGTTACAAAGCAACAAGATATTATCTCCAGGCTTATTCTAATATATTGTAATTAGCTCTAGCATGTTTTATGTAAGTCACTGGCAGAAGATAACACTCTGATTCCATATAATTTAACAACCTTTTTTATAAAAGTTTTCATAAAAAAGATACACATTTAAAACAACAAAAAAATTCTGTAGGGAGTGGAACAAACTATTTTTGTCAAGAATTTAATAGGCCTTTAATACTACCCCTTCCATTAATTCTAATAAGGCTATTGAGTATGCGACACAACATGGCTCCTGCTGCTTGCATTTTTACAGCTCATCTGTGGGTCAGGAGGAAATAGTGATTTATGGATATAACAAATTCCTCCCTACTGTGATGATGACCACTAATCACCCACAGTGATCTTTCAGTATTGAGGGATCAATGAAACTTCTGTTTATTCCCCTGTTGTTAAATGTTAATTTGTACTGAGAAGAGACATCTAGATCTTTGCATTCTATTTGAAAAATTCCTCCCATTTTTCTTTTTCTATATTACATACTAATGACCCTTGAAAGACGTTCCCTGAACAACTAGCATTATTTTCCCTTTCGTTTGATATAATGAAGTGAAAAGTTGCCCTGAAAAGAGATTACTCTAAACCAATGATTTCCCACATTTTAGTTCTTAGAGGTATATCTCCTTCACATAGCAAACTTCTACACATTTCTTTATCAAGTATCCTAAATACACTCAAAATTTAATCATTTGAGGTATGATCTCTTTGAGAAAAATACTAGTGCATGTGTAATTCTTCATTACAATGACTTCACCCAACCATAGCGAGAGAGCAAGCAATCTGATCTCTTATATGTTTACTGCCTCAGGCAGTATGCAGAGAACTAGATTTCCAGATCACTTTGGTGATATTCTTAAAGGCAGGAAAGGTTTAAAGGTAGTATTTTGCATTCTCCAAAGAATTTCAATTGGATAGGAAACCTTTTGTTAGAATTGATATTTTATCTAATGTTAATACTTTAAGGCTTTATACCAATACTGCATGGCAATTTAGAGAGTAACATGTAAAATTTGGATTTATGCAATATACTTGGGACTTATCCAGAATACAGCTGAAGACAGATCCAAATGTTACCTTGATTCAAGGTAACTTTTAAAGAATAGTCTCCTCATTTCAGGGGACAGGCACCATTTCAACAAGCAGAAGATACCTTTGCTCTTCACCAAGATGTTGTTTCAGTGCAATCCCACCTCTAGCAAAACACAGGATAACTTCACAACTGATACTTGGAGGCATTTAGGTGTCTGACACCCAGACTTTTTGCTGAATATTCCTTTTTTTCTCCAATCACAGTACAAGTCTATATATACAACTGAAACTGTGAAATTAATATTAGTCTGTATCCTCACAGACTTCCATAAACTAACAACGGATGATGCTAGAATAGCTTTACAGTGATAATCCAAGATGCTTTTCTCTATAATGCAAGTCATGACATTTCCATGAAAGAGATCTCATTTCAAATTCAAAAACAAAAAAAAGGAAAATCCAATGTTGATTAAAAACTGCCACAGAAGGCTGTTTAGCATTAATAGTGACATTCATTCAGGATTCATTTAATATTGCCAAAATAGAGGCTTGTGGTACCTATAAATTAAAAAAAATGTACTGATAAGGATATAATTAGTATGTTTCTCTTGAACCTAAATATAAATGATATAACTAACAACCATATAGAAGCATTTTCTAAGACTTTTATGGTATAACCAGAGAGAAGTCACCATGTCTAGTTTCGAGCCTCTCACCCCAAGAAAGACACTGAGGTGCTGGAGTAAATCCAAAGAAGAGCAATGAAGTTGGTGGAGGCTCTACAGAATAAGTCCTACAAGGAGCAGCTGTGGGAACTAAGGTTATTTAACTTGGAGAAAAGAAATCTGAGAGATTCTGGGGAGACCTTATTCCTTTCTACAAGTACCTGAAAGGAGGTTGTAGCAAGGTGGGAGAGGGTCTCTTTTCCAAAGTAGTAAGTGATATGACGAGAGGAAATGACATCAAACTATGCCAGGAAAGGTTTAGGTTGGATATTAGGAAAATTTCTTCTCTGAAAGGGTCATTAAGTATTAGAACGGGTTGACCAAGGCAGTGGTACAGTCACCATCCCTGGAGGTATTTTAAAGAGGTGTAGACATAGCCCTTAGGTACATGGTTTGTTGCTGGACTTGGTAGTGATAGGTACACATTTGGACTCAGCGATCTTAAAGGCCTTTTCCAAACTAAATGATTCTATGATTCTAAGTTCTAAGCATCATCTGTGAATTTGTAAGCCTCAAAAACTCCGAAGAAGTTGCATGTAGTTGCCAGACAAAGCTTAAGTACAAAGGACTTCAAGTAGGCAGGATATTTTGCAGAATACATGAGATGGATGACTGGCAAAACCAAAACCAAAGCATGCATTATCAGGAACATAACCCCCTCATTCTGTATTGGGAGAGAGAATGAAACATAAAAGCATCAGTCATAAGAGAGGAAAACCAGAATAAAGAGGGCAAATTGACATCTGTTCCAAGTTCACTCGATAAACAGCTCTTAAGCCTGATAACCTTTGTGCATAAAAGCTGTAGCCACCACTGCTAACCACATGTGCTAACTGTATCAGTGGAAACACATCGGCTCTGTGATATGGCATACTAATAGCTGACTCAGAGTGGGAGTGTAAAAAATTACAAGTTTTTCATGTGTAGTAACGATGATTGATATTAGATAACAGCTGACCATTAGCCAGGAGAGTGTTGTTAAATAGTTGGGTTAGAAAAGTTTTGGTTTTTGTTGTTTTTTTTTTTTCTGGCCTGATTTGTCAATCTTCTGAGCCTTCCCGTAACAATGATCTCAATGTATTTATGCATATATAAATATATATATATATATGTTTCATTGCAAAATTAAGATTATGGCTACATGGAGGTGTCTACCTGTTAGTGTCCATATCTACACTCAATGTCTAAATGCCAATCATAACATTTAGTCATTGGAACCTCACCACTAAGTTCCTACTTAAATGACTCTCCTCTCTCCATTGACTGTGTTGATTAGGTATCTGTTATAACTACTCTTTTTTTGACTCTTAGTGTGTCTATAGTTATTTGCATGTAACTGTTTCACTGGACTGCCTTACAGTCTTCAGTAGGAAACTAGTGCCATTTTAAAGATAGTAGAAGATCCAAGACATACACAGAAGGCAAATAAGACCCAGAACTTGTAAGACAGTCATATCTCTTTAGAGTTGAAGCTAAGGGTCAGGTGCAATACCCTAAGTCATCTTACAGACCTGTGTTTAGGCTATAATCTTATTGCTACATTCTTGTTTTGTTTTCTACAAAGTCTGATTTTATCTGGCTTATATTTCAATCATTCACCTAAACTTTCTGAAAAATGCATTCTATAACATAACTAGGCCTTTATAACACATGTGAGCCAGAAACAAAACTTTTCCAGCTCTGAGAATAAAAGAAAATATGATAGGGAAATGATCTCCTGTAGAAGATCGTATGAGTCCCAAACTAAATATTTTCAGAATTTATTTGAAATCATCTTCATTTAAACATTTTTTTCCCATTCCTGCTTGCATAGACTTTTTACTGAAGACAATGTGTTCTATAATTTACGACATCATGCCATCATCTGAGGATTTTCCTATTGTCATTATCACATGGAACATATGAATTCCAAAAAATAAAGAAAAATTGCAGCAGGAAAAAAAAATAGCAAAAAAAAATAATAGCAAAGATGTTTCTTGTTGTTTCTTTACTTGAGACTACTTTACGCAACTTGCATCTTTTCTATTATCTTCCACACTTGTGTTTAAGCCAAAATTATTTTTTCCCTACAGAAGTATTTTTACTAATGAGATCTTTGAAACATTTATTTGATTTATAAAAACACTGAAATTAGAGACTGAAATATCCACTACTCTTCTGGAATGGTGAACATGGCAAAGCCACTTTTACCCTTGAAAAAATTGTAAAAATTATAATGCTTCGTTTCCTATGATATGAATTATATATTACAGGGTGCAAGTTACACTAGATCATGTAAAAGCAGATAGTTTGACACATATAGAAGTGTGTACTAGCTTGACATTTAGATTAAAATCAAAAACATTTTTCTTGCTGTAGAAAAAAGTCCAATAGATGAAGGGAATCATATTTATCACGTTAAAGTACCTCTTTTGCATGAGATAGATTGTTTTTCATTCAGACTAAGTTGAAAGCACTTCACCATTTTTTTTGGCATTTCACATCAACCATGCTTTCCCAGAAACCTCTGCTTTGTTAGACCTGCTACAAAACTTTTCCATTGGATATATTCCTTTTTTCCCTGTTTTAAAAGAATGAATCAGATGAGAAGAGGGGAAATATGGGATATAAAAACAACCACCAAGCACTAGAAATAGACACCTTATGTACTTCAAAGAAATTCTGATACAGAAAAAAACAAAAAGTGGATACAAAAAAATATTTTTGGCTGCATAATTGCCATTTTGCCCAAATAATCTGTACTTTTCATCAGTTGTTTGGTTTTTTTTTATGTAATAGTAGGATGTTGCTGTCTTGCACAGTATTTTACAGAAGAAAAAAAACTAAACAAAATTAAACTGCACAAGATCCAAATGTAAAATATGATACTCTGGGCCATAGCATACTTAATGAAATGTATACTCAATGATGCTGCATGTGCGTTGGAAATAAATAATTATCTGACAAGCTCTTCTCACTTGACCAAAGTTCTGGGTACTTCAGTCAGTTCACATTGAAATCATATAATATAAGAGTTAAAGCTTTCTGTGAAAATATTATAGACAGTATTGTTAGCATTTGGACTAAACTCTCGCTGTTCTCGAGTACAAAACTGGTTCTAGCTGAGCTGTAAAACTCCTATCATGAACAGTGACGGTGGAGTGGTGGATGCTTGTGGTAGTTTATAATGGCAATTTTTTAAAAGCAAGCAAAAAGTTTTCTTTTAAAAAAACTACTTTTTTTTTGCTATATGCAGGAAAATCCGCGCTGAAAATTAATAGACAATATTCTTGGCAGCCTCTTGAACAAACTTTATATACGGAAATTGTTTCAGTTACCTTTTTCTCTTGTGACATAATGAATCCACTTTTACAAACAAAAGTCCACAGATCACCTTAGAAATAGCTATCTTGAGCTTAACTTGTTTTTGTTTCTTGAGTATATTAGAACTGTCATCAGAAAATAGAATAAAGTACAAATAAAGTGACTTTGGACATGATTGTGCTGCTTTCCCTGGAATAAACTGTTCTATCAATTGACATTCTCTCTTTGATCTCATTTTAGCTGTTTCTGTCCTGACAGTTTTCCTCATCTGCTCCTGATACCTTTCTGAAGTTATTTACTCCACCTTTACTTTGGAAAACTCTTGACATGGTCCCAAACAAATTCTGTAAATTTTTTTCCCTGTAAGGGCAAGATCCAAAAACCCCTGAATGATCCTTCTCTTTCTAAAAGATGTAGACAAATCCAGCAGCTAAAGGATCTGGCCATTAGACACTTTTCATATGAATTTTTTTTGAATATCATTTTGATATTTTCCTTTACAACTTCAAACATTTCTCTTGAGTCTCCCCAATCCCTCACAACAGTTTAGCATTCAAAGCATTTAAATGATGATAAAAAATCCATTAGGTAAACCTGATAGCATGACACTCTCCAGATTGAAGACAGAGTTTATGTTAATATAATGAGCCTTGAATAACTAATGGAATGAAAACAGCTAAGAAAAGTTACCACCCATGTATTCCACAGATTCTGACATGCATGCTTTTCCTTTTCATTAGAGTTGTGGCTTTTAGGATGTGCTATAAATTCAAAGGAATAAAACTGCACTCATATTCCTTGGAGGAAGTATTTCCTTGCCAGGAAAAAAACATGCAGTTCCTGTGGTTTTTAGGACTTCCATGACTCCATTTGCAAGAGTCTGTGGACATACACTGTTTTATGGACCTATTACAATTGTATAGCACTATTGTATGTCTTAGAACGTGGATCACCAGAATTGCTTACCTTACAGAGGGAATTAGTTGTTTGCCCACCAGTGCCTGCAGCTGGGGCAACATGAAAAATAGCAACATTTCTGTTTAGTGAGGTACACATGAAGCGCTGGAGTCTGAATCCCGAGCCCTGAAGTGAACTTGACATCTGGATAAATTTCACAACCAGGTAAAAGGGGCTAAGGCTGCCCAGGTGCCTCCCATTGTAATCAAGGGCAAAACAAGACCGGGTTAGACTCTGTGTTTGCCACTAAGAAGATCTTTTAGCCCTGCTACTGCTGCAACCCAGTAGGTGTTGAGCAGTGGAAACACATGCCATGCCAGAACTTGATGTGCAGGATGGGTCCTCTCTGTTGTAAGAGGCCCCTCCAGGAGGGGAAGCCAGGCCAAGCACACCCTGAAATGCTGAGAACTAAAGTAGAAATGTGAAACAGATGCCTTTTAGGTGGTGATTAGAGGGTGGAGATAAAAGGCCAATAGAGCTCCTTATTGAGGATCTGCTGCTGGAGGGGTTTGTGAGAAGGAGTTTTGTAGAATCAAAGATAATGAGGATAATGGATTGGGTAATGTATCTTTCTGGCATTTGTTTGATTGGTTTGTACATGGCTATGTTGGGATATGTGCTATGGTCGATGTCTCCTTACGTTGTCGTATTTTTGGCTCAATTTGCCCTTTCTTCTGTTGTATTACCAGCAGTGAGTGGGTTTATAGCTTCCTTCATTCCCCCTGTGGTCTGCCATACTATATCGTTTTTGGGGTCAGTAGAAATAGATAATAAAACCTGGGTGAGTTTCTGTGTGTGTTTTCTGCTGATGGCTGTGTCCTTTCTGCTGGGCTATGTAATTGACAAAACAACATGTGAAAAAATGGGATGGAAACTGCTAATTTTGAAAAGGGTTTCTTGCTGCATGGAGAAATGGAAAACAGTAAGGAGGGTTGGAAGTAGACTAACCAATGTGTTAATCCTGTCTGTGAATTTAGCATCATCATACTCCGAAAATGTTCAGTTATATGGGTATTTCAATTCAATTATCTTTCTAAAAATACATTCTTCTACAAACTTTGTGAGAACAAAAAAGTGACCTGTGGACACTATAATCAACAGAATGGTACCTTTTTTTTTTTAACAAGTCTGCCCATCTCCTTAAAGCAATGGCACTGCTATAGCTTATATTGGCTTGCTACTTGTGAGACCTGATGTTGAGAAAGTAGTGTATCTTTTTAAAATCAGTGTATGAAAAAGTCAAAGGGAGTAGAAGACAATAACAGCGTATTTGGAAAATTTATGGTGCAGGACAATGAACAAGAAAAGAGAAAAAAAACAAACAAAAAACTACACCTAATCAAAGCTGAGATATAACTCACCTGAGTGTGTGCATGACAACTTCCTAACACAACTGGTGACTAAGTCAGCTCGGGAAGGCTCTCTACTAGACCTGCTGTTCATGAACAGAGAAGGACTAGTGGGAGATGTGAAGGTTGGTGGCCATCTCGGGCAAAGCGACCATGAGATGGTTGAGTTTTCAATCCTCAGGGAAATAAGGAGGGAGGTCAATAGAAGTACCTCCTTGGACTTCAAGAAGGAAGATTTTGACACGTTTAGGAGACGGGTCGATAGCATCCCTTGGGAGCTAGTCCTCAAAGAAAAAGGAGTCCAGGAAGGCTGGACATTCCACAAGAGGGAAATCCTCATGGCGTAGGAGCTAGCTGTTCCTGTGTACCATAAAACAAGTTGGCATGGTAGAAGACCGGCCTGGCTAAGCAGAGAGCTCTGGGGAGAACTTAGATTTTCCTTTTTTTCTTAACAGCTATGGAAGAAGAGGCAGGCAAATCAGGAAGAGTACAAGGTTGTTGCAAGGTTATGTAGGGAGAAAATTGAAGTCAAAGCTCCACGAGAACTCAATCTGGCCAGCGTCATCAAAAATAAAAAGTGTTTCTATATGTGTATTAGCAGCAAAAGAAGGGCTAAGAAGAATCTCTACCCTCTACTGGATGTGAGAGGGAACCTTGTGACAAAGGACAAGGAAAAGGCTGAGCTGGTGAGTGCCCGCTCTGCTTCAGTTTTTGTCAGCAATGCCAGTCGCCACCTGAGGGTCCAGCTCCCTGAATTGGAAGATGGGGAGCAGAATACAGCCCCCATTATCCGGGAGAAGATGATCAGTGACCTACTGTGCCACATAGTTGTGCACAAGTCTACGGAACTGGTAGGATCCGCTCAAGGGTACTGATGGAGCCGGCAAAAGTGCTCACCAGCCACTCCGTTATTTATCAACCGTTCTGGCTAACCGGGGAGGTCTCAGCTGACTGGAAACTGGCAAATATGATGCCCATCTACAAGAAGGACCAAAAGGATGACACTGGGAACTACAGGCCTGTCAGTCTGACCTCGATGCTATGGAAAGTTATAGAGCAGGTCATCTTGAGTGCCATCACACAGCACACACAAGACAACCAGGTAATCAGGCCCAGTCAGTATGGGTTTACAAAAGGCAGGTCCTGCCTGACTAACCTGATCTCCTTCTACAAGAAGGTGCCTGGCTTTGTGGATGAGGGAAGAGCTGTGGACATTGTCTACGTGGACTTTAGTAAAGCCTTTGACACTATCTCCCACAGTATTCTCCTTCAGAAGCTTATGGTGCAAGGCGTGGACAAATACACCCTGCGCTGGATAAAAAACTGACTGGATCGCCCAGCTGAAAGAGTGGCAGTGAATGGAGCTAAATCTGGCTGGTGTCCAGTCATAAGTGGTGTTCCCTAGGACTCAGTACTGGGGCCTGTTCTCTTTAGTATCTTTATTAATGATCTGGATGAGAGGATTNTTCTCTTTAGTATCTTTATTAATGATCTGGATGAGAGGATTGAATGTGCCCTCAGTAAATTTGCAGATGACACCAAACTGGGTGGAGTGTCAATCTGCTAGAGGGTAGGGAGGCTTTACAAAGGGACCTAGATAGGTTAGATCATTGAGTCAAGGTCTTCGGTATGAGGTTCGACAAGGTCAAGTGCCA
>VWZK01001318.1:0-40724 GCA_013396935.1 Baryphthengus martii | reverse complement strand
TCTGGAGACTTTCAAGATCCATCTGGATGTGTTCCTGAGTGACGTGCCCTGATTCTTTGATCCTGCTCTGGCAGGAGGGTTGGACTTGATGATCTCCAGAAGTCCCTTCCAGCCCCTAACATTCTGTGATTCTGTGAAGTGCTGAAGTACCAGTTCACGGCCTTCAAACACAGCATTGTTATTGAGAATCATCAAAAATCAGAACTGTGTTCTCTGAATACTGTCCTAAAATAAGACGTTTCTTCAACAATCAAGTCTATTTTTTTCTTTCTTTCTGGATTTTCTAGTTTTTAGGTTAAATCTGTTCAAATATATTTTTGCTCCCCAATGTGAAGGGGGATATCTTAAACTACTGTAAACTAACATAGCTTTACCAATTTCAATAATATTTTCAGAATTAGTATAGGACACTTGTAAGGAAAAAAACATGACATATTGTACGTAGGACATAAAGATTCTCAGAGACAAAAAAAAAAATCAAACCGAATAAAACCAAATCAAACCAAAAAGGGTAAGAAAAGGGACTTTAGGGAGCCCTAAGGCTCAGTTTAATCATAAGGACTGTGTATCCTGCACAACCTTCATTCAACTTTGCCTTGTCAAACTCTGCTAGTAATTTCATGTTTATATGGTGGGATTATGAATATGGTCATTCATGTGTGAATATCAGGGATTCAGGTGAATTAAAAGCTCTTCCACAAACATTCATATAACAAAACAGCTGTACAAATGTCCATGATGAAATTCAGATTGAAAAGAGTACAAGGGTAGAGCTTAATTTCACAGCTCATTGAAGTCTTTGAGAGTCTTTAAAGTGAAACCAATGGGTTTGTTCAGAGAATGAACTATTATACAACAGTACTCAAATATGTCCCAAAGGCTGTAGAACTTTACTCACATTAGAATGACAAGTAGTTAGACATGGCTTAGATTTGTAGAACAGCCAAGTGAGGTTATGAACATGAGCAAGTTTTCCTGGGATAACAAATTATGATGTATTAGCTATTCCAAAGTAATAGCCTTTTTGAACATCCTCATCTTGAAGTAAACAAAAGGCTGTATGATGTGGTATATGCCCTAAGTGAAATGAGGGTAAACTTGCTCTAGAATACACAGAAGAGAAATACACTACTTGTGTAGCTATTTTGGCTGTCTCAAATGACAGCCTCTTGAATCTTGAAGTCTTGTTTTGAGGCTTTACTGTTCAGTAACATCATATACCTAGCCCAAATTTACCATTATTGAGATGAAGGATGAAAAGAGAATCTGGACAAATTATGCAACTGAGATTCAAGAATTTTTAAATCAACCTGGCATTTGGCTAACAAAGCAGAAGTGGAAAACCGACAACATGCACATTCATTTGAGTATAAATGGATACTGTGTAATAAATCAAGAAGAGCAGACTTCACCAGTCCCACATGTTATAATTATCTTAACATTTTTGCTCAAAATTCAGCCATGACAACTGCAGAATTCATTTTTTTCAGAAAGCAATAATCAGAAAATAAGTCTATATTGTGAGCAGCCTGTAGCATACGACTTTTAAAATCAGTAAGTTCATTATTTACATGGTTTTACAGTATTAATTTCCATTTTTATTGCATCTATCCTGTTTCTGTTCTAGAAATCTACTGCATAGATGTCTGTGGGCCATCACTGATCTTTTAAATACAGACAATAACATCTGACAATAAAAAAGAAAAAAAAAATCTCAATAGCAAGTTAAGTTTAACATCCACTATTTGTTGAAATTACTGCTTTTTATTACAGATTCTTGAAATACAATTGTAACTGGTAAATTATTCTCTTGTATATATTTATGTATCAGTTCATATTCTCATGTTCAGACTCAAGACAAGGTATTTTTTACAAAAAACCCAGATAATATATATAGATGTAGATGTACAATATACATGATGAAGATGTATGATCCTGCTCATATTTGAATTTATTTTGCTACACAGCATTTTTCAAGAATGGTATATGCTTACCATATGACATTTATACCACCAGTAAAAAAATCATTTTGAGATGAATTATATGTTAATGCTAGTGGAAGATACATATAATTTGCAAAAAGCATGCCTCTAACAGGCCTGCTTTTCTCGTATTAATATCTTTTGTAGATAGATGTTTTCCAGATCCCTGTGTATTTGCAAATAGAATACTACTTGTAAGTAAATTCCTTTAGTGCTAATTATCACTCTGTGAGTCGGTTGAATAATTGACAAAAAACATAACTTATTACATTATATTCTGTGGTGTTGATAAAGATAAGAGATTTATTAATTTTTTAGTGCACCAATAAGTCATGATTATATCACCAGATTACATGTTTGGTACCGTTTTGGTGAACACGGTTATCCAGTTAAGTGTAGCTGTATGTGAGCAAAAAGATACTTTTGATCCATTATATTTTCAAATGTACACTTAACAAACCTAAGGAAACTTCAAATGAATCTTAAAGAAATTATTATTAGATAGTAAAATAGGCTGGTCACTAATTCAATCCCAGTTCTTTCAGTGCAGTTGCAATATTGCACTAAGACCTGTTATCTCTGTAATAATAATAAACTGGGATAAAAGGTGTCCTTTCGGAAATACAGGGAGGAAAAAAAAAAAACAAAAGAAAAGAAGACACAACCCCTGCCAATCTTTCTCAAATGCCTTTACTGTTGGTTGCAAGCTATAAGCCAAAATCTCCCTTGGCAAGTACATCTTGAGGTTGAGGAAATAGATCAAACTAGGAGGAATTCTAGTGAATAAAGAAACAATTGTAGGAATGTTGAGCTACATGAACACTCTAGAGCAAATTTTACACAAAACAATACTTGTTAGGCTAAGCTATTTTTAGAAAGGGATAAGAAACTCTGTTTCTGAGACTTCAGCCATAAACTGAAGTTCCAGTCAAGAACTGAAAATGCCAGTAGTGAAAAAAACTTAGATATGTAAGCTGCTAATAAATGAACAGCCAATGTGGTATCTCCGTGAAAAGGACAAATACAATACCACTATATATCAAGTCAAGTATTTTCAGGAAAATATAAGAATTATGCCCCTAGGAGTGAGAAAGCGATATGAAAAACTGACTTTGCTAAGTAAATAAGTGCACAATGCACAGGAACCTGAAAGCCGTGAGGGTTGGTCATTGTATACTGAGCATTTTGCCTGAGCCATAAAGATTCATGCTAGAAAGGCTATTCGATATAAATAAAGCAGTGAGGAAGAATATCTTAAAAAATAATGTCTCAGAGATATTATGTCCCATGACAGAAGTAAAGAAAATATGCTAGCCTATGCATGCTCATGGGGCAGATAGATTCTGTAACTATGTAAATGCCAATCAACATATGGAAATATGAAACAGATGGAGGATCTTGGACAAAAAAGTGCTACATCAAATTGCAGTAAACCTGACGTTTTACGGCAGGAGCATTAAAGAGCCAGTCTTTCTTTTCAAGCATATTTCCTGGTTATAGTGATAGAAATGTAAGAGAAGTGATGTGTGCATCAGAAGAAAAACTGATCGAAATGCCTTCCTTAAGACAAAATCTTGTACGTATATTTCTTCTATGAATTTGTGGTGTTATACTGAAAAACTTTTTTGTAAGCTGAGAAGAACCGCACGTGCTTGTATGGAATGGAAATCTTAACAGTCTAGTTCAAGAATCATTACTAGTACAGCCCTAATTTTTACAGTGAGCGAAAGAATAATAGCACAGTCAGATACTTCTTTACAGAAAAAGTCTCAGTAATACTAATAAAATAATTTAAAATGTAACACATAATTCTTAGTTTCTATGCCTTTTCCTGGGTTTACGTTCAGCATTACCATGCTCTTCTGGCTTTTTGTGTTTCATTTTGGTGGTAAGATGAGGGTATGAAGCATGATACAGAGTTCTTCACTAGGAAGAATATGACGTTAATGGTGGTGGTTTCTTCTTCCTCACTATAGGAGACACTTTCAGTCTTTTTCTATGTTTGTTGGTTTTGGTTTGTTTTTTTCATATATATATGTGCGTTGGCACACATTCTCCACTCATATGCATCTCCTTGTTACATGCAAATGTACTATATAAGGTGCCTCTTATGTATATTAGATACTATTCCTTCATTTTCTTTGCTGTTTAAAAGAAGAATTTTGCCCACCTCCAGGCCTGTGTTTCCTTAACTGACAGTGATTTACTCAAAGTTTGTGGCCCCCACATCAAAGCCTATGCCCCATCTCTAATCCTCCCATGCAGGTAGTTCTGTATTCTGCATGTCGTTTCTCTGCTTTTTTGAAGAATAGGCCTGTTTCTGTCTACACTATATCAGTGTGTTAGAGTCATAAATGTCTTATTCTACATAGAATAACTACTTATTACTGCTATCTGTATAAAACTGTGGTTGTACCACACAAAGATAAATGAAAGTAAAACAAATGAGCCAGACACCTAGTCAAATAGATAAATTGTTGTTACAGTTAATTCAAAGCTGCGGGCAGGTCAAGAGAAGTTCAGACAGGAAACCTAACTAGCAATGGCAATGCTCTATTTACAGGCCGACATGGTGATAGTGTCTTGCATTTTCATCATTAAAGAAAAAGTTTGATGACAATGATGGGTAAATATTGAACTGTAGTACATGTAATGAGAAAACAGTATGTTCTCAATTTAAGGAATAGTCTGATACCAGATGACTGAAACATATTGATAATTACCATATGCCATGCTGCTGAAATACCAAGATTTTGTTAGAAATATTATCTGTATAAAGCAATTATCTATTAAGTCATCCATGCGTTATCCATGGATGGAGCAGAGGAGAGCTAAGTGGGTATTCCTAAGCAGCACCAACAACTCTATGTGAAGGGTGATTCACATAGGTTATTTCACTGAGCTGGAGAGGGAGAAGAGAGATATCTTCTTGGCTTATATAAAGATATTGCCCAAACCTAAGGAGTTTAAACACAAAATTTGACAGTATCAGGCACTAGACTAATATTCCCCCAGACTCAATTGTACAAGGGTAGATTTACAGACAGTAATGCCAACACATTCCACATTTGTTGCTGTTGTGACACTAGATAATTCTGTATTGGAAAATAAATGTTTGTTCAAGTTGGATATCCTGTGTCCACATGAATGTAGGAAAAGGGAATCCATTTACTGTTACCACTAAACCACTAAGATACTAATGTAAAAATTGTAATGCATTTCAAAAGAAAGAAAGTTGTAAAAGGTTCATTATCATTAATGATCTGAAGTGACAGTAACTAAAATATAAATAATCCTCTTTAAACAACATTAAATACTTGCCATTAAATACTTCTTTTATTTATAGAGATCATTTTCTCCCTTCAAATTATTTATTATATTTGACAAATTGTGCAGTTTTTCATGAGGTTTCTCTGAAGACTGGGACAAGTGAAAAGCTCTTATGTGAACAGGCTATACTAGGATGGCAATGTGCTCTGTCCCTAGGGCTGGCTATGAATCATACATGCAACTTCTAGAATACGTTGGCAAATGTTTGCAAAAAAACCCATACAACAACAATAATAACTGTAATTCTTAAAGAAGAGGAACATACAATATTTTTCCCAGAACCTCAAAGACATAAGAAATAGTCAAATCAGAGTTATCTAAACAGTTATCTTTATGTAGTCACAGTTTGGTCCAATCACAAGATGGGTATGGTGGGCCTGTATTCTCAGATGAATTTATAGGCTGACAAATTACTATCCCTAGGTTGTTAGCACTGAAAGCTAGCTAGGTATGAAGAGAGGAGATCAAAGGGGGAATAACTGTCAGAAAACGGACACTATTATGGACTAAATAAGAAACAGCAGTGGAAAAGGAGATATTTAGACACAATAACACCTATAGGATAATAGTAAGACAAGCCGAGGCTTGAGGAAGGAAATGGAAGGATCTTCATGTGATGAATACCCAAGGTTTTTTTGACTATCACATGGTCTTTGGTGTCAGATAAAAAAAAAAAATGACAAAAGGATTCCAGTTTTTAGAATTAAAGGACTGTGCCTTCAGTGAGCAAAGAAGAGATGTTTATAAGTATGCATTGCTCAAAATCATTTACTGATTCTTTAAAAATAAGAGTTTGTAGGGTAACTCTTCTCATACAAAGTAATATATGCATTCCATAAATAGGTAGATAAATAGACACACAGAGAGCTAAAAATAAGCAAGATTATAAAATAATTAATGTACAAAACATCAAACATTCATGGATGACAAATATACAGAGCTTCTTCTCTATTATCTAGAGATATCAATGTCTACACACAAATACTATACACATGTGAGAAGCCAGAGGGAGGCAAAATATGTCCTAATTATAGTCTTATCTGAAATCATCCTTTCAGAGCACTCTAGAGATAACTGGTACAACTTGGTATGTTACTGTTTTAAAAGGCCTCTTCACAGGTAATCTCCAAAGTTTACATTAACACCTATCATGCTTATTATGACATACAAAGTACAAGAATGACATACAAGTTTGTGGTTAAAAAGAGTATTTTTTGCAGGATGGAGACAGGTGTGGGGAGCTGATAGCCAATACAGTGGGCACAAATTAATGCTAAGAGACTGGAATTTTGTTCCTAGTGAATATATTCAAGTCCCTGAGGTCATGAATGGTACAGTGAGATTGAAGGTGGTATAAATGAAGCTGTAGGCAAATTGTTACTTACTGCTTTTTATTAGATGTTTCCCACTTATTTCCACTGGCTCCTATTAAATTCAGAGAGAAAATATTGATTTTGGTGGAAATTATTAAGTCTGAGATTGGGTACAAATATTTTGCGACCGTATTATTTACATATTAAGATGAACCTTAAAAAGCCAAGCCTGGTACTTAACATTCTATCAAGAGCATGTATCACACACTCTGACTCAGTAAGGCATGCTGAATGCCTGTAACAAAAGATCAAAACTGGATTGACATATCTGCCTGTCAGAGGAATAACACGCTCCTTGGAGACAGAATTGGTCTGCTATAGGAGGATTTCAGCTTTTCTTATGACAGATATCCAGAGAATAATTCTGAAAAACTAGTTAACAATAGAAATATTAAGTCACATTTAAAATTTGACTATAAAATATCCAAGAAATTACTTCTCTCAAGTTTACTTTGGATATAAACACATGTAAGTTATGTGACTTAAGTACTGTGGAATAATCCTGTACTTTGTCCGAATGGTAAACACTGAGGAAAAGAAAAAAACACACCACAAAATTTCTGCGAAGTAATTAACAGACAAAAATAATAATAAAAAAATAAAGATCTTATTTGCCATTCTTGTTCTTTTGATCTCAAAATAAAAATAAATTTTCATTGCTGTAGATTTGATTGTAAAGAAAAAATATCAAATATTAAAGTGATTAAAGTGATTTGGAGCAATGCTGAATTGCAGCACATTGGTAACATTTAAAATAGTTTTATTATTATTCTTTACATTTTAGATACTATTACTGAATGAACAGAAGCAGAATTGTTGAAAAGACAAAATTACAGGTGCGCTGAACTTGAACAAATTGAATAGACTCCAGTGTATTAAATAGACATGTTCCACAGAAGGCTTACAGCAGTTTTTGTTTGTGCGTTTCAAGTGATTTAGACAGAACAGGGCTGAGGGGAATTTGAGAATAGAACAAAGAAATGGACATATAAAAATCAGGCCCATAGGAATTGTGAACTTTGATTTTACGTACATTTTGAGAAGGAGGAAGTGTTTCAGGCTGATCATATATTTGGAGTTTGTAGGTGGTTGTAGCAGGTACAGCTCTCCCCCAAACAAAACACATGGGCTGTGCTGAGCAGTTTGGCGCCTCCGCCGGAGCAGTTCGAGGCCTCGGCCATTCACTTGCACCCCGCGGTGCTTAACTGACGCCTTGGAGTCTGGACCCCTCAGCAAACAGGCTCGGCGTGTGGGCTTGTCTGTGTTTTGTCCGGGCCTGTCCCTCAGCCAATGAGAATGCCCACAGTGCACCTTCGACTAGGGTATAAAGGGGGTCCTGCCTAAGAGCCAGGGGAGTTGGTTCTTCTCAGAGCAGCAGGCCTGGCAGTCGGACCCTCTCCTTGGACACACCGTTCAAGGATACTTCCACGGATTGAAGGAGTCTCTGTGGATTGAGTGAGTCTGGCCCCCCCTCTTTGGGTGAGTGGTGTCTTGGGCAGTCTGGTGTGGGAGGTTTCCCCTTGTAAGAGGGAGGGCTTACCCATTTTGGTTTCTCGTTCCTTAAACTTAGGAATCAGTTGGTAGTAGTTATTTTCCAACAGACATCCGAACCTGTTGTTTAGTCAAAGGGAGTGCTGGCAACCCTGGTTGCAATAAACCCCATTTTTGGATAGTGGCTGCTGTTTGTTTTGTGGGTGCGTCCGTGACAGTGGTTTTGGTTGTTTGCTTCCTTGATTTTTTTTGCTTTGGGTTCAGTTTCATCAGGTTCAAAATGCTTTCCAGAATATGACAGCTGTGTTCCACTTATTCACAATATTATTACTGATAAAACTGGGACTTTTAATGATGAACTGGGACTTTTAACTTGACTTTTTAATGACACTGTAGTAAATAGTGTAAGCTGTAGTAAGTAGAATTCTCTCTTTGTTGTATGATATTATGTTATTGTAGTGGATGATTTAAATGAGGTTAACAGCTACTACAGAGTTGTACCTTCCAAGCGTACCATACAGTGTGCATGATGGCAGTTAAAGCGAAGGCATGGGTAGAAAATCTTCACAACCTTCTGATTTGAAGGGAGTATTCCATGCTTCCCACAGTCAGAAGACCTGAACCTACATTTTAGGCAGTTTATTTCTGTACTATGTTCCTAATTGTTGATTATGTGTTTATATTCCTTTGTTTGTTACCAAAAATTGGTATTCAGAAAACTATTCTGTCAAAACAGGTATTCTAGAAATTGGAAGTTATTCAAGAGTAATTATTGAACATGACAAATGCTAAGGTCTCGCTTTTTAATGTTAAAACAGAGATATAATAACATAATTTAGCATTAAAAATTAGTGTGAAAGATCTATTCGGTATGTAGCCATTTCTATTGCCTCAGCTTTGTATCTCATGAGTTCGCCTTGAATTTTGAATGAAAAAGAGCAGAAAAACTCCCAGTAGGATTCAGTACAAACCGAGATACATCAGCTACATGGGAGGTGAAGATTTACAGAAACTTGCTTTGGTTTCACTGAAGACCTAACAATCTTTTAGCAAATGTGAATTGTGTTAAAGTTCATAACACACATACAAATCATAGTAATTATTTAAAATCTATGGGTGGATCAAACAAAATCAGTTTTGGTACACTTTGACTTCCAACTGAGGACCAGAACATTCTGTATAATACAGAATGCAAAGAGAGAATAAAGGAACTTTTATTTCTTTAAAATATGTTTCAATGCTTCTTACTGTCAGCATTATTTTTGTATAGATATATACACATATAATATGGACACATGGACTTGTGTTTATGTATACATAGCACACATTTATCCTTCTTTTCTAGATATTAAAAAAAAAAAAAAGGAAATTTTCTAATTCCTAAATATTTGGGTTCTGCTCTTGATAATGTCTCATTTTGCATTGCATATTGCATCTGTGAGATGGCCACAAGAGTTTACTAACATTCAGGATGTGTTTTAGTCTTGGAGCTCTGACAATGCTCATGAAGTTCATGCACATCTCGAGATACATAGTAACTAAACATTCTGAAGACAAGTATGCTTGGCAGTTTTGGATATAAATGTCAAGTTACTGCCCTATAAGATTTAAAATACAGGCAATACAGAATCCTCGGAAAAAAAAATGTGACTAGTGAAGAAGTTGAATGTGTATCACATTTTCCTCTGGTGCTCAGATTATCACATCAGAAGCTTTGCCACAGTCTTTTGCAGTAAACCACATGAGATCAGGAAGGAATGAGTCTGCTTCACTCACTTATCCACTCTTTTCCAGCAGTGCTTTAGGATCATTAAAGCCTAAAGAGCAGAGAATAATCCCTGTATGGACCTAGATTACAGAACAGAGCACAGAAAGATTCTGTTTCCGAACACTGTTACTTGGTGAAAGCCTAAAAAAAACCAATAAAATTTACTGTAAGGGTGAAATATGGGGTGGAGAAAATAAGTCTTGTGGTAGCTATTTAGTGTCATAATTTCGAAATATATCCTGGAAATAAAAAATACATACATTCAGCCAGGAAAGAAGACAACTTCTTTGGTCTCAATTCATCACGGAGGACAAAATGTCAAAAATAATTTTTTCATGCCCATGAATATCATACCAGTGAGAATAAGGCTGTAGCCTACTATTAAAAGCAACATAGTTTATAAATATTAACCTCAAATTTCCTAAAATTTGGAAAGTCTGCTGAAGTGATTGTTCACCTGAAGGCTAGTGCTGAAGTCTTGTTCATTTCTACACTGATGTGTGTATCTCAGTGTATTTGCCTATAACCATCTGTAAGTGGACACTGCAGGGGAGACACATGATAGACTAACAAAGACAACAACTAAACTTTGCAAGAAAAATTCTAAGACGAAGAGCAATGTCCTGCTCCCTAGACTTCAAGATTACAGTTTAAACTGATCATTCAGATACTATTTTATCTTTTGGGTTTTTTTTTCTGTCTTTAGCATGAAACCTGGTGTTAGAAGAAAGTTGATTTGTATACCAATTACTCCTAAAATATAGACATTGTTCTCAAACTTCTGATTCCTCAACAGAGGTTGCATCTCAGGATATGCAGATATTTGGTAACAGAAAACCAGCAGAGATAATCCTTTCATTTGTAGACCTACCATAACTGCCTCTTCAGGGTGAGAAAATGTGATCCAACTGTATATGATTATGGAAAGAACCATTTGACTTCTAATTACCTCAAGTAAATACCAAATTAAGGCACTAATTTAAGCTGACATCAGTGAGCTGTTAATATCCAAAACATAATGCCCAAAACTCCTCCTTGGGCAGGAAAGGCTGGAGAACTGCCAGGCAGAGAGAGACCTGTTAATATGTTAATGCTTAAAATGTTAATAGACGGCCAGCTGAACATGAGCCAGCAGTGTGCCCAGGTGGCCAAGAAGTCCAACGGCATCCTGGCCTATATCAGAAATAGTGTTGCCAGCAGGAGTAGGGAGGTGATCATTTCCCTGTACTCAGCTTTGATGAGGCTGCACCTCGGGTACTGTGTCCAGTTTTGGGTCCCTCACTACAAAAGGGAAACTGAGGTGCCAGAGAGGGTACAGAAGTGGGCTAATAAGCTAGTAAAGGATTTGGAGCATATGTCATATGAGGAACGGCTGAGGGATCTGGAGCTATTTAGCCTGGAGAAGAGGAGATTGAGGGGAGACCTTATCACTCTTTACAACTACCTGAAAGGAAGTTGTAGTGAGGTGGGGGTTGGTCTGTTCTCCCTAGTGACGAGTGATGGGACAAGAGGAAACAGCCTTAAATTGCACCAGGTTGGATATTAGGAAAAATCTCTTTACTGAAAGGGTTGTCAGGCATTGGCATAGACTGCCCAGGGAGGTGATTGAGTCGCCATCCCTGGAGGTAAGAGATGGGTAGACGTTGCGTTGAGGGGCATGGTTTAGTGGTGTTGATAGAGCTAGGAGAAGGTTGGACTTGATGATCTTTAAGGTCTCTTCCAGTTGAAAATGTTCTATGATTAAATGTTCTATGATTGCTGCCCAGGGAGGTGGTGGAGGCCCCATCCCTGGAGTCATTCAAGGTCAGGCTTGATGATGCTCTAAGCAACCTGACCTAGGTGGAGATGACCCTGCTTGTGTAGGGAGGTTGGACTAGATGACCTCTGGAGGTCCCTTCCAGCCTGAAACATTCTATGATTCTATGATTAAGAAAAGGGAAGAGAGGAGAGAGGAGGAGAACTAACATCAGAAGATCTGTGAATGAAAAATCTACAGTGACGTTAAACATATAGGCTTGAGATAGACCAGGAGTGCTGATTTGTAAGCACTATCAAATCTCTGAAGACTAAAGCTATATATCTGCTCTAAAGTCTGAATCTGGTTTGCCACCTAGAATAATTAATAACTGTTGCCTTAATTTTGACTACTTACAAAGTTTTTTTATTTTGAAATCTGTATTTCTGTGGTTTCACTTAATTCCGTCATTAACAAGAAATTGGTTTATGGGGTTAATTTATTAATACATGTCAATGTGTTGAATTTTCAAGAAATTAGAATTTTAAATTATTTATCTTTAAATTTTCAGAAATTTCAGTTTTGTAATATTTATGATTGCTATTGTTCTTTTGCTATCATAGCAGCTGATATAGATAGTGATAGTAATGCCGCATGGTACTAGCAATGATATTAAAAATGCTTTTAAAGCATTCAAGACCTACAAGAACGATGGTCGATCTACACAGCTCTGTGATATATTAGCTTTGATTTGGTTTACTTTTACTGGTAAACAGTGTATCAAACAGAAGGCATACCACAGGCTGCTTTCAGTCTGTCAACACTGCTCTTCTGAGTCTGAAAAGTCTGAAACATTATAGATACACTACTTAAGGATAATGTAAAAAAAATAATAATGAGATAACTCAAGGTTGTGATCTACAATGGCTATTACATTTCCTTCACTGAATCTCTAAAGTGTGAAAAGTCTGAGCCCATTGCCAATACTGCATGAGGTATAAACCAAATACTCCACTTTAGAACACATATGAATTGACAAGTGAGCCTGTGTGGTGAAAACAAACTACCTTATGTTAGTCTGATTTCAGCACTGAAAATTACCCTGTGGTTAGCGTGACCTGTCCTCCTTCAGAGAACAGCCTGGGGAGGATCATGTCAGCACTGCATTCCCTTTCTCCAAATATTTGTTCTCTGGGAATGATAGGCATGTCTAAGTGAAATAACGCAGAATGATCCACCTGGTGTACTCCATGGGTAGTTAGGAAGCAGATGATGAAGGAATCAGTTCTGCACGCTCACACCAACACGGGTTTCCCTTGCGGTAGGACAGTAATTTCAAAGTCATAAAGAACTGATTCTATGGCAAAACAAAATACTGTGTGAATTACAGGCTTTGTAGAGAATGTGGAGAGAGTGAAACAGAATGAGGTGTTTGTAAAATCCACGAGGGAAGTTTTCCTTGAGACTTAAAATTAATCTCTTAACTTGGGAAATTAGAGGTGTATCCTTGATTTTGTCAGAATACTCTCAGATTATATAGAAAAATATAACATATAACTTTTAGAGAAAAAAGAATCACAAAGTCTTGATGTTACATAGATCTTCCTTTGTGAAAATTTATATATGGTAATATTTGTACAATCCGGCTTATCATAGAGTAGATATTTGCATCTCTATTTCAGTATGCAAAAGTCTCAACACATGATTTGCAAACAGTCAGAACTTTGTTAGTTCGATTTCTAAGCAAATTAAATAGTCTTTGGTTAAAACCATTACAAATTTGAAATGACACATAAAATCACTGCAGAATTATTTCAAACATGGAAGGATTTGGAGTTCTGTATTATTATTAAATATAATAATTTATTAAGCAATGTATGCCAAAATGCAAAAAATAATGCCATTTTCTAAATTGTCATTCGTAGGGGAAAAATAAATTAGTAAACTATAAATATCTAATGTGCAATTTCATCCTAATTAAAGTTAATTGCTATAAAGAAAAAACAGAAATAAAACCTCTATTATACAGAATCATATAAATTAGCATTTCTCAAAATACTAGTGGAAACCATAAAAATACTTTAGACACAATCCTAACCTTATACTACGTATTTGCTTGAAATTCAAGCCTTGAAATAAATTGATGTCCTTTTCTTGTCTGCCTTTTACACTATTACAGTAATTCTACTCACTTATACTTGTCACTGTATTATAGTATTCGACGACATTCAGTATTGAAAAGCATGCTGCTTCTGAGAGAACTTACAACTTTTCTTAATTTTATCTCTTCTTCATCAACTGTGTTCACCTCATTAATCCTAAAACATGCCACATATTGTACACATATCTATCAAACTTTCGAAAGCGTCACATAAACTGACATCCTCATGCCCCAAATCTTCTTGCTAATTCTCATTGTAGTTTCCATAACTAACCCTGAAACAGAGTCCCCAGATCCCCCTACCATGCACACCACACAGCCTGAGCAGGAAGGACAAAGTTCTAAAATTTTGCTGACACTTTCCTCTCTCCTCTCCCCTACATCCAGCTTGCAGGATTTAATGCCTCACGTGACAACATGACAATGTTTAAGGAGAGACTGAGGAAAAATAATACCTAACATTTCAGAGTAGCATCTGTGGTTTAAAGGCCTAGCTTGCTGTGAGACAAATATACAGCTAATTCAGTGTTCTTCAGGAGAAAGGTTGAGATGTTTATGACCATGAGATTCTTGTGCTCTCTCTGGGGCTGGAGATCCATTAAGCTGGCATGCCAGTGAGCTGAAGGAGGGAGTCTTCTGAAGATAAGATGGCCCTGTTTCAGCTAGCTCAAGAGCTGCAAACAAATCTTGAAGGCCAGAGTAATGGCAAAATTAATATTAAAGTCTATGCCCCTAATAATAATGGCATGACTATGTTACACAACTCTCTACACAAGTCATGCAAAACATCACATAGAAGGCAGGGACAGATAGGATACAAATTCACAAAGGAATATATCTCTCGGGGGAGAATACTGAAAAGTCTAACAGACATGGTTGGTGGGCTGTGCTCCTCCGCCTCCACCCAAGACAGCGATGCCTTCTTGGTAAGAATTGCTCCTTCAATATATAGTATACCTTTTATTTTCACTGTCTATCAGCACTGTAACTCAGACCTGCGCCTCTGACTGCATCGGATGTTGCCCAGGAATTCTTTACTTGAGCTTGACTATACTTTTGCAGTTAGTGCATTTAACAACAGCAATTCTGAACCTATCTGTCGCTTTGATAGATCACACCTATCTGTTTAACTTTTAAACTGTCTCAGTGTTAAGTCCTTAACCAGACTCAGACTGAAACAGGTAATTACTATTGCAGAGGGAGCTCCTTAAGCCGGGCTCTGAGATACATGCAAGCTTGCTGATTACAAGTCCCTCAGCCAAGGCTCTGAGATAGGACTCTCAGAAATACTGTAGACTTTGCAAAACAGCTCAGAAACCCTTTGACTCTGGCAGGCAAATATCTCATACTCAATCTTAACGTGACAGCATCTAGGTAACAAATTTTAGTTATTCATATTATAATCTGTCCAGGCCAGCAAGGGGAATGGTTATAACTTTTGCTGGTGTGATAATGAGAACCATAATAAAGCCAAGCTTCCAGAAAAATTAACAATCTCTGACAGGCAAACTCATAATTTCATTGAAAATAATTTGGGCAATGTCTTCTGACACAGAAATAGCATTTTCTTCCTGTGCGGTTTACTAGAGCAGAAACTGCTTCAATCATGAATATGCTCGTATCCCACTATTGTTTTTCTCTAAAATGAGAGGTAGCTTATGGCTTCTTGTATACTAGTATCATCAATATCAGGTTTAGAAAACTTCTGATAATATTTTTTATGAAATAAAAAATTTCTACTGTTCAATTTACTCTGTTATTCAATCTGTCATTGTCATACTACTACCAAGGAAAGTACCTTCTTTTCTTCCACTTTGCATTCATACTTTTCAAACTCATCTTAATCATGAGCTTATCACTCTAAATACTCCTCTTGTTTACCTATTTTAACATCTATTATGTCATTTTCTACAACTACTATTTTTTAACTCAGGAATGTAGCAATCCTGCTTTTTTTTCCTATTTTATCATTTAGATTAAAATGTTATTTCAGTTTTTCACATCTGACTTCTCAATATATTACCTTCTATATAGTTCTCAAATATTAATTTGAAAACGTAACCTTACCTGACTACGAAACCCATGTTCTATAGATGTAATTCTGCCTTTCTGTCAAGTTTCAGTTTCCTTACTCATTTTGGTTTCCTCTCAGGCTTTCCATTTCATTGTTACTAATCGGACATTTTGCTACAAAACTAATTTTCTTTTTTTAAAAAATTGCAGTAGTATTAGAAATAGATGTTAATAATCAAATGACTTACCCTGTTTTGCATCTGAAGGTTAGACATCTAGATGTAAGCTGAACTGAGTATCTAAGCTGAACTGAGTATCTAAACTGACGTGTTTCAGATATTGATCCTAGGAGCAGATGGATCATCATCACCTGATGCATCTTTTTGCCCATTTTCTGATAGGAATTTTGGGTCAACAGATGATATTTAGGCACCTAATTTTAGGTCAAAAATTAGGATAGATCATAGCAATTTGGTCACTGAATGTAATGCTAATGAGTCAGTTGTTAAAGTACTGGTTATTTATAGACATATTTATAGACGTATTTACAGACGTTCTCTATTTTTTCCTCTGTTACACACTTTTTAGTGGCAATGTATTAAGAGGTTGTTATGTTCCTACCAGTGTGAGCCCAAATATACGAAACTTTCAAAAAAACTTAATTTTTGATTGTATAACTGTTTGTTTTAATGAGATAGTCAATATTGAGATTGTTTTTATTGCAATATAGAATGTGAACTTTGATTTTTCTTTAGACAACTTCTTTATTTCTTCTCTGTGACTTGCATGACATGTAAAGATTACTTGTAGTATTTCCATGGTGAGTCTGAAGTCAAATAATTAGTAGTTTTGTTTTTTGTGCTTTGAATGGGAAGCAATCTACAGTCTCTCTAACCTTTGGATGTCGTAGTAAGACTACCTGAGTGAGTTTCTAAAATTAAGTTTCTATGGTACTCCCTTTGTTGAATAATTAACTACTCTGGCAGAATAGAGAAAGGATTGTGTATTCAGCTTCTTCTATTTGTATGACTACAAACTATATTACCATGAACTCCTTAATGTTTTGTCAGATACCTTAAGCACTATGTATTTCTTCAAAATTTATTAGTACTTGCATTCTGTAATATGTTATTCCTCCCCTTGGGTGTCAAACTTACAAGGTTCTTTGACGTTATATAGAGAACGACAAAAAGAAAAGGTCAAAAAATCTAACTTACCAATGCACCTGTTATAATGAATTCTCATTAATTAATTCAAGCTAGATTCCTTTTATATAGCCATTGAGATTTGAAATGATGTAACCAAAACCATTCTGTTTCATACTGCCCTGGTTTTTTTTTCTTCAATTAAATTATATTTACAATTATAATTTGTACCAGTCTTCAGGCAGTTGCCTTAGTTTAATATTAGCTCCAAAATCTCAGTGATGACAAGGTAGTTTTCAATTGAAACTCAAATAAATGATGTAACAAGGAATGACTATCCCTGTGTTTAAGTATTCAAACTTATGTGTTTTGATAAATAAAGCAACAAAATTTTCCAGGGGAGCAGCTGAAAACCCCATAATTACATCAATGTGTCCTGGGTTCTGCTAGGATAGGGTTGATTTTCACTGTGAGCTAGAAGGGGGCCACAGCCCAGACAGACAACAGAACCAGCGACTGGGTTATTCAATATCATAATGACACTATATAAAGGACAGGGGCTGGGCTGCAGGCTCTGGCACAGTGGTCACAGGCATTGGGGTCTCTTGTGTGAGCTGTGCGGTTGGGGCAACTGTAGATGACAGTTTGTTCTACATTACTCGCTTTACATATTGTTTCATTACTATTATTGTTATTATTGTTGTTATTCCCCTATTCTGTTAATTCTATTGGATTCTCCTTATCTCAACCCAAGGGGTTTTGCGTCTTTCTCCCTAATCTCCTTCCTATCCCACTGTGGGGAGGGGATGTGGTGAGTGAGCGAACAGCCACATGGTACTCAGCTCCCAGCTGGGTCTGAACTGTGACACAATACAATTATTATCTTAGCTGATGAGAGATTTTTTTCTCAGGAAATCTGTGTAGCAGATGAAACTTTGTTCACTGGAAATATATTTTTAAGGGGAATAGTAATTTTGTAGCTGATTCTCTGAGGTATGAAATTGCCTTAAAGTAAAAAAGCAGAAAGAACAAAAGAAAAATGAATGAAAGAACGAAAGAAAGAATGAAGCCCCTCCCCCTCAAAAAAAACAAACAAACAAAAGAGGCCAACACAACCAAAAGCAAAATCCTCACCCTGGAATGAGCACATTGCAATCTTTGTAGTGGATAAGTTTTACATTCTCAACATAACCCATCAATGTTTTAGCATTTGTGTAAATAATTAAAATATCAATATTCAAAAAGATAAACACCCAAACAATTAGACCACAGCCCAGTACTGAGGGCTCTTGTGTTGAAGGAAGGTGTCCTGGACCCCATGTCCTTAAAGACCTTTTTTGAATGTACTAACATACACAAAATATATAAAGTCTCTAAGCAGCATGATAGACCAAGCTCAGGACATTTGATCTAAAGAAATGAGAGAATTCCTATTTTACTGTTGCAAGGCTTCCAGGTTTTGTTTTTTCTCTCTCTACTTATTCTTTCACCCATAAGAATATTTTTTGCCAAAAGTGACAAGTTTCAACAAGAGAGACAGTGTCCCTCTACTCAGTATCACATACCTGTACAGAATGAGAGGGATAAATCATTCCTTCGAGGAAGGGAGAGGGATCATTTTAAATGCCACTGCACAGACAAGAAGACTGCAGACAAATGTATTACTGCTACTGCATTGTATTACACTACAGTTTTACTGTATACATGTCTTGATAACATTTTCACTACTTTCTTCTACCTCTGTTTTTTTTTAGAAGAAACTGGGAGGTGTATCAACATTTTGGTGAGAAATGCAAGCCAGTGGACATATGTGAAAATACCAGCTGAGGGAATATAGCTTGAAAGATGACTAATTTCTAGACCCTTTTTGTGTCTAGGAATATCTGAAAAATTGTCGGCCCTGTGAAATCAAAGACATAATTGAGGTCAGAAGCCTTGTAAAAGAGATAGCAGCTGGTCATATTTGGAAGAGCAGAATTTCAGATTTGTCAGAATTTTGTCTAAATCCCACTCATTTTTTTATCTGGAACATTGTTATCTCCCACGTAAATTAATGTTTTTATAGCCCTTTACAGTGTTGTAAAGATTAACAGATTTAAGACAGAAAGAATCACGGGCGCTTTGACAAAATGAGTAACTTATGGCAGATGGGCATCACTTTGGTTCCTGGACAGCCCCAAATTAACAGGAGAGGCTGCTGATTTATATGGATCTACCTATACTAAGTTCAGGAGTCTACTGTGCACAGTACTGTCACCTCTGCGTTTATTCTGGACAAAGCTGTAGCACCCGCTCTCTAGCCTTGATGTCCACTGCAAATCTGACCATGGGATAACGGAGCAGATGGTCAGTGTGTGCAGAGTATGTTCTGGGTAGCTCAGAGCCACTGAGTTTGTGTACTGGCTGTTATCTGGGTTTTTCTGGGCAGCAGGCAGACAGCTGGAGTTCCTGTCCCAACAGAGGTAGGGGGAATCCCAAAATCCTAGATAAATGATCCCATTCCCACATCATCTGTGAAGGCAAAAAAAAATCAAACTGGTCCAGAAACACAGAAGGCAGCAGTAACATGGAGATTAAAGTCTCCTCAGTTCCCTGAGAAACTCATGTATTTTTTAAAGTCACTGATTTGTCTATTAGGCAAATCAAGTCCTTTAAAAGATTAAAGAGTAAATTTCACTACATGAGGAACTAAAGTTGCATTAAATCCTGCACAGTTTCACTGGAGGATAAAAGAGAAAGAAGCAAAAAAAATAAAGGAAGTAATAATGTGTGAAAAACTGGGGTTCAAGAATGCTGTGGAATGAGTGAGAGAAAGTAGACCTGAAGAAGTCAATATAAGTCAGTCAATAAATACCACTGATATTTTTGTACCTTTATGGAAAAATAAATTTGGTCTATGTGAGAAGTGGACTTTGAACACACATACACATACACACACACACACACACACGTTAGGCAAATGTTTCCTGGAACAAAATTTGTGGTTTACTTGGCTGTGCCTACGCAGTTTTTCTAATGGCATTCTCATGGACATTATATTGAATGAGTCGATTGGGAATTGTGTTTTCACAAAGGCAAATGTTAATAGTACTGAATTTTAACTTATTACAGCATTTATGTAGGAAATCTCGGCTCAAGAAAAAATAATTTGTGCGATTATAAAGCAGAAGCAACTACATACGTATTCAAGAATAAAACAAACAACACAGTTTTAGTTCAGGCAATACAACATTCACAAAGCTTTCAATATAATCCAAAGACAAATTATTATTGCTGGAGTTTGCTTGGAGCGTAAATGTCAACATACAATGTATGTAGTAAACATAGTAAGCTATTCATACACAGACTATTGACATAAAAACTTAAGCCTTTGATTGAATTCCTGCATAGTATTTGGTTAGAACCAAATATAGCACAGATCCAACAAACATTTTTTTGTGCATAAAATGCAGCAGTAAAGGCTTTAGATTCTCAAAACATAACAACCCCGAAACAAATTAAAGCAGTCCTTTTGCCAAGTAATGAAAGGAACAATAAAAAAGAAATAATATATGGAAATAAAAATACAGTTTAAGATACATATCAGATGCAAAAATAGGGGGCTCATTTACTGTTGAGACTCCAAAAAAGTTTTAGGATTGCTAGGAGTGTCTGTAGCATCTGTTGAAACCAGTAAGTAAGAACAGAGTAGTATAGTGTTTGTCTATAAAATTTTCTAAGGCTTTTGTTTTGGTTATTTTTCAGTAGGGTCACATAGAGGATCTATAGCCTCAAAGCTAAGCAATGAAGAATTGTACACACCTTCAAGGAATCTGTAAAAAAACAGAGACTGGAATATAAAAAGTCAGATTTTACTGTGATTACAGTGGTCACCTGTGATTTTTTGTAGATCTATCTCCACAAATTGGTCTTATAACATAGGAAATATGATTAGTCAAGAAATTTTAAAACACCTACCTCACTTCTGGGAAACCTACAACTCAAGGACAGAAACATGTAAGATGAACATACAAGATAAATCTTCCACATTACTAAGAAAAATAGTTTGATGACTGGTGATTCAAATAATTTAGATTTATATTTTTTGGAAAGAAGTGAGCATTACAGACCATATTCTGACTCCTAAATTTAGTTCAGTGAGCGTGAGTGAAATTCCTTGTTTCATTTTAAGACATATTCTTTGTTTCAGAACTGTTATCCAAAATCAGATGCATTGTTAGAAGTAGTGAAAGTATTTTACAATAATCTTCACAAAAGCAGCTTTATGAATATTAATGACAGAAAGGTAGCTGTTGCCTTTATGCACAGAGAGTCTGGAACAGTGGATATTATCTTAGAAGTGCAAACTTACTGCCGCAAGCACCTGAAATTCCCTTTTCTGTGCCTCTGCCATCGTGGGACCAGGTGCCTTTTGCTCCACAGGTTTTTTCAAAGGTGAGATTTTTCTGGGATGAGTCAAGCTGTCAGATCTATCCCATAGTCCTGCTTTTGCTGTGAAAACTACAAAGCAGCCTAAATGCAACAGGCAGGCCAAGATGCAGTCAGAGAATCAGGAAAGTAAATATGGTACTAGATGGGAAGAAGTAACTTCTGTAAATAATTGATTACTGGTGGTTCCTGCCCTTCCTCTGTCATCATTTTCAAAATCGCGTGTTAAGATGTAGAATCCTTCTGTCTCTTTCACAAACCACAACTTATCACCTGTTTAATTCCACTAATGAAACTATTCCTAGTACCTAGTACTGAAATAATCAAGATACTTCAAAGCCTTAACTGGGTATCAGAGCACGATATTGAACCACTGGTCTGGTACAAAATGGTTGAAAACTTCTTAGGCCTGAGAGACATTATATTAAGTTTCATTTTTATAAGGTTTGGGTGCAATGTTAAATTCCTTAGCGTTATATTAAGTTCCTTAAGTTGTGGATTAGTAAGAATATAGTAGGTGTGAAAACAGATACTAGATTCTAGCATGTTTAAACCTGAAGCACTTCTAACAGTGTTGGAGAGTATTGCTATAGGGTGAAGAGAGTCAAATAGGTTTAAGTAAAGTTTAGCTACCATTAACACTGCAGTAAGCAGATATTAAAATGTTAATAACAATTAATGAGAAAAATATTATACATATTTACAACTTCACATATACATGCATATATAAAACCATGTATGTTTCTTTTCTTTTTTATTACGATGCTATGTAACCTGAATTTCAAAGCCTCCTCAGAAATTCAGAAATGCTAACATAAGAATGTAGCCAAAAATACATTAAGGCTGTATTGAACCATATTTGGAAAAATGTCACTCCATGTATTGCAATATGTCTTAAAAGACTGCTAATTTCCGTAGTCCAGATAAACAAGCTGTCTATAAAAAAAATACAGTCCAGAAATGAACAGATGATCAGAAAAAAATATATGTTAAGAGGATAGATATGTTATCAAATTAAAGAAAACAGGTGTCTTCTGTAGAAAGACCAATTAACTTTATATAGGGGTCTCTCATTTTGGCAGCATAGGACAGCCATGAAGTTGAGTGTATCTTAGTAAGATAAATGAAACTGACTCCAGTGTTGGCGTTTGAGACTATAGTTAATCCTGCTGAGCTGTGCGGTTTCCCCTTTTCCTCAGAATGAAGTTGGCAGATTATTTCCTAGGTGGTCAGAAATGATAGCTCATAAACTTTGTACAGCACTGCTATCTATGTAAGCACTGCTGTATTATCATTTATGGGGCATATACCACTATTGCTTGTGGCTGGTCTTACACTCTGCTCTTAAAGTCTGACTGTAGTTTGTGTGCAACAATACATGATCTACAGCTATGAGATATATCATATAATCTATCTGCTAACCTTAGTTTACAACAGACATGTTCCTTTTCTTCTTTGCAATGCCACACTTGAACTGTAATGTGAAAGCATGCATTTAAAAATCCTTTTTTTTTTTCATTTCTAATACTTGAAGTTTCTTTTAATCGTTTCAACCTTAATGAATGCCATAAAGTTTCCAGACTGATGAAATTATATAACTAGATCCTTAACTAATATATACATGAATAAAACATTCAATACTTAAATAAGTCATTTTACAGACAAAAACCTGGTGCATAGGCAGCTCAACTGTATAGTCTGCCTGAGCAGAAGCTGAACATAGTCATGGAATAGTACTAGTGCCATCAAACTGAATTATTAAATAAGGGTGTAAAATTGCAAATAAATAATCCAACATAGAAGCTTTTAGGACCACTTTTAAAATTGTATATTAAATGAAGCTATTTTAATGAAAAATTGTAATAATAAATGAGTCATAGATGTGTCTTCTATTGTCAGTGCTATAAAGAATACTGATCAAACTCTTGATGATGAGGCACTTACAAATTCTTACCTACTTTTAAAATGTTCTAAACATTTAATTTTAACTGAAGTGGAAGCAGATGGTTTCATTTAAGACACGTATTAAAAATATAGTAAATTATTACATTCTACCTTAATAATTTAAGTTGGTTTATTGGACTTTTTTTATTTCAAAACTTTTAAAATATAGCTACTTAGGTACCTGTGAAAGCTTCACTCCCCCACACCCACAGCAAGTTTAATAGCACAGTACATGAGATGTGGCTAATTTGGCAGGAAGCGGGTCACTGTCTCCATTTAAGGCTCAGGGCAATCCCCTACAGAACAGGATTCCTATGGATCCTCTCTCCCCTCCCCCTTCCCTCCCAAGGGAGGATACAAAGGGAAATGAGGAAGGAAGTGCCTCACACAAAACTGGAAGATAAGACTATGAACCAAATTTAATAGGTAACAGATAAACAGGGAGAAGGACATGTGAAGGGAAGGGGGGATATACAAAAATATACAAAACCAGTCCTGGGATGGTGATGGATTGTGCAGAGCATGTGGAGCCAGGCCTGGCTGAACTAGATTGCGGTCCCAGCAGCAGCACATTCCCAGGGAGAGAGAAAGGAGAGTGAAAACTTGACCTTCCCATCCTTTTATAGAGTGTGGCAAGGAAAGGGAGGGAATACCAGTTTCCCTCTGACCCCTCAAGGTCCTACAGTTACCAGGTGTTTGTGTGTCCCCTCCCAATTTATTAACTCTTAAACCACAACAGTCATAAGCAAAGAGGCCCCAGTCATGTGCTCCAGATACCTGAGCCCACCAAAGAATACATCGATCAGTAAGCCTGCCTAGGAGACCCCATCCACCAATAAGAGCAATATATGACCACATGCCCAATACGATCTGGGACATAAATGGAGCCTCCTCCAAGCTCTCTTTGAGCCTGACTACCTCAGAGCAGTGAGTCTGCAATCAGTGGACTCTCCCTTTGGATCAGGGTGCCATCCAACGTAAATTCCCATAATGGAGGGTTCTCACCTTAGAAGTGAGTGGATTGCACATTTTGAATCATCATTCTAAGCTTAGATTTAGTTACACCTGTGTAGTACTTGTTCCCAACAGACATCCTGAACCTGTAAATAGGTTGTGTCTGTTGAAGTGTTTGTAATATAAGATCCTTGTTCAGTTCAACAATTCTACCTTTTTCCTGACATCATTAAGCTGATTTTTGGAACATATTTTCGATCTTGCACTTCTGCAACAGGACCTTGTCAAAGACATTACTGAAAAGAATGCTTTCTCTGAAGTAGAAATCATAGTGAAGAGATCCTGCTGGCTGCATAGATCTTATGTGCTTTTTTATCTTTCATTTTTGTTTTCCCTCTTAAAAGCTAAAAACTGTAGTTTCAGATTCTCCAGGTGACAAAACATAGAAAAAAAGAACCCACAGATTTAAAATATTTACAATAGTCGGAAGTCTTTAAAGGTATTTTGGAAGCTTAAAAAAAAAAAAAGGTAAATTTGTAATCCATTGCCATGATAGATTCCTTTTCAAATTTGTGGAGATTATAAATTACATTATCCAAACTGGGGTTAAGCCTTTTCTTTCACATATCTTCTACCATCTAAATAGCAATTCTGCTGATATTAAGAGGTCATTAGGAATTTGGCTACATATTTAAAAGAAGAAGTTTGGGAAAATGCAGAGATGTTACCAGTGTAGTCATCTAGTCAATACAAATTTTTGTCTTCACTACAGCGGTTTATTACTTCCTTTGTAAGTAATAGTATGTCCTATTTAAAAACACACACAGAAAACATTTTCATGTCAAAAGCAATTACAACACCTCATCCAAGGAACTTCTGAAACCACTGTGGACTCTGGGCACATAAAAGCCAAAAAGAATGACACATGAAAATATCAGACTACCACTGTGAGTGCACACATCTTGGCACATACAAGGCCTGGCACATTTGTACAGCTTCTGACATCACAGAACTTTTGTTTGTTTGTTGTTTGGTTTTGGTTTTGTTTTTTTTGTTCTTGTTAGAGGATATCCTGAAGATAGTAAGTTAGCATGTAATAAATTATTTAGCTGATTCAAACATTGAAGAAACTTTAATGTTTATATACTGACCTGTAAACAAATTTACATGCAGCTCTCAGCACTACATCCAAGATATAAGTGCCTGTGTGTTAAAGTCAAATAAAGTAGACACGAATATTTTCTAAGATTAGTAATACTTTACTGAACAGTCTCAGGCCTTCTAACATTGTGCTGACCCCTTTTCTGTCTTTAATAATTAATCTTAGCACAGTCTATGGCGAGAGCAGATCAACTTGTACTTAGAAAAGAATATGAGAAGTAGTTAATTCTAATGATGCTTCCTTTTGAAGACTAATAGCTATATAGAGAGAAATTCTCGCTATTCCCTTCTCCTCACATTTTCCTTCAGATGCTTTGCCATGTTATGCTTCATTTTATCTGACTCCTCACTATTCTTAGGAAACACTTGTATGGAGAAGACATCTCCACCGTTTCTAACCAATACTTTCTGAAGCGGGAATGCTATGACATATTTGGCCAGCAGTCTCAATTTTCTTCTCTGATCATTTCCTGTAAGTATATTCCATTTTATTTTCTCATTCTACTTCTTCAGTCTCAGTTTTCTTTTTCTCACTTTTTGTGGCCCATTGTTAATGTTTTCCGTCACAATTCAGGGGATTATGAGCTTTCTTTTCTCCGTTAATTAACTGGCTCCACCATGCAGACCCAATACCTTGAAATGCATTTCTTTCTTTTAAGTCTACACCTTTCTGTACTTTACAAATAAATTTTGCCCTGTACTTAGAAGCTGTGAGAGAGTCTAAAGGGATCTATTTGCCACAGCATGAATCTCTGATGAGCAGCTCACTGACTGATCCTTAAACACTTGCAATTTCTTAAGTGAAGGGATCCTTCAGCATTTCATCTGGTTTTGTGATTCAAGCACTGCTGATTCTGTAGTCGTTGTTTTCTTTTAACACACACCTGCCCTGATGTTGTTTCTGTGGCAACCTGTTGTCCTTTCAGTTTGTTTGACCAGGGAGCACACAATGTAGTGCGTTTGTGCAACTGTAACTCAAAATCAACAGGTGATGTTTTAAAACAAAAGCAGCAAGCTTCAGCAAAACCTCTACCCCCTGCCTCTTTAATAAATGTAATCCCCAAGCTTCTAGAATTTTGACTGATAATAATTTGTTTCATTTATGAAAAGTATGATATTTAAAAAAGAAAGGAAAGCATACACAGTGCAATAACCGTTACCATAACAATATTAGAATAAAACTTGAGAAGTCAGTGAAAAGTACATGTTTATTGTTTTCTGATTTTCTAATCGCTGCGATTTACTCTTGAATTTAAACAATTTTTAAATCAACAAAGAAAATCCTAATCTCTAGTACCACATAACATAACATGGCCAGAACAATCACATAGATTTTGATAAGGAACCTCTGACTGTGAAGTAGATACGAATTTGAAACATATAAAAGCCCTGAGATGTTTTGGAATAAAAGTTAAATCTCATAATGATACACTGACCTTAACTGAGGTGCTGCATGCTAATGAAATTTATCTTTAATTTTGATTGCCAGGTCCTGTTCTATGAGTAAATTTACCATCACAGTGTATTTGATATGAAACTATTTCTAGTAAAGAAATTAATAGAAAGTATTTGTTTAAATTTAAATAATGATCTTAATTCTGCACAGATATTCTCTGAAGAAAAGTATATGTAAAATTTTGCTTACATTCTCGCAGTGAAACTATGGAACAAAAATACAACATGTACTCTGTGGAGAAGCTGTATGTACTAGGTATCTATAGTGTAGCTTCAGGATTGATCCAGATAACCACAGTGCTGGGAGAGACAGGCATAATCTGTGGACCTGCATTTAGTGTCTGCAACATGTTCTTGCCTCTGTCAGTGTAATCTGGATCAAAATGTAAACCATGGAATGAATTGTTGAAAACTAAAAAATCTTTTTCAGAATACATGCACAATATATGTCATTTGTCATCAACAAAGAAGAATATTTTTCATGCTAAGGAATATCACAAAATCACAGAAAGTTAGGGGTTGGAAGGGACCTCAAAAGATTATCTAGTCCAACCCTCCCTGCCAGTGCAGGAATCTAGAGCAGGTTACACAGGAAGGCATCCACGTGGGTTTTGAATGTCTCCAGAGAAGGAGACTCCACAACATCTCTAGGCAGCCTGTTCCAATTCTCTGTCACCCTCACTGTGAAAAAGTTCTTCCTTTTGTTTACCTGGAACCTCCTATGCTTGAGTTTGCACCCATTGCCCCTTGTCCTATCATTGGACATCATTGAGAAGAACCTGTCTCCATCCTCCTGACATTAATGAGTTCACCACTCAATCTCCTCTTCTCCAAATTAAAGAGACTCAGTTCCCTCAGCCTTTCCTCATAAGGAAGATGTTCCACTCCCTTAACCATATTTGTTACTCTTCTCTGGACTCTTTCAAGCAGTTCTCTATCCTTCTTGAACTGAAGGGCCCAGAACTGGACACAATATTCCAGATGTGGTCTTACCAGAGTAGAGTAGAGGGAGAGAAGAACCTCTCTTGATCTACTAACCACAACCCTTCTAATACACCCCAGGATGCCATTGACCTTCTTGGCCACAAGGGCACATTTCTGGCCCATGGTTATCCTGCTGTCCACTAGGATCCCCAGGTCCCTTTCCCTTATGCTGCTTTCCAACAGGTCAGTCCCCAACCTGTACTGGTACCTGGGGTTGTTCTTTCCCAGATGCAAGACTCTACACTTGCCCTTATTGAACTTCATTAAATTTCTCCCTGCCCAGCTTTCCATCTTGTCTACATCTCACCGAACGGCAGCACAGCCTTCTGGTGTGTCAGCCACCCCTCCCAGCTTTGTGTCATCAGCAAACTTGCTGACAATGCATTCTGTTCCCTCATCCAGGTCATTGATGAATATATTGAACAGCACCGGCCCCAGTACTGACCCTTGAGAGACTCCACTAGATATAGGCCTCCAACTAAATTCTGTCCCATTGATCCCAACTCTCTGACTTCTACCCTTCAACCAGTTCACAATCCACCTCACTACCCAATCACCCAGACCACACTTCCTCAGTTTAGCTGCGAGAATGCTGTGGAAGACGTTGTCAAATACTTTACTGAGGTCAATAAACCACATCCACTGCTCTACCATCATCCATCTACCTGGTTATGTCCTCATAAAAGGTTATCAGGTTGGTTAAACATGATTTTTCCTTAGTAAAACAATGCTGACTGCTCCTGATGACCCTCTTATCCTTGATATGTCTAGAGACAGCACCGAGGATAAGTTGTTCCATCACTTTTCCAGAGATAGAGGTAAGGCTGACCAGTCTATAGTTACCTTGGTCCTCCTTCCTGCCTTTTTTGAAGACATTTGCTTTCCTCTAGTCCTCAGGCACCTCTCCCGTTCTCCAGGACCTCTCAAAGATTATGGAGAGTGACCTAGCAACGACCTCTGTCATTTCCCTCAGCACTTGAGGGTACATCAGGGCCCATAGACTTGTGGATGTTCAGGTTGCTTAATTGATCTCTGACCCAATCCTCTTCAACTGAGGCAAAGTCTTCCTTCCTCCAGACTTCCTCTGTGGTCTTGAAGGTCTGGGACTCCTGGGAGCTGACCTTAGCAGTAAAGACTGTAGGTAAAGGTGGCATTCAGCAGCTCTGCCTTCTCTGTATCTTTAGTCACCAGGGCACCCTCTTCATTCAGCAGTGGGCCCACAATTCTAGATTTCCTTTTGTCTCCAACATACTTGAAAAAGCCTTTCTTGTTGTCCTTGACCTCCCTCACCAGGATTAGTTCTAAGGAGACCTTAGCTTTCCTTATCGCATCCTTACATTCTCTGAAAATCTTCTTGTAGTCCTTCAAAGCGATCGGCTCCTTCTTCCATGTTCCATATACTTCCTTCTTCCACTTAAGTTTATTCATTAGCTCCCTGCTCAACCATGCAGGTCTCCTAGCTCTCTTACTTGATTTCTTACTCTTCAGGATGCTCTGATCTTGAGCATGGAGGAAATGGCACTTGAATATTAGCCAGCTTGCTTGAGCCCCCTTATTATCTAGAGCGCTATCCCACGGGACTTTGCCAAACAATTCCCTGAAGAGGCCAAAGTTAGCCCTTCTGAAGTCCAGTGTAGAGATCCTGCTCGTGGCTCTGCGCCTACTGCATATGATTCTGAGCTCCGCTATCTCATGGTCACTACATCCAAGGGTACCCCCTACCTTCACATGCTCAACTAATATCTTTGTTTATCAGTACAAGGTACAGAAGTACTCTCCTTGTTGGCTCCTCCACCACAGTTCTTCCTGTTTATTCCCCATACTGTGTATGTTAGTGTACAGGCATTTCAGAGAAGTGGTCGAGCATGCAGGTTTCCCTACAGGAGCGTGCGAGGATGTACCATGGTCATGCACTGCCCCAGAATGGTTTCCCTTCTGGTTATTGTCTTTAGTGGTAGCTAAGGGGCCTTTTTGGCAAGCCCGGTTGACCTGATTTACTCCCCAGGTGGATGCACTGACATGAGTATTTCCATTTTGGACCCCACCATCTCCCACCTCAAGTAAGACAGCAGACTGAAGGCCATCCTTAGACTCATCTCTAGTACGCCTGGTTTTATCCACTTCCCCCTTTGAGCCTGGTTTAAAGTCCTTTCAATGAGCCCTGCCAACTGCTGTGCAAGGATCCTTTCCCCCGTTTGAGACACATGTACTCCATCCATTGCCAGCAGACCCCGTGCCATATAAATTTCCCCATGATCAATGAACCCAGATTTCCAATAATGGCACCAGCCTCTGAACCAAGTGTTAATCAGATGTGTTTTCCTCCCTCTTGGTATTTTTTCCTACCACTTGAGGGACTGATGAAAACACCACCTGCACACCTGAGCCTTGAACCTCTGTGATGGCGATAGCTAGCCCTTAGAACTTCACCACGGCAAGCTGACCAGCACTGGAGCTCGTCTAGTCTAGCTCACAACTGCCATGTCCTGTTTGCTTGGTCCGTTCACCTGCCCTGGAACTGGTGATCCCAGATGGTGCCTCGGGTGATACTCACTCACTGCTCGTTAGCTTCCTGGGGACATCTTTTAAGAGGGGAGGGCTGTGTGCATGGTAAGTCACCCTTAGTGTGTTCACACCTCATTCAGATCGTGCCAGGGGGTGTTTGCTCCACTCTCTGCCCGCACTGCCTAAAGTTAAAACATACATAGTACAAAAAAGAGTAGCTTTGTTAAGAAAATATATCATGATAGAAGATATGATTTCATGATAGGAGCATTTTAAGGAACAATACATAATGAAAAGGGTTCTAGAATATTGACTATAATATTTTTCTTAAAGGAACATTTTTTCTTACAGGATATGACATTTCTTTAATGAACTACTTAAAGATAAAGAGACAGAATCGAAAAGACAACCAATTTATAGACAGAGGAACAATAATGCAGAAAAATAATCACAGAGGGTACATAGGTCAGCTACTCAGGCAAAAGCAAACACAGGATAAAGCTACACAGAAACATATATACACACATATATATATGCATAACAGTACATGGATTAGAAGTCTAAAGAGAGTAAAAAGCAACTTGTTTATTACCTTGTGTATTAATACTTAATCCAAGTTAACAGAAAAGTTAGTTAAAGCTCTCCTTAGACTTCTAATCCATCCAACCTTATTCAGGTCTTCATGATTTCTGAATTTCTTTTGACATAAATTATCACTGGGATAAAGTACTTACTGATTTTTAAACAGGAATATTTTTCCTTCCACTTCTGTATTAGTAAATGCATATAATTATCATTCTATAGATGATTGGAGGGGAAGCACATTAGAAAATCACTCATTTCCATGTTCTGAAGTTAGATAATATATAAATCTTCTTTAAAGACCTGTAATACAAGTAATGAAGCCTTCTTAATAAATGTATTTCATAATTCTATCCACAGTCTCTTTCCTGCTGATTATTTCTTGTCTTGTTTTAAAAGAACACAGCCAACTAATTGTTGTTTTCTTTTCTGACAAGCTTTATCATATTTGAAGACATTAATTTCTTTCCTCAGCCTTCTCTTTTCAAAGCTGTCACACTAGCTCTCTATTTAGCAGATCTTGTTTCTTGATTTCTAACCACATTTGCTGAACTACTTCACACTTTTTTAGTTGAACTGTGTCTTTGTGAAGTGTTCGGAAGATTAGGTAAGTACTCCACTTTAGATCATTTATGAAGAGAACAGATTACTTTGGCAGTCTTAAAAATAGATTCCTATCTAGTCTTTTTTTTTTTTTTTTTTTTTTATCGAAATTTTTTTTTTGTTTTTACGAAAATTGTTATTCGTAGCTGATATTCAGCTTACTCTTCAGTATAGGCACAAGACCTGATATGATGCTGATACTTTAACAGTCTTTTCCCTATGAGGCATTTTTGCTGTCAGCTTGAACTCCAGGCTCTGCACAAACCCATAGTGGGATTTGTAGCACTTATTTAGATCACTTAGTTGAGTAAATTATTTTAGTACAATATTTTCTGAAGTACTTGTATTCCTCACTTTCTCCTTTCCCTTTTTACTACTCCTTTCCCAAACTATTATCTCCAGCTTTGAATAAGGATACTCTGTACTGCATTAAGTTATTAATGAAAACATTAAACATGAAATCCAAAAGAGCCCCCAAAAGTACCTACTGAATACAATCTTCCAGTTAGGATGTGGATCTTTGTAAGCACTCTTGGGAACATTTTAATGAGGTGTCTAACCCCTCCATAATTCTGTGCAGTCTATTTTTCCCTATGTTCTATATGAGAATAACATATTCAAATGTGTATGTTGCAAATTTTTTAAATTAGCTTAGTTAATTAAGTAAATGAGCTTATTTGAACATATTTTTTTTCTTGGTATATCAATATTCTATCATTATTTAACATTTGGTTAAAAAATAATCTTCTGAGGAATCTGTTTTCATTAATTTGCTATGTATGGAATTTCAAATATCTACTCTACATTTCCTTTGGTCCTAATTTACCTTCGCTTAAAGTTAGAGAGTATTTTCATGCTTTACCTATGTTCAATAATTCCAGATGACTTCTGTGATTCACTTAAAAATCTGCTTTAGGCAGATCTCTCACTACACAAGAGTGAACTTGATTATGCTTACTAAACTGAAGACATATACCTACTAATTTTTAAAAATTATTCTCTTCCTCATTCTAGGTTAAACGCATTTAAAAATATCAATGACATTTATTTTGTTACTTAGAAAATCACAAGTTTCTGTTGTTTGTGGGGGTATTTTTACAACGAATACTGATGTTAAACAACATTTAAAACTTATTGGCCCTTTTTACATTTTAGTACCTGCTAAGTAGACCAGTTAAGTCTTCCACTCATAAAACTGTACTTCTATAATGTTTCCTTTTACTACCACACATTCCGCTTGTCCTAACACTTTGAGTCTTGTCCTTTCTTACTTTACATCTACATGTTACAGAAATTCTTATATAGTTTAATATCCTTTAATAATGTGAACTCATTTTCATATTTTGTGTATTTCTGTGTCAAGTTTGAGGTCAATTAAGAGCTCATAAGTTAGCTATTATCCTCTTTCTGCACTTAGATTTGTTTTCAGCTTTTCTAATCTGCATTTGTTCTCCTAATAATAAAAAATACTATTTTAAAAGATATCATATACTCAAATAACGTTTTCTTTAGATTATTTTCTCCTAGTGTTTCGTATACATTCTTTGATTATTTGTTTCTACTGATAAATGTGCTCTTCAAATATGCTGCTACTATATATCTGCAATGCTTCTTTCCCTTCATGAGAATGAAGAACTCTTTTATTCCACAGTTACAGTCACACACCTTGCCTTTGACACAGTGGAGTTATCCCTTCTTGCCAGAATCAAGTGGAGACGTCTGTTCTTTACTATCTGTAACAATAAACGTTTTTTTGTCAATGCATTCCAAGAAATTATTTGATAATCTATAATTTGTATTGTTTTTCCAAACACATCTATGTAGATCAGGAACCTTGTTACTCCAATGTTATTCTGTTTATCTGAATTTTTCTTGTGGGAACAAGAAGTTATTCCTCATTTCTGTTAAAAGAGCAACAAAATAAGTCCTTTTTAATCTCCAAATTCCCTGTTCAAGTAAATTGGCATATGACTTCATTCAAGCAATTGAGCTAATTCACAGCGTCCCAAAGAGACTGGTCACTTATCAAAACTTGCATATATTCTTCTCAGTACTGCCTAACAATGACATATTTTATTTACAATACATACATTATAAATTTAAATAGAAAAAAAAAATCCATTTACTTTCTCAGTATTAGTCCCATGTTGTTTGTGGGTTTCCTGAAAATTATGTTTTGTCTGCCTGACTCTCAACAATACAAGGAGTTCAATTATATATGAATTTAAAGCAAGAGTAATTGTAAAGTAAATAATACAAGTATGATAATAGGAGATTTACGAAGAAAGTGGTCATTTTTTTTTTGTATTACTGTTTGAGAAAGGTATTGCTTCCTGGGTGTTGCTTGGTTCTTCTGAATAACTGCATGCAGAATTTCATCTAGAGTAGTTACAAATTAGTTTTTCTTTTGGGGACAGGCAACCTAAAAAGCAACTCCAGAACTGAAGGTGTCAAAACCTGAAAAGTTGTTAGTGTTGTCCATCTAATTTTTCACTAAAGACTGAAGGTATTTGGCTAGAATGATGAAATGTTACAGTATCAATTGTAGCAGAATTCTCCTTATATTTTGCATGAGATTGTATAAAATACATTCAGGCACTGGTTCATAAACTTTTCTTCTCTTGTTTTTTTTTGTTTGTTTGTTTGTTTGTTTGTTGTTGTTAAGAAAAGTGAACAATTTTGAAACGTATTTGCGAGGGTTGCATGTTATAATTTAATAAATAGAAATATTAGAATAGATTTAACTCAGGTCTTTTAATTTATTAAGCAAAATCTCTATACTGTTGCTACTGTTCTCTGTAGCAAAGAGAACAGAAAGTTTACTTCAATATTAGTACCTTTGCAACTTTGACAACAAAATACCAGATAAAGAGACCATCTGAAGTGCTTAATCATGTTAAGAAACAGCTTTATCTTTAAACATTTATTTAAACGTGATTGATGAACTTTTACTGGTCACGTTGTTGTCACATTCAGGTGACATACAGAAAGCGAATTTTTCATTCCTTCATTTATTCACTTTAAGTGACAATAGTTTGATTCATACTAATGGGATAAAAGCCTTTGGTTCAAGTGTTTTATGTTCTAGTAACTCAGTATCTCTTGAGAATATGCGTATAAATATTTTCATTCCTTAATTTCTGCCATTATATGTTGTTTATTTTTATGTTAAAGTGAAATACCATATATTGATCCCCCAAAAGCATCTATTTTGGTGTGAAAGAAACTCTCTTTTCAACTGGTTGTCTTTCTTCTTGAGCATTGTATTTATCATTAGGTGTGGCATTCTCAATCAGATCATTTAGATCCTTATTTTAAGTCTAGAGCTCTGCTGACAATCAGCAATGCTTTGGCCATGAAACAAGCTGGTAGTATCTATATCAGTTTTATTGACTTTCAGTTTTCCTACTATTTCAGATTTCTAGTTCTGGGTAATTGTCAGCTAAAGTGAATCCTTACCTCCTATTTCCTGTTTTTCAGATAATAATGTAATGGTGCAATGGTATAATTTGTTAATTATGTACTGTAAGACTTCATGGACCTGTTTGTGAAGAGAAAGCTCCTAAAGTGAATAACCTTTGTGATTTTACCTGCTATGAATAGACTGACAAAAAGAAAATAGTTGTGAGTATATTAAGTTAGAAGTAGAGGAGCAAAAAATGATAAACAGTGTTTTAGTAAATCTTGGAAACAATGTTAGGAGTGCGAGTCATATATACATTTGAACAAGAAGTGAGGATGCGATACAAGGGCGCTTGAGGTATAATTCCTCTAAATTCTTTTTGAGCCATCTCCAAGCTGGACAGTGAACAACATTATGCATTGACATAGTACTTGGTCATCTTAAACACATCTTTTATTGAATGACAATCTTCATGCAAATAGGTAATGATGTTTAAACATCAATATGTAAATCTTCACAGACTGAAAAATAATTTTGCATAAAACCATAGAAAATCAGTGACACTTTCTTCAACTGTACAGAGGAACAGACTGACCACTAGTGCTCACCATGCTAACAAAGCACTTGAGGAAACTTTTTTGGCCTGGCAGGTGTCAGTCAGGAGGAGAAAGGTTGGTCCCTGGAGAGGATCCTCAGTGCTTCTGAGACTACTGACATTGATAACAATAGATTTTTCTTTGCCTAGAATTTCCAAAATGTAGTAAATTGCTTTCAGATTATACCTAGGAAAATATATAAGATGCATAGTAAATTAATCAAAAGTTTTGTGAATTATTGTTTTCAGTCAGAAAGATTTTCATTTTCTGTAGTGAATCAACTTTTCAAAAAGTGCCATGGCAAATTGAAGAATCCATATTCCTAAAATGACAAATTATTTTTTTCTTCTTTTTTTTTTTTTTTTTTTTCCTAGAGTATAGAAGAGGAGGGAATTCCTCTTCAGATGAAAAAGAAAAAAAGAAAGGAAAGGAAGTAGCACGTGGTTCTTCCAACATGAGATAATGAACTGTCATGGCAATACCTGTTTCAGTAGTGAGATATATGTACATGATTATTTTTTGTCTTTTATCTTTGGGTTTTCATAGCAACTCTTAAAACATATAGCATTCTAGTTGTGCACACAAGTGTATTAGCGATTTAAATTCTCATCAAATTTCTTTTGTATAAAACTAAACCCAGAAAAAAAAATGCATTCTAACTTTAGACAGAACATTAGATGTTGTATCCCTGTTTGGTTTTGTTTTTTTTTCAGAAAATGAAGATTGTTAACACAAATTATCAGGGCATTTTATTTAGTACACTCTAAAATAAATGTGCAAAGAAAAATAATCAAATAACAAAACCAAAATACCCCAAACAAAACATAAAGCAAGTTTATGTCTAGTTTTGCACCTCTGTGAGTTCTTGAGTAATTTTAGTATGCTCAAACTATTTTTGAATAGTTTATATTTCTATATTTCTGATTGAAATATAAATTTAATACAAATACTTATTTTCATTTATTCCATTCCTTTTTATGTTTTATGTTTTATGCAGATTATATTTTATACTTAGAAGGTAGGATACAAAAATTGAGGACTTAGGAACTTAATATTTAATTGATGAAGTTTCAAAATGAAAAAGAAATACTGAGAAGGCCTGGAGTTTGGAGGTTGGAGGTGAAAGGGTGGGGTTCCTGGAAGAGGATCTGGATCATAAAAAGTCAACCAGATTATGAGGTTTTATGTCAGAGTCTATTTATCTCTAAGATTAGCTGTGATATCATGAAGCCTATTAAAAGTACTTGAGTTTTACCATGTGAAGCCGAACTCCTATTTTGCTGTAAGGTGAAAATGTCAACTCAAAATACTAATGATTTCTTCTCCTTTACAGTATGTACTTCTCTTTAATTTATAATACAATTCCAGCCTAGAACAGATTGAAAGCTGCTCCATGTGCATTCTCACTCTTTTCTGCCTTTTTAAATGAAAATTTGCTTTCCTAGATTTCAGCAGTCTCCCAGCTCATCACAAAATGATGTTCCACTTTGATATTCACAGGACAGTGACTGAGAAAAGACAGCAGATAACTGTTTTGTGCTGCCTAATCAGACCCAGTCTACAGCTGAGCTGATGGTAAATTTTGTGCAGTATCAGAGAACTAATATTTAAGGGAATCCTGTGGTGAAATGTAACTATCAAAAAAAAATGACATTTTCAGCATATTGTGCTTAAGATGGATGTGTTTCATGGTCTGTCACACTGAGCACAGTTACATGTTGTGGCTCCGGTTTCTAGCAAATTTTTGTAATGAAGGGAATGTTATGTCAATCATATATTCCTTTGGCATAAAAATAGTTCTTTTGGATCATGAAAATGTTTCATTGCTTGAATTTTACTACTCAAACAAAAAGTTTCTTTTTTTTTTTTTATTGGCTTATTGTTATCTTTATAATCTTCAAGATCAAATTTACTGTCTAAGGATGTCTCAACAGTCCCCAAAGTATTTGGTGATGTGTTTCCTGTTCTTCTTGAGATCTCTAGATCTTAACTTAAATCTTAAAGAATCCATAGTATCCTTTAATAAGATAAACAGGGTCAGACTTTGATCTTTTTGTCCAGAGTACAATTACGTTTTTATAAGTGGTGTACTACTAAAACCTCAGGGGCTATTTCTGCTCTTTTAGGTCTTTCTGGCTGACTTGCTCAGGCAGTCAGGACAGGGTTCTCTAAGTCTTTACTTCTAAGAGCTCAATTTTATAAAACTGCACTAAGCAGTCTGCCTGAAGCTTGGAAATTATAAGCATGTTATGTGCATAATTATTTATTTACTTTTTCCCTATTTCACAATTTGCTCTCAATCTGACTATGTTTGTGCAAATTCAGTTCAGGGAACAAATGAAACTTAAACCCACAAATACTTAACTGATACTCTTACTGTTTTTCTGTAAGGGCCATTAGCGACAGTGATTGGTAGAACACATGAGATACCACAATCGTTCCACAGTTATTGTATTCTCTACATAAATTATTAAGAGCCCAAAATGTATAAAAAGCTGTCTGTGTCTAACAACAGATACTGAAACTGATATACTTTATAATGTTGATGTTTCTCATCATATATATAAATGACCTTGGTTAAGGGCCAAACTCCCATCCAGCTACTCTCATTCCCTCTCCTCAACAAGACAGAGGGAGAAAATAAGATTAAAAAGCACATGGGTCAAGATAAAGACAGGGAGATCACCCATGAGTTACAAAATTACAGAATCACAGAATATTAGGGGGTGGAAGGGACCTTGAAAGGTCATTGAGTCCAATCCCCCTGCCAGAGCAGGAGCCTAGAGTAGGTCACACAGGAACTCATCCAGAAGAGTTTTGAATGTCTCCAGAGAAGGAGACTCCACAACCTCCCTGGGCAGCCTGTTCCAGTGCTCTGTTACCCTCACTGTGAACAAGTGTTTCCTTGTGTTTAAACTAAACCTCCTATGCTCCAGTTTGTGCCCATTGCCCCTTGTCCTGTCATTGGATGTCATCGAGAAGAGCCTGGCTCCATCCTCCTGACACTTGCCCTTTACATATTTCTAAACATTAATGAGGTCACCCCTCAATCTCCTCTTCTCCAAGCTAAAGAGACCCAGCTCCCTCAGCCTCTCCCCATAAAGATGCTCCACTCCCTTAATTAGCTTAGTGGGTCTGTGCTGCACTGTCTCCAGTAGTTCCCTGTCCTTCTTGAACTGGAGTGCCCTCAACTGGATACAGTCCTCCAGGTGGGACCTCACCAGCGCAGGGCAGAGGGGGAGGGGAACCTTCCTCAACCTGCTGGCCCCGCTCCTTCTAATGCATCCCAGGATGCCATTGGCCTTCCTGGGCACAAGGGCGCATTGTTGGCTCATGGTTATCCTCTTGTCCACCAGGACTTCCAGGTCTTTTTCCCCAGAGCTGCTCTCCAACAGATCAGCCCCCAACCTGTACTGGTATGTGGGGTTGTTCTTCCCCAGATGCAGAACTTTACACTTGCCCTTATTGAAGTTCATTAAATTTCTCCCTGCCCAACTCTCCAGTCTGTTGAGGTCACGCTGGATGGCAACACGGCCCTCTGGTGTGTCAGCCACTCCTCCCAGTTTTGTATAATCAACAAACTTGCTGAGGGTACACTCCATCCCCTCGTCCATGTCATTGATGAAAATATTAAACAGCATTGGACCCAGTACCGACCCCTGGGGGACACCACTAGTCATAGGCATCCAGCTAGAGTCTGCTCCACTGACCACAACTCTCTGGGCTCTGTCCTTCAGCCAGTTCCAAATCCATCTCACCACACAATCATCCAATCCGCACTTCTTAAGTTTGTCTGTGAGGATGCCATGGGAGACAGTATTGAAAGCTTTACTGAAGTTGAGATAAACCACATCCACTGCCCTCCCCTCATCTATCCATCTAGTTTTGCTATCATGGGCAAAGCAGACTCAACTTTGGGAAAATTAATGTAATATATTGTCAATTAAAAATAGAGTAGGATGGTGAAAAAAAGAAAGAGTAAAATATTAAAACTACTTTTCCCTTTTTCCAAGGCTCAATTTCTTCTTTAATTGGGTTTGTTCAGCCTTGAGAAAAGAAGACATGGCAGAAAAGAAGGCCTTATTGCCATATTCCTGTATTTAAATGGTGGCTACAAAGGAAAAGGAGACACATTTGTACAGACAGTCACATGGAAAAGATAAGGGGTAATGGGTACAAGTTAATTCTGAGGAGATTCCTATTAGACACAAGAGAAACTTTTTTTGTTTTTCACAACAAGGAGAAACAGCCATTGAAATAATCTCCCCAGGGAACTGATGGAGTCTCCAACTTTGGACATTTTTAAGATTCATCTGAACAAGATGCTGGGCCATCTTCTCTGGACCAAGCTTTTTCCAGGAAAGTTTGGACCAGATGATATTGAGGTCCCTTCCAACCTGTGATTCTGTGGTTCTACGATTCTTTCATTCCTAGCTTCAGTACCCCATATGGCACACAGCACAGGACAGGAGGAATAGGGGGCTGCAGTCAGATCACAGTACTTTGTCTCTGCATCTCCCTCCTCCTTATACTTTTCTCCTGCTCCAGTGTAGGTCCTCTCCATGGGCTATAGTCCTTCAGAATAAACTTGCTTCAGCATGGGGTCCTCCGTGAGCTACAGTGTGGATATCTTGCTCTGGCATGGTCCTCTACTGGCTGAAGAGCAGTATGTGCTTCTGTACCTGGAGTACCTCCTCCCCCTCCTTCTATGCTGACCTTGGTGTTTCTTCCCTCTTCTGTTTCTCTGCCTGTCTGCTGCTTTTTGTGCCTAGTGCTTTCTACTCTTTCTTAAGTTTTTTTTCTCAGAGACAACATCACCTTGGAAGAGGGGCTGAGCTGTGCCCTGTGGTAGGTCTGTTGGAGTTGGCTGGAATCAGCTGTATCCTGCATGGGGGAGCCCACAGCCTCTTCTCACAGATGCCACTCTGAAACATCTCCACTGCCAACACCTTGACATCTAGACCAAATACAATAAGCAAATATAAAATTAAGTTCTTTTAAAGTCAACTTTGTGGTAGTGATACTGCACATGTGCATCATCTAATACACTACTATATTGTGAAATACAAGAACATCTATCAGATAAAAAAAAAAAAAGAAAGAAAAATATT
>VWZK01001317.1:0-59099 GCA_013396935.1 Baryphthengus martii | reverse complement strand
AGGAGGCGGTGCCCACTCTCGGGAGAGGGTCCGTTTTGTGGCCGCTATGAGGGGGTTTCGGGGAAGGGTGGGCTAGGCGAGAAGCGGCAGAGTCGAGCCGAGCCGCAGGTCCGGCCGGGCGGCCAGCGCTGAGGGCTTGAGGTAGGGGAGGTCCCCTAATCTTACCCCAGCATCGGCCCCGAGTTGTCCGAGCTGCGGGTAAAGCCCTTCTCCTGAAGTAGGGCCCTTAACTTGTCCGTTTTGGGAACAGAAGGGCGGGCTTGGGCCAGTGGGTTAGCAAACACGGTGGCCCCTGTCAGCCGGAGCCAAACCGCCTTCCCCCGAGCCTGAGAGGAGGCACCTTCTCCTTAACACGATGTTCCTCTCTAGAGAGCAAAAGGAGTGAAGAGAAGGGGGTGAAAAGGGTGATAACCGAGTGACCAGTTATTCCGAGATAGCCTCTGAGTTACTACTATGTACTTCTGCTATGTGCATGATAAGCTCCTGGGCTAGAAGTGAGCTGTAAACTTCCCTGCAAGTGTTGCAGTTGTATTGGTAGTAAACTTACTTCTTTTTAGAAATAATGCATTACTTCTAATTTTGAGCTACTTTAAAATAAGTCAAGGTTCCTACATGGTACTGTGAATAGCTCCTAATTAAAAAATAAACACAACCTCGCAAACTCAAAATAGATTAAATTCGAACTTAAACCATTTATGTGAGTAATTTAGTAGCTTTGGTTGATTTTCAGAAGTTCCAAGTTTGCAGCAGATCATGGAGAACTATGATATTTTTCATTTTGAACATGTCAGATCCTACATATTGGTGTCAATGCATATGGGTTTCTTTTTAATCCCTAAACAAAAATGTGGTCCTCAGGATCCTTACTATATCCTTCCCTGGAAAGTCATAACAAAATTCTTTCTTTTACCTAAAATAAGTTTCAGCAAATGTGAGGCAAAGCTTCTGTTTACTTAAAATAAAATTTTGGAAAAAAACCAGTTATTTTTAAGATCATTCGCAGTAAGAGTAATATGTTTTTATCAGGAACATACAATGCCTACCTTGTGTTATCTGCTTAGTTGTTTCTGTGGACTGACAGTATGATTTAAATCAGATATGACAAACTTTCACTGCTGCAATCTGCTCCCCCTGCTACTCACATTTACTTCAAAATACTATTTTATACAATTGCTTTGATATTTAGTGGGTGTGCTTAACGGATACAACTTGCTTAAGGAACAGGTGCAAATGAGGGTGATAGCTGGAAAAGTAGCTAAAGAGAAAGTGTAAAATAAAGTCTGCCTTGCTACTTGTGCCCACTCCTTTCCAGCACAAGGCACAGGCACACATGGCATAAGCCATTCCAGAGGAGTTCAGTTTAAGGTTAAAACTGCCACTCTGACTACTAACCTGCTTGGTGTAAAGTGTATGCTGTGGTTGCTTCCATTGAAGATGCGCATTGGTGCCGTTGCTGAACTTGATTAGGACTTTGCTTAAGGAAAGGCCAACCAAACCTTTGCAGCAAATGAGTTGTCACACACACCTTATATACTCATGAAAACATTATGTAGAAACATTTAACGTCACTGAGAGTAAACGAAGCTCAAACATGATGGCAGCTTCCATTATTGACTATTTTCAATCTGATTTGCACTTTTATCACAAATGATTCATTCCCATTTGGCAGAATCAGAGTTGACAGTTGTCACAGCTACAGAGAAGAAACATGGAAGTATTGTAGTAACTCATCTCAACAACTTTTTTTTAATTTCAGTTGTATACTATCACTCGTAGAATAAATAGAATGGTTGAGGTTAGAAGAGACCTCTGGAGGTCATCTGCTCCAACCCCTGCTCATGCAGAACCACCTAGAGCTGCCTGCCCAGGACTCTGTCCAGTTGGCTTTCGAGTACCTCTGAGGATGGAGACTTCACAACCTCACTGGGCAACATGTGCCAGTGCTTGGTCATCCTCACAGGAAAAAAAGTTTTTCCTGGTACTCAGATAGAGCCTCCTTTATTTCACTTTGTGCCCATTGCCTCTGGCTCTGTTACTGGGCATCACAGAAAGGAGCCTGGCTCCATTCTTTTTGCACTCTCCTTTCAGATCTCTCTATACACTGCTAAGATCCCCCTGAGCCTTCTCTTCTCCAGGCTGAAGAGCCCCAGCTCTCTCAGCCTCTCCTCACAGGGAGAGATGCTCCAGCCCCGTTATTGTGTTAGTGGCCTCTCTCCAGTCTGACCATGTCTCTTGTACTGGGCAGCCCAGAAGTGGACACAGCACTCCAGATGTGGCCTCACCAGTGTCAAATAGAAGGAAAGGATCACCTTCTTCCAGCTGTTGGCAATGGTTTCTCTAAGGCAGCCCAGGATGCCTTTGCAGGAAGGGCACATTGCTGGCTCATGTCTAACTTGGTGTTCGCCGGGACCTCTGGATCCTTTTCTCCCAAGCTGCTTTCCAGATGGGTGGCTCCCCAGCGTGTACTGGTGCCTGGGGTCATTCCACCCCAGGTGCAGGACTTTGCACTTCCCCTTGGAGAACTGCCAGCCCAGATTAAAAAAAATAAATCTATTGCAACAAGAACAAAATAAAAAAGGTTGCAGTTTAGCCAGTTTCATTTTGCTTTAGAGAATCAATAATCCTTTTACAAATATTTTGGAAGTGTACAGAGTGATGTTTTTTTGACTTTAGCTGATTTCTGTAAACATTGTTTACTCAAGAGATGATAAAATGTAGTAGGAATGATTGCCTCAACATCTGAGGTGTAGTACTGAAATACAGGCTGAAATTAACTGCTTTTCCATATAATCATTAATGGTTTCTAGAAATATACTTGAACAGGGACATCTAATAATCTAAACAACTTTTATGTTGCGTCTATCAAACTGCACGTCATACAAACCATTTTCAGTCTCGTGAAATTTATATTTCGGCACCTAAACTTGTGTGTATTGTTGAAATGTTGAAGAAAAGCATCTCAGCAAATTTAATTTGTAACAGCAAAAGACAAGATCATGCTAAGAAACATTTAAATACACCATTTCGTTACTGAATCAATCAATTCAAACTGATTTACCTATCATATTACTGAAATGAAACCACATTTGTAGCATTGCTGGCATACAAGTAGTTTCTCAGCAGGCCAGAGGAAAAACTGTTTCATCAAACTTCCTAAGATGAAGAGAGAAAGCAGTGATCGTCCAACAAAATAGACCTGCATTAAGTATGAGTCATTCCAGAGAATTGCCTCCAACTCTGGCTGTTTGTCACAACACCTCTGAGTAAGAGTCCATTTCTTCAGTCCATGGTACGCTGAAACAGATTTGATGTAATTACTCAGGATGTTTCTGGAATCTGTTAATTGTAGCAAAAATATTGTCAGCAATAAGCATAAGAGGAGGTGAAAAATTCGCAAAGGAATGTGTTGGACTCTGACCCAAAGGAGTTGCAGTCTCAGACGTTGTGTGAGGAAGCAGCCTTCTGCTTAGGACCAGCATGTGCTTTGCAGTTAAAACGAAGACCTAATAGAGCTGAGCTACTTGTACAGGAGCAGGCCCATCAAATTTTAGCCGCTATTGATGTGAAAGACATGTTTTCTTTGGTCCCTTTGCAAGAAGGAGACTGGGGCCGTGTTCTTTTCCATGGGGAGAAGTGCAGTACACTTTCACACGTCTTCCTCAGGGATATCACCATTCTCCAACCATTGCTCACTATGCTTTGGCCCAGGAGCTCACCAAAATCAAGGGAAGGAGTCAAAGTATATCAGCATATTGACAATGTACTAATTGGAGGTTCTGATACCACCAAGGTGGATCAGACTCGGGCAGAAATCATTACCCATCTGGGAAACCTAAGGCTTCAAATCCCTGCCAAAAAGATTCAACTTCTGTCCCCTGAGGTAAAATTTCTGGGCATCTGGTGGAAAGAAGGGGCAGAGTGTATTCTTCCCGAGACCTTAACTACTCTTGAACAGGTAAAAACGCTTGAAAGTAAAAGAGAATTGGAACATGCCGTAGGCCTAGTAGTATTCCAGAGAAAACAGACTTCTCTATTATATCTTACCCACTGGATGACCTAACATGTCAGGAGGCCTCCTGGAATTGGGCCCCTGTTCATGAGGAAGCCTTGAAGCTCTTGATTTTTAAAGAAGGGATATATCAGGCCTTTGGACCAATACACCCCACAGATCTGCTTCACATCAAATGGGGTTTTGCAGTTCATGGACTGCCCATACATATGGGGCAGCGTGGACCAGCTGGTCTGACCCATCCCATGGAGTTTTATTGATGCAGCTTTAAGGATGCAGAAGAGCATTATTCTGCTTGGGAAAAAGGCCTGTTTGTTTTCACCCTAGCCCTGCAGAGAGTGGAGAAGCTACTCCAGCAGAAGGCAGTGGAGAAGTTGTGGCCACTTCATCCCTGGAAGTGTTTAAGACCAGGCTGGATGATGCTCTAAGCAGCTCAATCTAGTGGGAGGTGTCCCTGCCCATGGCAGGGGGATTTGAACTACATGATCTTTAAAGTGTCTTCCACCTGAAGCCGTTCTGTGATTCTCTGAGTGTCCTGGGCATGGCTAGTGTAGGGTTAATTACTACAAGCAACTACTGGCCCAAGCAGCTGGGAGGGGCCACAGCTGGGATAAACAACCAAACCAGCCAGTGGGATACTTGATACCATATGACACAATATGACATCGTGTCTGTTCTACCAGGAGAGGTCTGGCCCGGGGTGCTTCTTTTCAACCGGTTCCAGCTGCGGCTTCAGCACGCACCCAGAACTGGCACTGGTAAAGTCTCATGGTTTCTATCACTTGCTTTATATATTATTTCATTAGTATTATCATTATTACTGTTGTTTTCTTCTCTCTCTGCATTTTATTAAACTGTCCTTATCTCAACCCATGTGGTTTCACCTTTTTCTTCTCCCGTTTCTCCTTCTCATTTTACAGGAGAGGGAGTGGGAAGCATTGGGCAAGCGGCAGTGTGGTGTTTAGTTGCTGGTGGAGGTTAAACCAGGACAGAGGATCTTTTAAGGGCCTCAAACCAGTGTTGAGTACCCTCAGGGGTAGCCCAGTGGAAAACAGTGAGGAAATAGTACGCACAGTTAGACCGTTACCGTCATTCATGGAAAATTGAGGAGGGAACACCCAAAGTACTTAAAATACAAGATTCCCCCTCAGGTAACCCAGATGAGGAACCTGTCCCTTCCTGTAGAAAACCTCCTGCACCATTCGAACCCAACTGAAAAATGTGTGGTTCACTGACGTGTCTTCCTGATAGCGACGGAGGGCGAGGGGAGTGCACAAGTAGGGGAAGCAGTGGCTGTGTCGTCATTAAAGAAGCTAAGACTAAGGAACCAGTATACATTTCTACTGGCTCATTCGCTGTATTTAAAGAGTGTACTGAGTGGCTCCCACTTTGGAAACCAAATCCGTGGGAAGCCAATTGATTACCAGCGTGGCAATGAGAAAAATGGGAAGAAATCTTAAGCATCGCTAATGCAAGACCACCTTTAGTAGGATGGGTTGCCACACACCAAACTAATAATGCTTCAGCCCATAAGCTCAACAACAAAGTGGGTTTTTTTGGCCTGTTTAGCTAGTCTAGCCACTGAGGGGGAGGAGGAAAAGTGGGAACGTTTGTTGGAATGGTTGCATGTAAAATGGCATCCCTCTGGGAGCAAAGATCTTTATAAGGAAGCCATCAGTTGGGGGTGGCCTGTAACCCAAGAGTTACATATCACCCTTATTTGAGCATGTGGTCATGGTAAGGCCTGCCTGGAAAAAGGTGACCCCCTCAAGGATTCTCATTTACACCAGAAGGATGGCAAGGACCTGTGGGACACCTGACAAGTGGGCTGTATTGGCCCTTGCAGGGGTTAGCCCAACTATGGTTATTAGAATCAGGATGACTGGTATCATGGTTCTTTTAAAGATCCCAAAATAGCACTCTCCTGTGGCATTCCAGTCACACAGGGTCCAGATTGATGGAGGATCTGGAGCCTAGATGGGAAACAACAGGAAATACCCTGAGACGACCCTTTGGATTGTTTCCAGGCTAGATATTCAGCCCCGTGTGGGATGATATGGGCATGTTCAAATGGGAAATTGTATTCCCAGTTAAATGTGTATGAAATGGCTGGATTACAACGTTCTATTGGCTTTCCCTCTATGTGCCCCTCTGGGGTGTTTCATTTTACATCTCACTGCAACAGAGTACAGAGAAATCTTGATTACCTGGTAGACGGAAGGGAAGGGATTGCAGGAGTACAAAGACCTGATTATTACACATTTGGACAAATGTTTCCATTAAAAATGGAAGCATTTTTTACACCAAGTGTGACTAGTGAAACACATCAGCATGTCTTAGAAAATTTAGCCTGCCAAGTGCACATCCCCATTAACTGGACAAGGTATGCTTTTGGGGAAATTAATGTACAAGTCCAACAAATGTCAAAGGTAACTTTGCAAAATCAATTAGCCTTAGGTATGTTATGGTTGAAGGAACAAGGGGTATGAGGGATGTTAAATTTGACTGAAGGGGAATGTTGTATCCCCATCTATAATGCCTCCTACCACTATAGAAGCAGCACATGCAAAGATGAAAGAGGTTGCTGGCAAGACGGGGAACTCTTCCAGGCACTGCAACCAACTGACTAGTTTGAGGGACATAGCCCTGGATTGTGGTTGGCTTCAACTCTGCAATCTCTTGGACTCCTGGGATGAGGAAAGTGGCTTGTAAATGTTAGTTTTACAAGATTATGTGGATTTTTGTTTTTAATGATACGAATTGTAGTTGTGAAATGTATGGTCTCTGGATTCCTTTCCTCTCTTTCTCCTGTCCACTATATAAGGATCACCACCCTGGAAAGAAGACTATTAAGATGTAAGAAGGAATGCAGTTGACATGCCTAATGTTTGAGCCACAGGATGGTGTCAGACACTCACTCAAATGAGTTAAAGTCCCAAACATTGTGTGAGGAAACAGCCTTGTGCTTAGGACCAGTATATACTTTGCAGTTACAACAAGGTACAGACTACACTACATCAGGAGGGAGTGGAGGGCATCAAAAGATGAATGGCCTCACCCTCTTGCCAAGTTTGCATGTGTTCTACTAAAATAAGGAATTTTGCTGCATACCATGCAAAGGGTCACTCAGCAGTAATAAAATACAGGGTCTCCATGACCTCCAACTCAGTTGGTGGAAAGAGTTAATGCTGCCCTTCCCACTTCGTGCAAGAGCATATCAATAGGTACCCCATTGCAGCACTTCCCACGCAGATTAAAGGATACATCAGGAAGAACTGAAGCAGGGAATAAAAAGGACTGGAGTACACTGGCAAGTGTGCACCCACTACTGAAGACCCAAGGAATGGACCAGGTGAGATGTCACTGGAACCCTGCCTAGTAATCCAGAACTTGGCCTACTCTTTCACACTGTCTTTCTGTCTCTCTCCCCTTTATGTACACCATACATAGCTTCAGCCAGGTGATAAATATTTAAAACTATTTTTAAGCACCTATGGTGTAAATTTCCTTTATTCGACCCAAGCGAATCACCAAACCTCTGTCACTCCCTTTTTCCTTCCTCAGTGGCTGGGACACAACAGAATGCCATGTGGATCTTCAGTACTTATGAAAGGATGTATATTCTGGATATGAAATATCTGAGTGATGCTAAATAACCTGTACTAAAAGCTGTCTCAAGGATCACCTTCCCCCCCACACACACCCCTTACCATTTAAGAGAACAGCTGTTATTTCAAAATAATAGGGTTTGTTGTTTACTCTGCTACACCCATTTTAACAGTATAATTTAACTGATGGCAGCATTACATCAGCGTAAAATTAGTGTAATAAAAGCTCCAGCATACCTCATGAGCTGCTGGGTGCTATTGTTTCATTAGACTAAGGTCCAAGTTGAAAACATTTTTAATTTTTTTTTTTAAAGCATTGTGTAAATCTAAAGCAACAGGTATTTTCTGTCAGAAAAAGCATAACATGTTAAGCATACTGAGAAGATAGAATCTGGAAAACCAACAATACGATGTCAGCAGCTAGGATGATAGTTGCAGTTGGGATGGACATATGGGAGAAAATTAATAAAAGGCAAAGGTGGGAGGAGAGGGAAAGAAAAACACAAGAAAGTGGGCACAAAAAGCAGGTTAAAACTAGGAACAGAAGAGCTTTGTGAAGATGATAATGACTCTTTCCAGATCTGCATATTGAATACACATCTGTCAGCTCAAAGTTTTGCTTAAGTACCTGCTTTCATGCACTAAAGTGTGTGCTACAGGTGACTTCTGTGGCATCAGATGCTCGGTTTTACACTTCTTTCTCCTCTGTCTTTTCTAAACCTGGACATACATTGTGAAAGAGGCAAAGATATAACCATGTTCACACAGGAAATAAAATAAAGTAAGGCTATGAAGGTCTGACACAGCAGCTCTTTGTGGGTAATCCATGGGTTGGATGCATTTCCTGGAGCAGATGAAGAGGAGTGTGCTCATCTTTCACCTCCTTCAATGTTCCTGATTTGTTCTTTTCACATCTTTGCTCTGAGACAGCTCCTTATTTCATTGCTAATCCAGAATCTAAATGGGACTTGGCTTTCCAACACCTGCAACTTCACCTTAATCAAAGTTGTACTTGGTCTGTTCTGCTACATTCTACAGAAAACAGGTCAATTTTCCTAGGGAGAAGTATTATCTCAAATATGTTTATACGCTTAAAAAGCATGAACAAGTATCAATAAAGTCTGGAACTCTTATCTCGAATCAGTTCAATGTTGCCAAATATGTAATTTGGTCCAAAATTAAACGGGACTGATGGTTTCTTGAGAGGAATAACTTCCTCGTCTGCAGTTTCTAAATAGTTCTAGGTAAACAAGGTCACATTAAAAAATGCCATGGTTCCTCTCAAACAACATATTTAACACAGGTGACTGCATCAACCTTTCAAATTGGAAGCTATGCCACAAATATCATCCTGTAAACTGACCCATTAGTGTTTCCTGTGCAAGTCGAGCATATTCTTGCTCTCATAGTGACCTCTAGTGAGAGCGAGGGAAACAATTCAGTGTAATCCCTGGGAGCGTGTGTGAACACTGTAAATTCCGTGCAATCCCTGGGAGCGCGTGTGAACACTGTATGTTTTCACACTGTTACTTGGTTAAGGGGACACATGTATCATCTGTTTGATTATATGACAGACTGCTTCATGGATTAATAAGCATGTAAAACAAAACCATAGAACCAAAAGCATTCCCTCAGCCGTACTAAATAAGGCATTTTAAGATCTTTCATGATTTCTGCATAATTTCATTTAGATTTTTCCGTATGAAAGATGCTACGCATGATTTGGGTAATTTCCAGCATTCCCAAGTGCAAGAAATTGCTTTTATTTTCTGAAGTACAGGCTTGTACAGAATTTTGTATGAAATAGATACAAATCAGAAGGCAAAGATGCAAGAATTTCTATAAGGACTGCTGTAAAATGTACAGATGCTATAAACTGACCCAAATATAGTTATGAATTAACCTCAGTATATTACACCCATTTTCTTCACCCAAGGATATTGGAGTAACCATTTCCTCCTCCTCTTCTGCAGAATAATTTGAATGAATCATAGGTATATATAAAAGCTCTAAAGCAGAGATTTTTTTTCTGTTCAGTTTCTCCCAAATTGCAGGAGAAAAGAAGAAAGCGGAGCTGATCACTATAGAAAGTAAGTTAGCAAGGAATGTTCCTGAAGGTTGAGCGTTAAATATGGGATTTGACAGTTAAAGGGACTTTAGTTCTGGAATTAGCTAATTCAATTCCTGATTATTAAGAATTAGAACTACAAGCATCCTCCCACATTTCAAGAGGAAATAATCCCTGTCTCACTTTGGACAAACATAAATGTCCCTTCCTTTGTCAACCAGACAACACCATATGGATTGAAATACAGTGTTAATAATTTGCAAAGGCTGCTACAAAATTTTTTTTCTATTAACTACTTCTTACCATTTCCAGGATTCCATCTGGTACAGAGCAGCAAACATGGACTTGTTCTTCTCCATCCACAAAACATCACGTATAAATTGCTGTCTGAAAATCTGAGCTTCTACATCTGTTTCAGACACTTTTAATGTAGTGAATTCTGTAATAGAGATTGTGCAAAATGTAATCAAGGTTTTAAAAGTATGCAAACCTATCACACTGAAAATTAAATTTCTGAAAGGACATATACGCTATTAGCTCTATACATGTCAGATCAAATTCTGTCATATTGTGGCTTTCAGTGTTTTAGTCTTAGTCATTGTCATTAAACTTTTAAATCATATTTATGCAAATATTGCTATCCCCAGATCTCACTGCTTCTTGATAAAAAAGTGGCGACTTATTTCAAAGGTTTGAATACAAGCATATTGATAGAAACGTGAAAAGAAAGTGAAGTGTTGAGGAATTCTTAAGTAGAGAATTTCAGAATTATCTGCAATTCACATTTGTCAGTTACAAAAAATATGCAAGAGAAAGGATTCTGTCAACCTGAAATTCAGCCTTAAACCTCTGTTCTTTACCCATGAGCCTCTTCTTCCTAAAACCTTTCACATACAATTTTTCTACTGTATATTTCACTATACTTGTTCAGATGTTATTTATACATCTGTACTCCAATCCTGTTGATTAAGATCAAAACTAGTGGAATTTACTAACTTTAACAGTGATTCTACCTGACATTAAAAGGAGCGAAGGGACAGATTGAAGCTCTTTAATAATGCAGTTTTGTCACAGCAAACGCAATCATCTATTTATTCTCATGCATGTTGGTCAATTGGAGTTGTTTCATTATTTTCACAATCTGGTCTGTAAATATTGTTACGCACACAAGGTTCCCACCAGGTGGCAATAACGTTCTTCATTCTTTAAAGCATTTGCTATGTTTTAGATGGCAGAAATACCTGTTCTGTACTAATGAGAAGGAAAAAAATGTGATTTATAATATACAAAGGTGATAGAAAATTATTTTCCTGAACTTTCTAAGTACAAGCAATTATGAAAAGTCATTTGTAAGTAGGAACAGCCTGCAGTGTACTGGGCAATATTTGCTGTTAGGTTCTCAACATCTATTTCAATATAAATACAAGTAACATATTCCACTTGCTTCCGGAGGAACTGAAATTGTTTAAATTAGCCTTTTGATGAGACTGCAGAGACCAGACTGTGTGAAATGCTGATTTACTAGTGGGAGCTTAAACCTCACTGAGGTCTCACAATTTTAGCTCAAACTTAGACGAAGAAAATTCACACCTTCAGCTACAAATTAAATGCTCTTTTTAGACTTAATCTCTATGCATTTCTATAAGTGCTGTACAACCACTATATTCCTATCCTGTGTTTCTGAATGAGAAAACATCTGTGCACATGCACTGAAAGGGTCCCACTTGCAGAAGTGGTGGACTTGTGCACTCACTTTTCAGCTGCTCTGCACATGGTCAGCAATCTTTATGCGACATGTTACAAATGTGCTCTACCTCCAGAATGTGTATCTGCTTAGATCAGCAGTATGAGCTCCACATACTCATGGTTTCCAGATTTACTGGTCTGACAGCAGGCATAAAGTCCTCGACCTGTGAGAAAAATCCTCAGATTTCTCCTAGAAATGTTTCCAGGAAGAAAAAGAAGGCATGCCTGAGGAAACCAAAAGATGAAACAGTTGTGGTATCTCCAAACCAGTTGCACAAAACTTTCCTGACTCTTCAGTGTCTTGTCAGGCACAGTATGCCATGTGCTCAGTTATTTTCTTGAGTTCCCTATGATGATGTATGAGAAGACCTAAGTGCCCAAAACATTCTTCAGAAGCAAAGAAGAGGACATCATCTAATTGGTCAAGTAGTCCAAGGAAGGAGGTGTGTCAAGTACTACAACTTTGTCACACAGAACAACTGCCCGTCTCTTCTCATACGATACAACTTACTGTTGTTTTTAGGAACTGAGCTGATCTTGTATGTTTTACAAGCACTTCTTGTATACAATTTAGTCAGCAGAACTCCATGTTCTATGCCCATCATTTAATAATTTTCACAAATCCCATGCAAGTAAAATAATTTTTTCCTGCTCCCTCACAGAAGTGTGCATGCATAAAATTTCACAAACATTTCCAAACCATTGCACTGTAACCAAAGAAAACAGTCTGACCAAACAGGTCAGAATCCTTGTGCATTCTCAAGTTTTAACCTATTACAACTTGTGTGATCACTTAAACTGACCATTTTCATTTTTTTCCTCCCAAACACTTACGCTTGGCATAAAGAAAACTTGGCCGTAGGAAAAGATGATATTAACATGGGCATTTTTTCCTACAGTAGTTCTATAGAATTTTAAACAGCAGAGAAAAGTAAATTTTTAACACTGGTTGAAATAGGGATATGGCATTTGGTTCAGGTTAATGAAAATGTAAGGAGACTGCACAAGTAATTGCCTTTGATGTAATAGCTTATGAAACAGAGCTGCTGGTTTATCTGAGTATATAACAAAGCAGCCATAAATCAGAAAAATTATATTTAATATGAAATTAATATTCATGTCTAATAGTCATTGGATGAACCCCCTTCAAATACAAATAGCTAAGGCCACAAAAATTATTCTTGAAAGAGAACTTGAGCTAGGTTTTCCTTTTTCGGTTCGCTTTAAAAAACAAATCTAAACCTTTTTTCCCCTCATTGTATTGTAACGTCATATTTGTTCTCCTGTATGCTCTAGGTCTTTCTAACATTACTGTTTGCGCAGATATTTTAAGGATTTATGACTCATACTGCTTTTTACCCAGACAGATTGGTATTTCCAAGATGAATCTTTTGTCATACTTTTTTGTCCATGCCCTTTAACTGTATGAAGCTCGAAGAGTATATCAAAGGGAAAGTGGTGTATTCCTGATTAATCCCCCAAGTTAGCTTGAATGTCTCTGTTAAGCAAAGCTTAGATAAAGCTTAGGTGAGACTAAGACAGCCCTAGATGCTTATGATTCTCCCCTCAACATGTTAAGAGATGAACAACAAAACATTGTGCAATAAAATCCTTGAAAGACAGTAAATATCACAGGACTTCGGCAAAGAGATCAATACTGTCACACATCTGAAAAACACTGTGCAACCTGAGAGGTGGCATATTCAGGGTGTCAGTGCTCTCCTGCAGTGTCACACATGGCTGGCTATGAATCCTGCTCTGTATGAACACTACACAGCCTGGCCTGGTCAAGGTGTTAAGTTTTTCCAGTATTACTGTGTTGAGCTGGCTTAAGTTAGGGCTGTATAATGAAAACAAGGATTCAACAGCAGTTTCAGACCAAGTGTCTCGTAAACAAACGTCATGAACAGATGACAGGCCAATTTCAGCCTGTGGGCTCAAACAACAACTGTTTTAACAGTTGGTAGTTGAAAAGAACTGAGTAATTTTGGAAACAAAGCCATTTACAGCTGGTTAAAAGGCAACGGCCATATAAAAGAGCTATGAATATTTTTTTAAGTACTTTATTTCTGTGAAAAATGGTGGTTTTTGATCAAAGTAAGTTGCTATGGATCAAGCAGTATTTGGTGGCATGAGAAATCCAGAGAGAAGCCTGCAGGAAGAATTGGCAGGGAGCTAGGTACACTCTCCTAGAATGGAAAAATGGAGAAACAACTGGTAAGAAAGTTGTCTGTTTTATTGTTTCAGAACACAGCTTCTTGCAATTTTTAGTTAACGATGCTCTGTTATTAGGAGAACATTTGATAACTGCTTGCAATTTAATTGCACCAGAAGAAAGAAGACTGCATTTGGTGAGGTACAGCATAGCTGATTCACTACAGACTGCATCTTGGGTCTAATGATGAAAGCAGAAAAAAATAAGTCATCTTGACAGATCACAGTCCTGAACAACTGGACTTTGATAAAACATCAGCCTGAGAGAAGTTATCTGGTACTTTAAACAGGCATAAGCTCATGTTAGATATCTGAAATCTTTTAAATGACCTCAAGATTCTTTTCTCTTTGTTCTGAACAGCCTGGCATTAATTCACAGGAAGGCTCTCGGAAGTCTTAAAAGGTATTAAAAGCTTTTGTAGCCTTAAATATGATTTAGTGATAATAAAAAAAAAGATGTATCACAGAAGAATCACTTACCATGCAGTATTTGCAGATGAAACTGGAAGAACCCAAGAACCATGTCTGAAAATTCAGACTCTTTAAAAAGAATTTCTAAGTAACTTGAGAGTCGCAAAATCTGTTTCCAGCTCAGTGTCAACTTCTAAAACTGAATAAAAGCTGCTTAGCATGAGGAGATGATGGTGCAAGAAAGTTAATAATACTTTAATTGTAGGCTCCTAATTTAATTATTTCATGGTACTTCAAACTTGAAAAAAACCAGTACAGTAAATGCAAGAAAACCTCCATTTAATAGAAATAAAGAACTAATAGTGTTATGTAAGTAAATGGGTAACTTCTTCAGACCAACAGTGAATTCTGGATAACGTTAGCAGAAGTTAGAGGAAGAGGGACGACTTCAATTTTTCATTCATTAATGACTTTAGTGTATAAGCACAGAATCATCAAGACCAACACGCAAACAGAAGCAGTAAGACTAGCAATAGCCAGAATGTGAGGTTCAGAAAAGCAAAGATAATCTGTGAGTTAAATAAATCATCACAATCCTACTTTTACCAAACTGAGCTATGACTACCTATGACCGAGCTCAGGTTGACAGAACTGGAGGATGTTCTACAACATGAAATGAAAAGGGTACTGCACAACTATGGCATACCAGATAGCTATCAATCAAACATCCATCCAGTCCAATTTTGTGTAGCAGTCTGAGGAAGAAACAGTCACATTTTCATGTGAAACATAGCATCAGCAGAATAATTCTGCATCCACAGAGGAGTCTCTAGCCCTGCTGCCATGGGACAGCAGAAGTATTTTACTCTAATTCCTAAAAAATTAATATATTTAGTTCTCAAAAAATGTGTTCCAGTGAATAGTATTTTCCAGAGAATGTCTCTTTCAATCCTCAGAAAACTCCTTTTAAAATTACCTCCAAAACTAAACACACACAAAAAGAGTTTTCTGTAGTTTTAATTTCTCCAGGCCAGAGGTCTGTGCATGAATGTTCCTGTTCTGGCACAGGATTTCAAGGCTTCAAATTGCCACTAAAGATACAGACAGAGCTCTTGCCTATTGAATTAGTGACCTTCTCTAGATCTGTACTATGAATGCTCTTTAATCCATACTCCTCGACATTATTATCCATCTTCTAGTCTTTTCTTTCCCTCTCAAAGAGGAGTGTTATGTTCAGTCAATCTATTTTTAATATATACCAAGTATGAAATGCATCTTCACACTTAAATTCCTCTCTACAGCTGAGAAGATTCATGATTACACATTTTGTTTTCATAAGAAATAATTTGTCTTTTACAAAGTTTAATGTGTGTCCAAAAGCTTTCTAATCATATTTTCCCAGACAGACTGAACATCAGAATAGAAAGTTAGGTTTCATAGCCCACACTTTTAAGTTGTGAAAAGCACCTGCAATACACGTGTTTATACTTAGGAAGCCTGAGATCCATAATAGGCATGCACTACCATTTTATTTTCAAAATCCTTCCTTTCATCATTTCTTTGTTAAATTTCTACTCATACACTCACAATTTTCTGGCTTTGAAGAGATAAGGACCAACACTGAGGACTTGATACATATCCAGCAGTGATAGAGAAGAATCAGTATTGTAATACCATGGGTTTTTTTAAACACTGAATAGAAATAAGTCCATGTGTTTTAAATGAATCATGTCAGTGTACTTCGATACACTTATAAAAATGCCAGCATTAAAACTAAGTACTGTAATAATAAGCAAAACTCAAAAACTCAGGTGTTACAAAACAAGAGTCAAATCTTGCACTTGGAGAGGAATAACCACACTACCCAGTACAGTCTGGGGGCCAGCCAGCTGGACAGCAGCTTTGCAGAATAAAGCCTTGGGGCTGTGGTGGACAGCAAGACCATGAATCTTCTACTGTGGCAAAGAAGGTTAGTGGCATGCTGGGCTATGTTTAGACAAAATATTGTCAGCAGGTGGAGGGAGGTGATCCCTCCCCTCTACTCAGCACTGGTGAGACCACATCTGCAGTGCTGTGTCCAGCTCTAGGCTTTCCAGCCACAAAGATGGGACTAGAGGATTTCTCATATGAGGAGAGGATGAGAGGGCTGGAGCTGTTTAGTCTGGATAAGAGAAGGTTCAGGGGAATCTTAGCAATGTTTATAAATAAAGGATGTAAAGAACCCAGACTCTTCTCAGTGGTGTGCAAGAGAACAGGCACAAACCAAAACATGAGAGGTATCCCCTAGAAGTTTCTCAACTCTTTTGTTTTCAGTTACTGAATCTAACCAGAGAGTATTCATTAATTCTACTGAAAGCAATGGGGGCAAATGCTAACTACTTAATGTACATGACACATGTAATCTACACAATAGATGCAATCATATGCATTATATGAGATATATTGCCAAGTTAAATACCTTAACCTGCATATGTTAAAAAAAAAAAAATCACTTAAATGTTACAGAGAAGTTCTGTAAATTACTACTTTCCTATGAGGTGGTCTTTTGCTATGAAGAGACTTGAAAAAAAACACCCAAAGAACAAACTGCCAAACCCCTGTATCATTTATGTGTCCAACAAAATGGGTCATTGTTTCATTTCCCTGCTTAGATTGAAAAAAATACAGAATTGTGAAGACCAAAAGTATTTAGTAAAGCTAGAAGCTAATATCACCTAAATAGCAAGTAATTCAGACCCTTTATTAACTGAAAACTGCCACCAAGAGTTACAGAGACACGGCTTTTAGGACTTTTGGCAAATCCTGATTCCCCAGTTGAGAAGGTTTTTTTTTATGGTATTCTACAAATGCATTTAGTACAGATGAGTATGCTCAGTAACTCATTGCTTCCCTAAATCCATTTCATAAACATGCATACATGGAACCCCTTTGTCCTCTTACTTTCCAGCCTTCAGAGGATGAAAGAAGACAAGCTGTTTAACTTCTAGTCCCCATAGCTCTGTTATAAAGGAACTCGGTTTCTCAAGATACACCATTCATCCCATTTTCTCTTTGGAGTTCCCCATGTCAATATTAAAGGAAGTTACTTGAGAAATTCAGTCTGAGCAGCTTTGCTCTGCAGTAAAGTTTCTTTTTTTCATAATGAGAGGACCAGGGTTATCTTATCTGCCAATGGTTGCATGTAACACCTCTAAACTGAACACAAACACACTCTAACTAGGGCTGGAACCAACTAAGAACAAAAGCTGAGTCATCAGAAGACATACAGATCTTGAGAGAAATGCTTTCTGAAGGATGCAGGAAAGCCTTACAGTTACTGGAATGCATGATGCAGATTTAGAGCAGAGAACAATGTGAGTGAAAAATGAATCTACCACAATAAAGAAGAGTAGCCAGGAAATCCATATTCCCCTTAAGCAGAACAGAGCAATATGCTCAGTAAGCTACATTAACTGCATCTCATACATGAAAAGGCACAGAGTTTCTTGGAAGAGGCTGCTATCAGGACTGATTTGCTGCCTTGCCTCTGGCCTCACATTTGCCATTTCATATAGCTCTGTTTATCTGCAGGAGCTGCTTAACGGATCTTCTGAAGGGCTTTGCAAATTGTTAAATAAGGCAAATATTTAGAGAAAGTTACTATGGTTTACTAGGCAAAGTGATACACTTGGAGAAAAGGCCATCCAAGCTTGTGGACACATTTTGCCAATTACATGGCCCAGCAAAAAAAGATGCAGCCATCAGCAGAAAACATACACAAAAACATATGCAGGTTTTAGTATCTATTTCTATGGACCCCAGAAATAATATAGTCACGGAGAGAACAAAGGAAGCAATAAAAAACACTCACTGCAGGTGACACAATGGAAGAAAAGGCAAACTGAGCCAAAAATACAACAACATCAGGAGACATCAACCACACCCCATATCTCAAACTAACCGGACAAATACCAGAAAGATACATTACCCAATCTATTACTCTCATTATCTTTGACTCTTCCATAGAGTCCATGAGATGCCTTCTCACAAAACCCACCAGCAACAGCACCCAGCAGCAGGTCAATAAGGAGCTCTACTGGCCTTTTATCCCCACCCTCTAACCACCACCTAAATGGCAGCTGTTTCACATTTCTACGTTAAGTCTCAGCATTTCAGGGTGTGCTTGGCCTGGCCTCCCTTCCTGGATGGCCCTCTCACAACAGAAGGGGCCATCCCCCATATCAAGGTCTGGTATGGCAAGTGTCCCCACTGCTCAACGCCTACTGGGTTGCAGCCAACAGTGGAACTAAAATTTCTTCTTGGTGGCATATACAGAGGCCAACCCAGTCATGCCCTTGANCAGTGGAACTAAAATTTCTTCTTGGTGGCAAATACGGAGGCCAACCTCGATTACAGTAGGAGGCACCTGGGCAGCCTTAGCTGGTTGTTAGCTGGAATCTCACCTGGTTGTGAGATTCATCCAGATGTCAAGTTCACTTCAGGGCTCAGGCTTCAGATCCCAGCACCTCAATACACAAACACTCCAAGTATTATAAAACATTACAAAATTTGTAAGATAGTAAACACTAGCAAAAAAACATGTAAAATTTAAACTAGTGTTTTTAATTAAGCACTTTCTTGTATTTACATCTATCTCCATTTAAATTGTTCATACTAAGAATTTCATATTAAAGGCTAGGCTAGTGACTTTAGATTTTTCTGTATATTTCCACCAAAAAAAATCCCAAACCAGGCAGCTATACAGAACAGTGATTCCTTCACAAAGAGCTAAATAAGATAAAAACTTCAAAGACAGAGAAATTAGCATGCAAGTAAAGGCAAAACTCACAAGAAATATACTGAGAAGTACTGGAGTAGATAGTACAGGCAAGTATAATTTTTTTCACCTCTCCTAATATTGAAACTCTTACCTTTGTATCCCTAATATCCTTTATCTTGGGTCCATGTATATTTAAGCAAATGCTTACAAAATCCCATCAAAGTAATATCAGCTATCTGGCTTTTAACATGTGCCAGCTATTGCTCTCCACTGCTAAAACGCAGTTATAATGCACTTGCGTCGGTCACGGGTATAGCAAGAGATTCACTTCTGAGATACGCTTCCTAGAAATACTGTTCATGATGAAGAAATAAATTATGTAATTCTGACTTTCATAAAAAGAAAAGGAATGCTAGCACATTTTCAACATATGACAGAATCTGCAGTTCCCTGTTTACGTTTCCCTGGTGTTCCCCAATACATTAGAGAGAAGATACCATAATATTCTGTATTGAATGTAGAAGTCAGATGTACTTTTCATTGAAGGAGATTACCTAGCTTCCTCCATGGAATTAGAAATTGTCAACACAGTTTAAGACGAACAAAATACAAAATTTTGCACAGCTCCCTACTGGGGATTGTGTTCAGTCAATCTCCTGCTGACTTTTTTAACCGCAAAGGAAAACATTGAAAAAAATCACTATATAATTACAAAAACACAAGACCGGGAAAGATTCAAAACCAATCCTCTACTAAGTCTTTCCCTTTCCTAATGCAAGATCCACTTCTCTGCTGGAACTCATCCAGGAGAGATTAAACAAAATGACTCCTCACTTTCAAAGACAATCTGCTACTGTTCTTCACTTATTTTGCCATTACAATGATTCCAATAGATCGCAAAGAAATACAAGATGGAAGTCATTAGAAACAAATACAGGATGCTGCATTTTATACGGCTAATCTATGGTCTAGGATAGGTCAATAACAGGATGGGTCAAGAAGCCAACACAGGATGAAGAATAACTGACTGGGTAGCGGTACATTGGGGATTACATTAGATTAAAAAATGATAAATCAAGAATGTTATTCTATTTCAGATAAAGGCAAATCCCATCATGGCATGTAAGGCATACAGGAGCTAATCCTTTCACTACTCAGGATTGTAAGGCCACAGCTGCCACACTTCAAAACATAGGTCCATACTTTGGGAAGAGGTGAATCACATGGACAAAGTCTAGAGGAGAGCAGTGAGTGATCAAAAACCTAGAAGGAATTTAGGAAAAATGTGGAAAAAAAAGGAAAGGTGGAAAAAAAAGAAAAAATGTCTTTCAGCCTTAGCAAAGAAGACACTTCAAAATATAGAAAATCTTCTGCAAAGGGAATGCTTTTATTGTTCAAGGGGGATAGAACAGATAGTAACGACTTGCGGCGAAGGAGATTTAGATTAGACATTAAAACTTTACAAGAACGCTGAAACAGATAATCTGTACAACCATCAGCAGAGGGGTTTTTAAGAGGACGTGATACAAACTTCTATAAGGAATACTCAGGTATTAGAAACAATGCCTCAGAGAACAAGGTATTTCAGGTAATCTGTCAAGATTTCATCCAGCTCGGAGATTTTTATCAACATTCATTTATTCTTCGAATGTATGTAGTTTCTCAGCTTACTACAAAGAGTATTCACTTTGTGAACTGCTCTTCTTTTAAAGAAGACTGGTTATTTGCTACCTCTGTTAATCTCACTGAGTTAACCTAAAAAGATTTTTCTGCTGGACACAGCTGAGACCACCGATCAACTAGTCTTGTTTATTTTAGTATCTGATCAGCATACTTTGCTTGACTGGAACATTGCTTAGCTAACAAACTGGTTGATAGTATTCACATTTAGCAATTTAAAAGCCAGTAATATGTTTGTCTTTTTTTTTTTTTTTGTGCTTTGGTTGACATACATGTGTGAACTATTGCATTAATTAATCTTCATACAATAAGAGACCTGCTGTTTACGCATGTTCAGGGTGACAACTGGTTTTAAGATAAAACTTTCAATAGCAGAGTGGGAAGAAGAAACAAATCTTCAAGAAACGCTTGGGGCACAGGATAAAAGAAGAAAGGACCAAGTTAATTCTTAATTTGGTCTTCCCTTAGATCTCTTAATCTCATCCTGAACTTCTTTGGTGGACTGAGAGGGGTCAAGATAGGGTGTAGCCATTTTTATTTTTTTGTTGTTGTTTTTTAAGTTATCCATCAAGACTAAAAAGATTATTTCATTAAAATGCAATTTGAGGTTCACAAAAATTTCTAGGCTATAAATTTTTTACTCTTCTGGGCCATTCTCAAAGTCTTAGAATACACTAAGATTTTTTACAGTTAGGACCCAAGCCAGTTGAAATGATTCATAAAAGAACACAGCCTAATAGGGCAAGTTACCTAAATAATTCAATACTACCATACTCTTTGATAGATATGCAAGGAACTGAAAGTTCCTTTGGAGGTTTCGTTTCATTTTCCCTTTAGGTCAGAGACCATTTCTTTTCCAAAGCAGGGAAATCACTTTACATTACACTGCCTCACATCTGGCACCACAAAGTGTTTTATATACACAGAGTTTGACTCACTCCATTTGAGCAAGAGGGGTTTCTGTAGAGGATAGGCAGGAAATTTCCAAATGCAGTTGTAAAGACATCATAAATAATAATAACAATAATAAGAATAAGAATAAAATAAGCTAGGGAAATTATGCAGAAATGTTGAGTACCTTTTGGGTGCTTTGCCAGATTCACCCGGTTTTATCAGACGATACTGAACTCTGGAATATTGACCAAAGTGTTCTATTTGCTTGTTTTTTTCCATGCAACCTCCTTTGATGGGCTTTGGGAAGCTGGAAAGACTGTACAAGAGAGTGAATCAATTTGCACACAACACCTGCAGTATAAATTTGTCATCTCAGCAGCCCTCTCTTTTTGAAGTAAATCATGAACAAAACCAAAGGAAGAGCCACAGAGCAAAAAAACGATGTCATGAAGTCCTGTGGCTAGAGCCAGCCCTCAGATGCCTGAGTTGGGGACTAACCAAGCTGTCTTCAGAAGCAGCATAGCCATTAGCCCACCAGGCTGTGAACTGACCAGTTTATAAACACTGCTATCTTGTGAAACCCAGCAGGTGAGTCCCTTCTACCACTCCTTCCTCAATTATATATTCTTTGTATCTTATCATAGCCTAATCTACACATACCTCCTACTATCATATTCCCACTTGATTTGTTTGACCCCACTACTACATTACGGTGACTAGACAACAGCAGACTGAACCTTTTTCAAAATCATCTTATGGAAGTCCTCACCACAACATTTTCATACTATTGCTCTTTAACTGGGCCTGCAATTATACAGTTTATTTACATTTTGTTGGACAAGCATCCAGGTTGTTTCTTACTCTTTATTTTCAATGCACTATAAAATGGTGGTGGCAATCTCTACCAGCATATATTGCAGTTGGACTAGATGATAATTTTAGGTCCCTTCCAACTGCACTAAACTAATTCTCTCCTCTCCTCTCCTCTCCTCTCCTCTCCTCTCCAGTTGCATACACTATATCCATTCTCCTTTTGTCATATCAAGTACATATATTCTATCAGTCTTATTTTTCTCCATTCTAGCTGTGCTGCTGCTGCTACAACATGTTGGAAGTGCCCAGGGTAGCAACTACTAGGATAGCTGTCAAATACCCAAGTTCTGGAAGGCATTTCTTTGAAGTCATCTAAAGAAAATGGGGACAGACTTACAGATAAAGCTCACTAAAACTTGTCTGAGGTTGTAAGAAAATATAAAATCACCCCATGTTATTTGCACAGAAGTCTACGTTTACACAATCTTAGTAACTCAAGTAACTTACTGAACTCTGGACAGTGTACTTTAAGACATTCATTGATTTTGTACCTTTTCTTAAGGACAAATATTGTAAAGAGAGAGCTAATTGACTGTATTCACCTATTGACTGTAGGTGAAATTGCCTTTAAAGTGGTATAAAGAGAGCAGAACTATATGGACAATTAATAAAAATTTTTTTCTTCTTACCGTAAGATTAATTATATCTCATATAATTATTTTTTTTATACTTGAGAAATATTTTAATTTTCCTCTGTTACACATTAACCTATCAACAGATTAAATATTCTTTTATTAAGTTCGAAAGCATCCAAATTCTGCACCACCAGAAGTCTACAGAGAGCTAGGTAAAACTTCAGTTATTTTGCCTTGGAGCATTTAAAAGAATATAATATTACAGGAGCAATCGTGGTATCTTCACTAACAAGTATCATGCTAGTGCATCACTGACATGAATAATGAAGTCTCCATTTCATCTTTCACAGGGTATAAGTCACTGATTTCCAGTATCTTCTTTGGTTAGCAGCTGGTCCTATCCAATTACTACCTCTAGAGAAAAGATCCCATTCAAGATTCAAAGTCCTGCTCTGTCTTTAAAGAGAACCGCTTTCTAGTGAGAAACAGCAGGCCTTGCTGATCTCCTATGCTCAGTTACACCCTGGTTTCCAAAGATACAGAAATACTTGGATCCTCTTCTCTTTCAATAGGGAAAAAGGAAGGAATTTATCACCCTTTCTTTCTTCACAAAGATGAACTTTATGATAGCAACCTATTTTTCATCCTGTAAGAATGATACATCCGGCTGAATCTCTCAATATTCTCCAAAACAAACACTTGCAGTTATCTGTGTAACAGCAGTAAAATATTTCTTGATTTTGTATACTGATTGAAGATTTACATCAATGTGTATAACAGGAGCTGTGATATTTCTTAATGAACATTTCCACCTGGCTGCTAGCCTTTGAAATGATGCGGAATGTTGTATTATGTCCTGAGGCTGCAGTTTAAATACATAGATACAAGAAAAGTACATCTACTTTCTAAACACATAAACTGCTGTAGAAGTACTAAAATCTTCAATGATTAAATTCTGGTATGAATTGGTGATTAATAAAGCTGCTTTTCTTTTCTTTTTCCTTTGCACTTAAAGTTTCTATTCCAGGAACGGTACAACTCAGAGTTGCTAAACATACAGAATATTATCAATATATACAACATTATAATAAGATCTTGTCTTTAGAAAGTTGAGATGGCCATTAAACAACTCATCCTTAAGAAGAAAGAATAAGAATCATGATGAGAAAAAAAAAGGTCCACCAAATTTCATCTTTTTAACAGCCATGTTTAGCAGCCTTTTTCCAACAAAGCTCTGAATAGCTCAGCGCATTATGTACTAAAGCAAGCGTGAGTGAACTGCAGGCACATATCCTTAGAGAATTCCTTCTAAGAAGTATAATGGCTGTTATTTTTACCCTTTTAATCCCTAGCCTCTTCTTATTACAGCTAATCATCTCAACATAGGCATTAAAGAGAGCTATGCAGGTAGCACTAGAAATCAATCGCCATCCAAAGCCCTGGTGCTTCCTCCTATAGCAGCATCTTTGACCAAACATGGGTTAATACATGGTACATCTTCAGTTTTCCCCTCTGTTTTAATGAGTCCAATGCTTTATTCCCATATTCCACAACATAGTCATTAACTTCATCTATTTATATTGTAATTTTTCATTTGATATGTGACTGCAGAGCAAGGCAGCTTTTAATCAAGTCAGCTGTACATAAAGCCTGTAATAAATCCTAATTTTAGGGTTTATAATCCCAGAAGACTCTTCCCCCTCCATTAAGGACAGAGTCATTTCTCACAAGCAGGTGCAAGAAAATAGGAAAAGTGCATGAATATCCACACAGCCACATGCCTACACACGAAAGAAAGGAATTTTGTACAGTCTGCGCAATACAGAAATGTAAGTTATGATTGTTGAAACTACATTTGGAAGATGACATATTTCAACTCCTAATTGCAGTCTGATTCCTTCGGCTGCTATTGCATGGTAAGCATTCCCTATCAGAAGCATACGTTCATACACTTGATATTTCTGGATATTACCAACACCCACCTACGGCTGAGCCCATCAACAAGGTGAGAGAGAGGGAAGAACATCTCCAAGAATAGATACTGCAACTTGTCATATCAGTATTTCTGCCATGTGTAAAAGAAGATAGGATTCTGAAAAAAAATATATGTTATAGAAAGATTTTGTTGGATGCATATGAGGCTGTTGGTAGGTGCAGACAGTTTTGGCCCTTGGCCAAACTCAACAGTGTTCCTCATCAGTTACGGTACCACCTTATCAGCTGCAGACATCAGCACGTTTCTCTTTTGGTTCAGCAGATACAAATTCTGCTTTGAAATTCAACAGCATGGTAGGTGAGGAAGGTTTTGTGCATGTTAATGCCACTATCAATTTTATACATGACTGCACAGCAAGACGGATTCTCTAGGGGTCTGAAAGTGGCACCTCTGCTCTGGGGTCAAAGTAGACTTGGCAGAGATTCACCCACCATGCAGAGAGGAAACCCAGCACTTGTGTGTAGGAACTTGGCAGGCCAGCTCTCTGAGAAAAGCACATCTCAACTACTACAGAAAATCAGGTCAGCTTTCCTCAGCAATCTTGAATCGGAAAAAAAAAATGTATTTTTTTTAAAAAAATTCAAATTAATACAAAAACTTTATTGTTTTAAATGAAAATCCACTGCATATTTCACAATGCCACAATAACTTAGAAGGATAATCCTCATTCTATTTAAAAATCTCTGAACTTCCCAGACTTTCTGAAGCTGATGTCTTGAATCCAACTTTTCTAGAAAAATCATTCCCATAAAAGACTCAAATCCTTTAAAGTAGATAATTCCAACCAATCTACTTTAAATTCCTCCTAAAGTAATTTTTCATTTTCTGTCCTTAGCAATATTAACATTAATAATAATCAGTGCTGAACAGTGAGAAGTCTTAAATATAGCTATATATTATACATAATTGTTGTAGTGTTGCTACACACTATTATATAGTTGCCTGCAGATGGCTGCATATCAATGGGAGAAAAAAATACTGTGTAAGAAACATTTTTTAAAACCCCTGTCCTTAGATGTGCATGTCTCATTTCTAAATAATAATATTAATAATATTAACAATTAACAATAACAACACTAACAATAAAAAATAATTGGTGCGATCCTTTTACAGCAGAAGATAATCTGATGTCCTGTGTGCAAACCAGTTTTAAAAGTTCTCTAGAATTTTATTTTTTTTTTATAAAAGAATAGAAGAGCTTAAAGCATTGCAATTATTCGGAGCTGAAGTTTTAAAAACTTCTCACACTTTGAGTTTTAACTGCTCAGGAGGACTGAGTTTTAACTGAACAGGAGGACCACTATTGTTTACAAGGGATTTTTATTATGATTAAAAAGTTAGGGCAAATTTAGAGCAAGGACTCTGATATTCTTCTGCCAGTCTGCAGGCTTAAAGCTCTTTACAGTGAGTATATCAATATTAAAAATGGATTAACTTTTCAATTATGGACTGTCCTTGAAATTTTATTTTGCTTTCCACTTAATATAGTTACTTCAGTATGAGTACAATGAAGTCAAAGTGCCTCTACTTCTAAACTGCATGATCATGAAGCTACGAGAAGCTTTTCGAAGTGTTTTTACAGTGCTACTTCTAAGCCTGAGTTCTATTCCTCCTGAAATAAATGAAGATTTTTCATTGATTTTGAGGGATCCAGAACTGAGCCAAATATTTTCTTGCTGATGTCTCCCATAGCTCTTCTCAGATTCAGTATTTCAATCTGCTTTACTAATGACTAAAAACAGTGTTAGAAAGCTGGTAATGCTATAGACAAACAGTCATACCAGCCACTGAATGGGCGAAACACTTCCTTTGCAGATATCCTCTGTATTTCAAAGTGTGTGCTTCATCTGTGTTTTTCAGAAGCCTTCCACATTATTGGGGACACCACAGTTTCCAGGATAACTCAGAATTAATTTCTGGCTGACCCGTAGGATTCCTGTGTGAACTTGGGCAAGTCTTGGAGGACCCAGTTGTTTTCTTCCCAATAAAATACAACACTGACGAAAACAAACAAACAGGTCAGATTTTAAATCTTTACTTTCACTCAGTATTCCAGTCTCTTGGATGTTCCATGTCCACTAATAGCATTAGTTCTTTGGGGATGGGAACACCTTTGCAGTATATCTGTTTGGTGTAGACAGTGCAATGGGTCCCTCAGCTTCTAGACATCAGTGGCTATCAAACTAGACGCTCTCAAAAGAATGCTCTAGGGTTCACGAAGTGATGGTTGCTCTCCAGCTGAAGGGAACAGCAGGTTATAGAGCCATGTCTGACAGGAAGCTAACCTTTTTGACAAGACGATCACCTCGCTTTGGTTTTAAATGAAGCCAAATTTATGTAAATAATAAAAAAAACAGCTTAAGACATTTTTATTAATGAAAAAATACTGAGAAACAAAGTGCTAACTAAGGTATAAATTACACCTTCTTATTTATTTTTAAGTGCTTTCAAGTAAAAATCATTCAGCAAGGTAAGAAAACAATCTGCAGGTAACAACCCAGCCTTTCATAAGCAAATGCACCCTGCCAGAGCACCAGAAAACCAGGACCTTCTTCAGAACACAACACTGCGTCCTTGCACAAGACACATCACTAATACAAGGCCATGCATATATATTATTTAAGAGCTCCGATTTTCTCTCTACTTCAGGGCCAGAACTATGGCCCAAAATTTCTATTCCTATAAAGAGCAGTTAGATAGCAGCTAAAGCATAACTAGCTGCTTATTATGGTTTCATCAATCCAGACTTGGAACATAGCCACTAACAAATGTGTTAACATTTTTTAAGAGCATATATATCAAACATTTATACTTGAAATTGCCTTGGAAAATGGAACAAATAAACTGTATGAAGTAATTAATGCCAGCTAGGACATTCGGTTCTTATTGATTTTAAAATCAAAACCAGCATTTTGTCTCTAGATGAGAAACTTTCAGGGTTACTCTGGCTACAAGAGTTTCTTTAGCTCCTGTTTGAAATGCCTCCCTTTGGAAAGAGATTTGTTTAACTGCTGCTTCACACTGCCCAGTAATGCATGTTCCCTTTTGGTCTCAAGAGGTGGGTTTGGCTGTTTAATTGCCTTTACTCTTGAAATTTGGATTTGAAGCATTCAGGTCAGTCATCAATAGTGTTACAGTTTTCTCTGCTAGACCGAAGCATCTTCTTGTCAATTTTCTGTCTCTGTTGCAGCCCAGGGCTGTCTTTCTGATGAACCCAAATCAGCCTACTTTGAGCATATTTCAGGACTGACACATTCCCTGTATTTGCAGTACTTCTTCCAAATCTATCTAGCTATTTTCCCATATTCATCTTATTCAACTAAATATAGACCTGGCACCTGAACAGCAACAACACAAAAAAACCCTAACAGAATGGTAAATCTCCTTATTTTCTCCTTGCTCCTGGGCTGATTTACACAAACACCGCATTAACCATCAATATTACATCAAGTTACATATCATAACTATTCCCACTCCCTGAGGTCGTAGTGTTTAGCTAAGAGAAATACATTTCTGACACATTCACCGGGTGAATGACTGAATCTGGATCAACAGAAATACACTTGAAACCGGCATTTTAGTAAAGGCACATTCAAAGACGACGTATGACAGCACAGAAGAGGCAAGCTGGCTTGAAATCCTCAAGCAAAGCCAGCCCAGGAGCCTCAAGCAGCTATTCTGTTCCATTCTAACAAAATAATGAGGTTTTAAATGGTATTAGGGTTTACAGCCGTCTGGCACGGATAGTGAGCGCTAGCACTCGAGCTAATCCGACAACTCCGTGTCTAATTTTTGTGTGCTGTGGTAGAGCGTACCATAAAAAATATTGAAATCGATAAACCCCTTCTCAGCACGCTATTCTTGACGCGCGCGGGTCCATCCGCATCTCCTGAGGTGACAAGCCGAGTCAGGGGGTTATCGCACACACCCCACTCGAGTTGGAGCGACCTGCGTGCGCACATCGCTCGCCTCGGCGAGAAGTTTCCCGCAGGAACAGCGGGGCCCCGCGGAACCCGACGAGCCTGAGGTTGCGACACCGCCGTCACCCCCCCAACCCCGAGCGCCGGTCGCGGCGGCGGCAGTGGGTCCCCCTCCTCCCGGGGTCCCCCCNGGCTCCTGCCCGCCGAGAGGGCCAGCTCGGCCGGGCTCTCCGCCTGCCCCGGCCCTCCCGCAACTCCCCCGCAGCAATCAACGACCCGAGGCGCGGCCACGGTGGGGATGGAGAACCCTCCGAGCTTCGAGGGGCTGCCCGTGCTCGCCCATCCCTGCCGGTCTCCCCGCGGCCGGTCCTGAAGCCGCCGGTACCTGCGGGAAGGTGGGATAACGGTGCGGTGCATCCCGGCCTCCCGGGCGTCACCTGGGCTTCAGGAGGGTGTCCGTGGGTGTGGACGGGGCAGGCTGCGGAGGGGTTAGACCTGCTCTTGCCAGCCGAGCCCTGCTGGCCTGGGTTTGGTAAGAGCAAACCTGAGGCCTGCCCCTGGAGGGTTTGCAGGATGAGGCCTTTATTTTATTTTTTTTTGCAGGGTGCTGACTGGCTGCTATTTACATAATATCTCTGCTTAAAAGTGACCTCTTCCCTAATTAGAGGCTTCCTTTCCGTTTTCTCTGGCAACGCTACGGAACAGATCACCTCGGGGGGTTGGATGAGAGGAGTATCTCCACACCGCGTAATTTTTGCTTATTGGTTGCCCATTAAGACTGGTTTGTTCTACTAAATGGGTGAGATTTTGAGAAAAGTTCTTTACTTCAGCCTTTAAAGCAGCTGCTAGGCCTGTAAGTCACTGCAGATTTGTGGAATCTCTATTTGGAGAGATGATGGGCTGGATACAGGTTTAACAAGCAAGCAAGCTTTATTTTTGTTAGGTATTTACAGATTATCAGTCATATAGTACTAGACTGACTGGTGACTTCCATGTACCACAGTCTAATCAAACAATCCCGAGAAAGTATGTTAATTTAAGCAGATGGTATTTATTTTTATTATTTATTTATTGCTTAAAATCATAGTATTACTAGAAGGAAATCCTAGCAAATTTTCTAAGGGGGAAGAAAATGAGTCCCACTTCATTTCAGGATTCCAGTTGCTCCCTAAGATCCCTTCCCTATGCTTAGGACCCTTCATGTGTACACAGTAATGTCTTTTCTGACATGATTTGTCGCGCTGACAGTAAGCATGATGTGCCTATGTATTTATGCAGGAATGGGATTCTGTAATGCTTATTAGGATCTGCTGTGTTTCATCTCCATGAGATGCCAGTTTCTGTTTCAGGTTTTATATAGCTGGGGGTGAATATGCTTTTGTGTTGGTTTTTCAAAGCCTGCTGAAGAGAAATGTTTTCAGATTCTAAGACACACTAATTCATGGTGCATTTAGGCAGAAACATTTTTATAAAGACTTAAGTTCTGCTTAATTATCCTTTGAGATGGTGCTTTTGTTCTGCATTGGAAATATTATCACCTTACTATTAATGCTAAAATTAGTTCCTGTGATACAGGAGCTGTGATATTCTGAAGGGTTTAGAACATTTGTTTTCAATCTCTGTTTATATTTCTTGATCCGTTGGGCTGACTTTGTTTCTTGCACCTGAGGTAGTGTGGGGTCTTTTTGGATTTGGGGTTTTTGGTTTTGCATGGGTGCAGGTAGTAAGGGCATTAACATGAAGCGCAAAAGATATGTTGGAGCTTTAAACAGAAGAGACAAGAGTGTTGGGTCTTCTAGAAGAGGTGATTCTCCTTATGGGTGGAGAGACCACTGTTTGGAGATGCCACTCCCTAGAACTCCTTCACTTGAGGCACTGGCGTTTAACTCTCAGCTTTTATTAACTCTATTCTGCTTCATTTTGAAGGAACAATATGCAGCCTTAATTGCAGCTTTGTGTACTGATATGCAGAAACACATTCCATCTCTTTTGTTTTTCATTAAAAAAAATGTTCCAAATTCAGAACAGTTCCTGATTTGCGGTACTTACTCCAATATTACTCGGCATTATTCAGGAAAATCAGTTTCATAGTGATTGTTTCATGGTTTGTTCACATGCTGCAATAAAACAACATGAGTTCATGATCTGAAAAAAGTGCTTTTTTCCATCTTGGGAAGGCCCCTCCCTGTATGCAATTTTTGTAACTTTTTAGCTTTTGCTAAGATTTCTTAAAATTTAAAACTTTATTAGCCCTAATTTCAGTAACGCAGAATATGTCTATAGTAGTTCAATAAAAATAGTATAGGTTCATTCTCAATGAGGCAAAATGGAACCATAGTAGTAGTTTAATTTTTTACTCTTTCAGTGATACTTCTATCCTTTGCACATCATTAGAAATCACAGAATTATTTTTTTTTTAGTGTATGCAATGCTTTCATAGGCCTTTCTTTGAGATCACTAAAACTTTAAGTTGGTTACTTCCTTACTTGCAATATTCCACCTCTTTGTTCATCAAATAAGAATGGCAGTTTAAAAGAAGCTTCTGCTATATGATGTGATAAGTGAGATCTTCTTTTCCTCTCAACAAAACACCAGGTTCATAGATCTGGCATTTCATTCCACAGCTACCTTTGAATTTGATGCATTCTTTCTTTACCATGTAGGCTCTCAAACACGTGCATCAACTCAAATGAAGAGCCAGGTGTATTTGGGAAGCTCCCATCTGCAGCTGTTAGTTTAAGTTAGACAGGAGTGGATTAGGTGCTTGATGTTACGCGGAATATACTGTGAAAGTTGTTTTTCCTGTTATTTTATTTTTGTTGGATCTTTTTAGGTGCAAAATCTTGTAGTCACTGTGTATCCTCTTAACAGTTCACAATGGCAAATTGTATGTCAATAAAGAGAAGGATACAGAGTGGCAATTTCTAATTTATCCTTCTGTCCTCTGGTTTAAGAGAGGTGTGCCTAATACACATTAGATAGAAACATATACATACGCATAGTTGTTTTAGTGTTGTCCTAGTAACATGGTGAATAACCTTATCAACTGAAATCAGTTTCTAGAAGTGAAAATCTGAAAGTTAAGTGAAAAAAAATCACTTGAATGGTGAGGTTTAGAAACAGTGAATGGACTTTTTTATATCGGTTATATCCTCCTCAAAAATCACAGCCCACATGGGTTTACATTGCTTTAGTCTTGCTTTGATTTTAGTGGAAGATTTTTGAAGAGCATCTTTGTGTTGTTTTGATGATGAGAAGAGAACTTTGATGTAAATGTTACTTGCTTTGTTTCTTGCACATGCTTTTAAAACCCTATAAACTTAGTCTGTGAGCTGGCATTCTGTAATCAGTGTAAAATTAAGAGGGAAGCTATTTATGTTATCAGCTCAATGTGCATTTGTTCATGTGTTGCTTACTTATTCCCTACCAAATGCTGGAATAGTTGCAACAGTAGGAGGATCGAGGTGTTGTCTCATAACTCTTTCAGATCTTCTGTTTTCTTATTTTCAGTGCACCTTAACGGTATTTTGCCTGTTTTCTAGCACCCTGTCTTCAAAGGAAGGAAAATGGGAACTATTTCAGAAAATATGTTTTTCATATTTCTCACTGCCCTTTTGAATTAACTTTCATTCTCTTGGATAATTGACAGTTGTCCTCCATTTAAACTGTTTTTGGCAAGACATTAATATTGAACATTCTTAGTTGCTCTTATGATAGCTGTTACCTTACGGAAGTGTCATTGGCCTCACCCGGCTGTGTTTTGCAGTTTCACTTTTGATTTAGCGCTGATGTTAAGCACGCGCTGCAGATGAAATGCATGGCTTCCTGGGTGTAGCCTCAATAAATGGTATCTCTTTCACTTAGTTAAACATGATTATCAGCCTTCATTATGGGCACTGCCTGCATATCTGGTTGCTTTGACTTCGCTATACAGGTGAGAAGGTGGTTTTTTTTCTCCCTGTGAGTATAATGCACTCGTGTAAACCTAACAGTCTGTATTTGTCTTAAAATGAAGTGAGCCAAGTGGCATGTTGGTACAATTGAAACTGAAGCATTATTCTTGTTATTATTCTTATTTATATGATGAGAATAAGAGTGAGCTGCTGCAGAGCAATCTTCCTGGGGTTCTTCAAAAATTACCTTCTTTCTCTTCTTCAGTGATCAGAATGAGGAACATCTTATCTGTCTAAAGTAGACTTGTTTTATTAAGACTTTCCAAAATGTCAGTGACTATGAGGCTGAGATTTCATCTTCTTCTACAATTTTCTATCTAGAGCTGTCTCCAGAATCTGGTAACTGTTTATTGCACCACAGTGCTTGTATTTATACTAAGAAAGTGTCAGATTATTTTGCATTCCTTCTCACTAACTTGCACTTGAACTGCCATCCAAAGGTACAAGCCTTGTTTTCTTGTGAACTACTAGGTCTCTGAAAAAGTTTGTTCTCCGTATTTATAAATACTTGTGGCAACGTGATGCACTTTTATCCCGAGTCTAATCAGGACACGTTTCTAGGGTGGAGGTTTTACCTTGTGAGATGGTGATTTCCATTCTGTTTGAACCTCTAAGCTGCAAGTAGTTATGTGGTTTTGGAGTAAGTCCTTCATGTAGTTTTCTCTACTATCTACAAGTAAACACACCGTGGTCCCTACCAGGATGGAAAGAGTGTATTGTGATGGGATGCTTCTTTAAATTGCTTAGAAATGAGAGATGAAACCCCAAGAACATGGCTTTTTCCCTTATCGAGGTGTAGAGCACCACATTCATACTGGTTTTACTTTATGTTGGTCTACTATGAGTCACAGCTTGTGATTTCCTGTAGAACAGATCATGTCTTAGTAACTCATTGCTAAACTTGTTAGATATAGAGTGTGTTATAATTATACTCTTGCTAATTTAGTGTAGCAGAACTTTATTTCTTAAAGAAGAATTCAGTCTTTTTTCCTCTCACATCCTTTCCTGAATTTCCTAATTCTTAAACCAAAAGGAACGATCTGCAAATGCATTTTATCCCAGCTTCTTGTATCAATGTTCTTTGAGATTTACTCATTTCAAGAAGGATCAGAGTGAAAACCTATCTGCTCTGTGGCAAAAGAAAATAATTCTGCAGACCAGTAAGGATGATGGACTTAATTCTCACAAAGGCAGACTTCAGCTTCTCTGTGCAGCATAATCCTTCAGGAAGATAATCACCCCATTAGCTTTTCCATGAGGCTTTGGCCACTGCCACGTAGGATAGGGAGGATGGGATGCTGTGCCCCAACCCTGAGTGTCTATTCTGTAATTCTGAGTCTTTTAGTAAAATGGCAAACTCTTACTAAAAACTTTAATTGCATTTGCTGTAGCCTGGCTTCCTACGGAAATGAGGTTTAAATGCTTCTGCTGTCTCTTGGTCCCCTATGACTAATTTTTGCATTTGTTGGCCAATTTCAAACTGCATTTGTGAGAAGAGTTGAAGTCTCAAAGATAAATCTCCTACTCCAGAACTCGAGATGTGTATACTTGACTGGGAAGGTTAAATGAGCTTTTTACTTTTATTTTTTAAATCAGTTTCACTGTTGAATGGCATTAACTTGTATTCTCTGCAGTGAGTTACCTTGAAAAGTTAGTATTTTGGGGCTATTTCTTTTATTCCTGTCATCTCATTATATCCCATTATTAATGTTCCCCGTTTTGGATCTTTGTTTCCTTGCTTGTTTTGTTTCTTTGTTTTAAATTGATTGCCATCATACATTACAATTTCTCAGGATTTTTTTGATTCTGTATTCTACCAGTCAGGAATTTAGGACTGTTACTACCTCTCGCAGTAAGAAACAAAGCTTTTCTGCATTCAGCTAATTACATCAACCCTGCTTTCTGTTAATAACAAATACTCTGTGTATATTTTTTTTTTTGCAGCTGTTTTTTTTTTTTTGCTATTGTACACTGTGTAAGAAAGCCTGTAATATTTTGGTTTTTCTTCTACTTTTTCTCTTTCCCATCTTTTCACCTTAGCCTTTCCTATATGACTTCTAATCTAGAAGATAGATGGCTTTTTCTGCATCATGGTTAGGAATCATGACCAAAGCCGTGGTTAGATATATCTGAGCTGGATTTAGTCTATTTATTTAGCTAGATATTAGGAATCTAGCTATTGGGTAACAAAGCAATGTCTTGTAAGTGTAAAAAACAGTAAATGCAGAGGATTTCACGTGGGTTCACAAATGTGCACTCAGAAAACACTTCAAGGATTAAATTATAAATCAATATGTTTGTGGAGACAGTATATCTGACAAACTGGATGAAACAGAAGATTCCTGCATACTAGCACTGTAATTTCATAATTTCATAATAACACCAGATTATACTTTCTGAGGGGATGTATTGGAGATATGTTTGATTTAAACAGTGTTTAAGCTCTAATCAGAGTACTTAGTGTACTTAATATATATATTGTCCAGGAACTGAGAGAAGAATAACTGAAAATTTTAGAAGGATGTATTCCCTACAGGGAATAAATACTGCATTTCTTACAGATTTAGATCTGTAAATCTAAAACATTGTCAGATGCCAATAAAGCAGAGTCTTAAATATCGTGATTGTCAATAATAATAATTCTCATCTGCAGAAAAGGCAAAATAAACTGCAAGTTTGGTCTTTCATGTTTTGTATATCTAGCTCTTGTACATCTGATGCAAAAATGCATTACTGGTTCAGCTGCTGTAGTTGGTTGTAACTGGCACATGGAGTAAGAGAGCTGGAAAAAATCCATGGTCCTGCACTGGAATGTGATAATTGCCAGCTCCTTACTGGGAGACTGGACCAAATGCATGAATCTATCACAGCATAAAGCTTATATCTGTGGAATAACTGTCCTGCTCTAGTTATTTCACATTTAGATAGCATGGAAGAACCTTTCTGTTTCTCAAGGCAATTATTTGTATTAGTATATAAATACATTGGGAGAGGGAAAAATTAAAATGGATGATGTAGTCTGAACTGACTATAACATAACAACTATTTCCATGGTCAGTTTTTTTTCGAAAACAAATCTGAAGAAGCTGTACGGGAAGTAACTAAGTCAATAACTGTCAGAAAGATGCAGAAGGAGGTGAGTGAGTTAAAAGAATGTGCTACAGAGAAAATAAGAAAGAGTGGGTGTTTACGTAGGCAGCTTTGTTGATGGCAAAATGCTACATGTTCTTATTTTGCTGAGTGCTTTTTCGTGGTGGAGGAATGGATGTTCCACACAGTTTAAGCCATACCATTCTGTTTTTTGCTATAACATTTTTTTTTTTATATGTGGAAAGATTCATTAAGGCTTAGATACATTCTTTAGTAATGAAACTGTACAGTGGGAAGCTCATAATATCTTTGAGAACTCTTGAATTATACAAACCAGCTTTTCTTTTTCCTGTTGCCTGAGATACATCCCAACCCACAGGTGACAGAAACATCATGGTCTCTCTCTTGCAGGGGTTGTAGCTTTTTAATAGCAGAATAAGAACCCTCTTGGTACTGACTGATTTGATTCTGATCTCAGCTACAGTCTATGTAACATGGATCTGTCTTCCATACATCCACCAGCTTTATTGCATATGTTCTGGATTATCCCTGGATGCAAATAACAACTAGTCTGGGCAGAGAGGTTGACAGTGGTAGTTACACTCATTGCAACTGTGACCAACAGCCTTACCTCTCTGCATAGGAAGAGCTACTACAGCTACTACAGGGCTTTGGGGGTTTGAATACATGTATATCTTTCCGTAATCTGCGGTATTTATGACTGATGAAACCTTCCTTTGAAAGTGGAACTGTAAGTGGGCATTTATACGTGTTCTTAAGATTTTAGTAGATAAATGTGACTTTGGGGCCAGACTCCAAAACTTTAGTGACTGAAGATGTGCACAGACCTTCCTCTTGGTATAAAATGAATACAGTGNTCAATAATTCTGTGAATCTGTGATTAGTGAATTAGAATGTGAATAAATTCATTCAAGTTGTATTATGGTTTGGAGACTCATTAAACCTACCTGTGACCATCCCATGTCACAAAGCTTAATATGATCCATGCCTATGTTGCTAAGTAGTTTGCCTGTGCTTCATTTTGTTGTCAGTTCAAGGGGAGATCAAGGGCTAAGCCCTTCTCATTTGAACTTCTCTAGAACGAATTTATGAGCGTTTTGTCAGCAAGCGTCAGTGTTTCTGAGGAGCAGGATTAGTCCACCAATGTGTTTGACTCCCAACTGCATGTGCTCTCTGGTTGAGTCTTTTCCATTTGGGGACAGATCTCAGGCCTGGATGAAATTTTCCCAGAGGACAGCATGTGTAGAAGGCACTGGAGATGCACAAGCTATTTGGTGTTTGTCTCCAAACCTCAGAGGTGTTGACAGGTCATGGGGGGAACTTCTGTGTGCTAACCTGGCAGAACACAGTTATTGGCTGTGTGATTTTTCCAGTACTGATAGGTGCTGCACATTCTTGATAGATTGACATTTTGGATGCAGGACAGGCAGTATAGACTCAACTGCATCACAATAACTAGTAGATTTTAGATGCCAAGACATGGCTGTGCATTTGAGGCAGGGGGATTCTTACAACATATACATGCAACATTTTCCTCATTCTCGCCAAAATGATGGCTCAGATAATGAAGATAGTTACTATTGCCCCACGGGTGCTGGTTTATCACTTCCCTACAGGTCTATAAGCCTCTGATTCAGTGTTGGAAAGCTGGTGTTTGGTGCAAGGGTGCAGTCAGTTGCAGAATACAGGTTTTGAAGAATATAGGTTTTGAAACTGGTCTTCTGAATGACTGTCAATAACATTTGTGCCTATAGATTTCACATTGCATGGGACCCATAAGCAGGAAAGAATAATACTGATATTTTTATAGGTCTCAGCTGACCACAGAGTCTTCTTGAAGAGTATCAGTGTGGAAATCCTCAGATTTTGTGTTGATGTTGAAGTCTTTCTTATCTATTTTTTTTTTTTTACAAATAGGATTTAACATTTTCCAAATAGCATATCAGATTGCCTTGATCTTCATGTTTTGAAAACTTTCTTGTTAATATTTGCTGTGGCTTGTGAAACTGTTCTTGGCTCCAAGGTGGTTGGTGGAAATGCTTCACGCCATGTGCATTTAGCTGGCTGAAGGTGTGTGCAAACACCATTGGTACATGATCATGATCATTGCTGATCTCATTGTAATTTCCTACACAAATAACATGTATGCCACTCCAGGGAAAAAAAAAAATCTGATTTTTTTTTTCTTTGTACAAACCTCTGTTACAGAGATAACAAACATTTGATCTTAAAATAAACTTTGGGGAGGTGAGAGTCTACCTGTTTGTGTACTGAATCTGTTGAAGCAAACTGCAGGCCTCTTCTCCGTATGGGCTTTAACCTATCAACTTAGAGACCTAAAATATGCTGGAGTTTGCAATCATGTGACTTTTCTGGGTCGCACATAAAATTCATTGCAGGTTGGTTAAACAAAATGTCAAGACTACAGAGATGGCTTGTACCCCATGTGTTGAAATTCCTGTGCAAGCCCTCAGTAACTATTAATAATTTCTCCTCTATGGAAATGTGTCAAGTAGTTCTTAATTTTTTTCCTTTTTTTTTTCTGGTAAATATTTTCACTATGCTCAGTTGAGATGTTATGGCTCCTTGAGAGCAAAACTGGTACCCTTTGGAATATGGCCCTGCACATCCACTCACACTTTTTTGACTGCAGATCCCCCATTTTTTTTCCTGCTCTTCTCTCCTTGCCAGCAAGATCTTTTCTAGTACCACTTCAGTGTCCTTTGAATTAGAGCCAATTGTACAAGATCAAATGTCCTCTAGCTTGACATCCCTTTACAGAGACTTCATCCCATCCCTTATGGAGTTTTTGTCTCGAGAGAGATTTTAAAAGGATATCCCAACATCACCATCCTTGCTGTATCAAAGCCTATAGATCATATTGGAGCAATATATACTGTGATTCTCTGGTTAAATAATACCATTCTGCATTGCAGTATCCAGAGTTGTTTGACTTAGATGAGCAGGATGTTGGAGAAATGGTGCCAACCATGTGGCTGAAGACTTAAATGCTGTTTAAATCAACATAAACTAGTAAATAGCTGAGCCCAAGAGGAATATGGGGAAAAAGTTACAGGAAATACTGGCTTATAGAGCTGTCAAGTGGCACTGAAGACTGTCAGCCCTTGGTTCTGCCATCTGAACTTCAAACTGGTTTGGGTAGTACCTATGCAGATGTGAAAACGGAATTTTAACCTGTAACCATGGCAAGCGAGGTTCAAAGCCAGCTCTAGATATATCTTTTCTTTAGGCTTTTAGTAGCATTTATGCTAATAAACAGCTTAGAATAAGCTTGCAGTGTAGTGAGAAATGCTGGTCTCAGTGGGACTGTCAGGTTAAAATAATGTTTTGTTTTTAGCAATTTACAGTTTCAAGCAAATCAGTTAAATATCAAAGCTTCATTACTTAAGCACGTCAATTAAATTTTGCACTTCTTTCTCTGGTTTTGCAATGTAGGTGGGCAAATGGTGTGGCATTTGTGTTTAAAACATGTAAACCTTTTTTTTTTATTGCAAGGAAACACAAACCACAAACATTTCTTATAGCATTGGGCTGCATGGGAGCCTTAACCTGCAAGATATGGCCAGATTTCTGGATGTGGAGGATTTTGCCTTGGATGTGCCTGTAGTGAAGCTGTGCAATACATTTCAGATTTGATGCCTATATCGCTCAACTCACAAAGAGACGACGGGCAAGTTAGATCAGAATTTGACTCTGCTTTCACTCCTGACTGTCTATGTGGGGAATAATAGTCTTTGTACGGAGATTTAGTTCATCTTTTAATGTCAGGGGAGTTTGATGTGCTGTTTCTGTGTATGGAATGCTCGCTGTGGAATTATGTCAAGGAGAGAAAGCTATCATCCTGTTCCTGATAATGCAGGAAGTGGAGCTCTCAAAACTGGTGGTTGTTTAGCTATCCTTCTGCCTGTCCATCCACATGGCAGGAAAGGAATGAATTCTTTTCTCATCCTTCTACATTAGACACCGAGCCAGCAGGAAAACGCCACCTTTGCAGTGTTGATCTGTATGTGAGCTGGAGCTCAGCTTTGCAATTTCTAACGTGGCTAAAACTCGTTCTGTTTTTGATTAAGTAGAATTTAGATTCAGATGTTTCATATCTCCATACAATAATCTGCATATTATTTTATACTTAGTTGATACTCCTCCTCTTCTTCCTTCATAGCATGATTTCTCAGTTATTGAAATTTTCTTCCTTTTTTATTCATGAAGCACCTAAGCCTTCTGTGTAACTTGAATTTCAGCTTTTTTCTGATCTATCTCATTCACTTCATACATAATTTCTTCTTCTTTTCCATTAAGCTTACCTGTCTCTGTAGAATGGAATATACATTTCAGTCTGCCCAGGTCATCTGTGTATGCATCTGTGTAACACATTAATATTCATAATATGTCTTCATATTATGAATTTTTAATTGTAAGTGTTAATATCAGATTTAAATCTATATGTATAATGCCAAATAAATCTGTTTGATAAAAATTGTACTGCTAGTAAGCATGGGACTTACCTTTCTGAAATCAGCATCAGCTTCCAGTGTGGGATGACTTTAAATTTACAGAGAATATACATTGGTTTTGTTTAGTGAAATTTTTCAGAATTGCCCTTGCACTAAGAAAAACAACTGTTTTTTTCTTTCTTGTTAATAGCAAGCCACTTGTTTTCTAATTTATGATTTTGCTTTTAGTTAACTTGCTACTAACTTACTACATTTTTCTTTCTTTGAGTGAGTGTAACCACCCTTTTATATTTCATATATGTTGCACATTTTTTATTCAGAGTTTGAGGCTCAGTCTACTCACTGAGTCTTTGTTTAATGCCAGGTTTCCTACCAATTGTATTGTTTGCTTCTTGGACATAGAGATTAGCTTTCTTGAGCCTGGGAAGAAGGATAAAAATCCGTCTTTGAGTTTATCAAAGCGACATTTGTAAAAAAAAATCTCTTTAGAATTTCCTTCTCAGTCTTTCACCTCGTTGTGCATGATCTGATGCACAGAAAGCGTTAGGTGAATGGTACTTGTGAGATGGTTCAGCATCTTGCCCTTACTGTGCAATGCATCCCAATAACCAGGTTTGGAACAGGATTCACATCTCCCTCTATCCCAGACTGAGCTGCATGAAAATTAATGTGTTTCATGTGAACAACCAAGCCAATACAGAAATTACCGATAGACTGGAAAAAATATTGCAGCTTTTGAGATAAGTTCAAATGCTGTCATATTTAACCACTATTTTTTCCGTTTTAAATTTGAAGGACTGAAAGTAACAGGTTAATTGCTTAATATGGAGAGGAACAGAACAGAATTATCTTCTGCTTCCTTTTCATGGTGCTTTCCCCCTTTTGCAAAGGGCAGCTTTCCATGCTTGAAATGGTAGCTTAAGGCAACAAAATCTTGCCAACAAATATCGTCGCAGAAAGCTTGGATAGCAGGCAGGTTACATTACACAAAGTGTTTACATTGCATTCTGATGATGCAGAAACAGTGCCTTAATTGTTAGGTGCGCCACGTGGTGGAAGAGATAGTGGGATTCACATTCTGTCTCATTCCCATCAGAAAATCAAATTTCTGATCTACTTGTATGTTACAGTCAAACAAGCTAGGGGCTCAGATTGCCAGCCATCAAATCTGCTGTTCTCTTCCCTTCCTTACATATTCTTTTCTTCTTTTGCTGAAAAGAGACCATTATCTGGTTTTTTTTCATGTCATTGGGGTTTTACATAAAATAGATGTAAACTGTTCTTCTTTGAGACATCTCATTGTTTCCTTTGTGAAGAGTTAAATTAGTGGAAGAACTTTCCCCTGGACTATAGCCTTTGCTTTACAGGGAAATTCCCGTTTGAAGCCAAGATACTATGTTTATGGTCTATTGGCCTTACTTGGCACTGCCATGTCTCCATTCCTGCTGTAGTTGCTGTTCTCTGAATCTTGAAATCTGTGGACTTGCTACAGCAAGTCATGCTAGTGCCCTACAGAAAATAAGATGGTCTGAAACTACCATCTCTCTGAACTGCATTTTTAGTACTTTTCTTCTCTATAGAATGTCGATAGACACACTGTAAAAAAGGCAACTAGTGACATTCAAACCATTTTTATACATATATATTTTTTGCATTATGATCATTTATTGAGATGACCTTCAAGCTCCCAACCCTTTAAATATAGCCAAATCTAGAAACAGCAGGTACTGAAGTGTGTGATGCAACAACAAATAACAGTGATGAAGTCTTCATTTTTTCTTTTGTTTGTAGTTGGGTCTTGTATCGTTCCTATCCTTGTTTCTTACATCACTGTTTTAAATTTCATCCTGTGCTTGATTTCAAACAGTGCTATGGTTGTATTTGGCAAGGTGGTTACAGTAGGTGACTTGGGTTAAAAAGCATATTCTGAAAAGCTTCATCCTTTACCATCTATAATCTTAATGTGCTGCTTTTCCGCTTTTCACGTACACCTTTTGTCACTACAGCTGTCTTTTGGCAAGGAAGGAGTGAACTAAACTCCTTTTAGAATTTCATTAATGCCGCTTTTGATCAGCTGGCAGATGTTCCTGAGTGACCGACGCTCACCCCGGCCCCCGCTGATCCCCAAGTGCCATATGTGTCTGTGAGACAGGTGGCTGCGTGCGGGACGCTCGGCTGGGGACGGCCGGCTCTCGCTGGATGCTCTCGAAAAGATGAAGACATTTCTCACGTGGCTGAGCATTCCTGTTGGTAGATTTTTCAAGCAAAAAGAGGTTGCCGTGATAGTAACTCGTTAAACGTACAGCTTGAGACGTAAAGCATCTTTCAGTAATTTCTGCATGTGTTCATTAACTTGTAAATGTAGGTGTCTGCTCTCTCTGTGAATGCTCTTGGTGTCAAAGAACTTCCCAGTTTCTTTACTTACCTAATTCCAGTCTCTACTTATTCCCCTGCTTCAGGAATGTCTTCTTAGTAACTGTGACTATGGCTGTATAGCAAAAATAATACAAATAAAAATAAAGCTTCTGTGTTACAAATATGAGCTAAATTAGATAGTTTATTTTTAGCTTACTGATTACATTGTTGATCACCATTAACTAGAGTGTTCTTTGTGCTGAGCAGCAATTTTTACAATGAAATTATACTCTCATCATTGGGTTGACATGAAAGAACTTGCTGGCAGGCATATCTGGGTTAGGCTGCAGCAACTCATTAGAAGCTCCTAAAGCAGGATTACATAAATGGGACCCTATCTTCTCAGGTTAAATATAGTTCTGTAGTTTAATCTAATATGTGGCTACCATAAAGTCGGCCTACACTGACTGACAGTTGTAGTCTGATTTGTTCACCTTTTCAGTGCTAGGCTTAAAAACAAAATAATGGAAACATAAATAAAATTCCCAGGTGAATCTTTCATGGAATTCATTGTGAGTTTTTTGCTATTGTTTAAGGTGGGGTTTTTTGAATGAAAATATTAATTAACTAGTCAAATTGGAATAAATTTGAATATATACAGTTTACTTTTCATTAGTCTGTTTTTTCATTAATCAAGTTATAAAAAGAATGTCTTACTTTTTCTGATTGAGGCTATAATCTTGAAGGGTGCTTCAGCAAAAGTACTGGTAATGCTAGCTATAAAAATCTACCAATTGAAATATATAATTTTGCAATATATCACAATCACAAAAATAGTATAGGAAATATTCAAGATAAAGGAACGAACAGATTTCCTTGGCCTCTTTTTTAGAACTGCTAAATTTCCATTAAAATTATGAACTGTGTCATGGACTTCTAGAAGCAGTGTTCCTTAGTAAGATGTTCAGTATTAATTTATTTTATATTACTACTCTAAAAATGACTTGAATTTATAATCACTGTTTTCTAGGGACATTATTCATCAATTTCTGGTTTCCATGCAAAAAACTGGAAAAAAATCCAAATAAAACAAAACCCACCAATCCCTTTTTCCTAATATTGCATTTGACAGTGCTAAATCTTCAACTTCTGTCTGTTATACCATGAGCTGCACTTCTTAGTGTGAACACGTGGGGACACACCAAGGGTAAGGTTATGTCCAGTTCCACCTATGAAGTCAGTGCCACATCTGCCAGAGGTGCAAATGAGCAGGGTTTGGCAACTTTTGTGAAGGACTTGTGAAAACCACATATTCTTCTAGTTAACTAGTAAATTTTAAATGAACTTGGCTTTTCGTTTGGCTCTCGGACAAACACCTTCTCAGATCACATCTGCAAATACGACTAATACTTCTCTTGCTTCCTCTTGAATTGTAGTTCCTTGGAACAAGGATGACACTATACTATTAATTCTAGCTTTGTTGTCAAGGCAATAAATGTGATAATGCGTCCAGTATGTTCTAGCATGTGTTAAAACTGTTGTAGACAGACGACATATGCTTTAACAAGATGTGGCTTTGCTAGTTTGAGTCTCTCTCCTTGAGCTTTTTAACTGTACAGCTTAGGTGACTTTATAGAGAATTTATTTTATTTTATTTTATTTTAAATCTGGATGAGACTTTTATAGTATTCTGACAGCTGTGGTTTTTATTCCTACATAAACATAGCGTCTTTATATGATGAGCCATCCCTTTTTCAGCTAAGTTCTCTGAGCGCTCCTAGAATTCCAAGTAATGATTGTTAATGCTATCAATAAACTGCTTTGTCCAGATTAACTTTGAAATTGATTACTTTTCACCTCACAAAGGAACTGATGCTTCCTTTAGTATATTTGAGTATATGTTTAATACTTTGATAGAAGCTCTAGAAGTAAGTATTGTAGTAACAAAATTATTTACACACAAAATTTTTGTTTTGGAGAATGTGAATGGACTCAAATTGCCCTCTATAGTCTGTAAGGAATTCAGCGTCTCTCTTGCTAACAAGATATTTTGCAGGTATTATTATAAAAAGAATTTCTATCAGAAGTCACTTTATCTCATTTAGGTTTTACATTATTTACAGTGCAAGATTTGCCAGAATTGTGATGCAAGGCTTAGTGAGAGGGATGCAAATTCACAAACTTCATATTTAACTTTCGAAAATGTGGAGAGGGGCTATATGAGAGTGGTTTGTAAGGCCAGCAGTGACACGGCAGCTGTATTTCCATCTGGAATTTCCCAGGCGAAAAAATGTGCAGACGTACTGCATTGAACTGCTCTTACACACCCTGGGTGGTTACTAAATGCATCACATTTACTGTTCATGGGCAATAACTTCTATGTTCTTAGAAATCTTGGCTGGCTCACTGTGCATCACATATGTACAGTGATTGAGTCCAGATTTTATTCTTTTATGCTACTTGCAAAAATGCAGATTCTTCCTAGGCAGGAAAAGTGAAAATGTTCAGGTAAAACCCAGCTCATTGGTGCCTTGTGTTGTATTTTATATCTCTTGTTCTGAATGGACCTTGCTGTGAGACGGCCCTTCTCTAATGTTTTGTGCGGACTGTTCATATGAGCGTCTTGTTCTTGGTGGCAATTCCACAATTAGAATTCCACTGAACTGGAGCATTATTGACAACACTTTACTAGTATGAAGTAAATTTTATTTATCTATTTGTTTACTTATCCTTCTCTCGAGATCATCTGAATTTAAGTAGTGCCTCTGTACAGCTGTTTACCTAATTTTTTACTTAAGAAGGCTGCTCGGAAGATCTCAAAGTGTTCCGTTTTATTTTCTGAAGTCGTTAACGTATATTTGTAAATATACTGGCCTGAATATCAATTTATTTCCCCCTCATCTGAAACCAAGCAGGATACTTTTCCCAGACCATGGTGACTTTACCAGGCCAGAGAGGAAGAGCAGAACAGCAGTGCTATAGCCTGTACATAGACTTTTGATTTATCTAAAAGTTTGGGTGAAAAAACAGCAGCAACTGAAAGGTGCAATGGGAAGACCTTCAGATAGGAAAAACACAAAGGAAATACTGATTTTTATCTTTTTCATAGTCATATCCAATGAGTTAAAAGAGTTTTCTTTGTATACACATAAGGATGACAGGGAATTAGATCCACTTTAATGAGCCTGGCAATATAGTCTCTGCATATGACACAGTCACTTGGCAATACTAATATGATCTGGGTTGGCCTAAGCAGATGATTGCATATATTTTATTTTTTTTTAATTAACCAGAACAGATGATCAGAAATACAGTATAAGTTCTGTACCTTCTAAACAGCTGAACTTGAAGGTTTACCCTTTGGGATTTTAAATAAGGAATTCGAATTTTCACTTTTTTTATTCTGCCTTCTGCTGACATTGCAGGCAGCCACATGGTAATATTTAGAGGCCAGGTACTGTTGTATAATTTGTTTTTGCTTTTTACACTAAGCTATCCTTTTACTGTTAAATATTAGCTTAATTGTGAAGACTGAGGTATTTTTGCTACCTGATAGAGTTTGCACAGCTGACTTCTAGCTAGCTCTGAAATCTTGCTGTGAACGTTGCTTACTTAAGAATAAAATTTTGGAAACTGATTAAGGTTGAATAGGTGAAAATGCAGAAATATTGGTAATAGTCCTTTACCTTTGAATGGTTCTATTTTAAGGCGATGAACTGAATAAAATTGTTGTATAGATGCCATATTTCTTTGACTGGAAATACATTAAATTTCCCAGGAAGAATGCCAAGATAAATAATCACTTTTTAGGAACAAATATTGCCTTATTTTTATAATACCCCTTTGCTTCACAAAGTTTTTCCTGATTGTTCCCACCAGAAGAGTGGTCTGGAAATAACCCTCACATAAGAAATTTTACTTAGTATCGTAACACATATACACTATTACAAAGCAATTTTTTTACTCTTTGTAACTGAAACAATTCTTTCTTCCTATGGATTACTAAAACTTTGCTCATAAACTATATTCAGTTGTCTCATAGCTTCAGTTGCTGACGTCCGTTCGCTGCCCTGTGCTCTTAGGTGATGGCTTCCCATTCGCTCTCTGCTCCTAGAGAAGGAAACCACCTCATAGTAATGTTTGATTAGGATCTTTTCTAGTTTATCTTTTCAGAAGGATATTAAATCCCCCAAGTTTAATTTTTTAAGGTTTGTTTCTGAGACACAGCTTGTCTATCCCTGGCCTATCTTACTTAGCCCGAGCATCTGCCCATTTCTGTCCTTATTGTATCATATCAAGTTGCATCACATCTTTTAAAAATATCCCTGGAGTTTTCTTTTGCATTATTCTGTAAAGGTCTTGCAGGTATTAGAAAATCCAATGCTATGTGCAGAATATTGTCCGGTGCCCAAAGAGATTAGATTGTTCCTCTTTCTTTAATCTTTCCTCTTTTTGAAAATCTGTGCAGCATTTCTAATAAAGGATTCAAAGTCTAGTGATAGTGTGAATTGTTGGAACTGTCTGTACCACTTTAAGTGACTTAAAGATCCACTATTTGCCAAATACACCCATTTGCAGTAAGTATAAAGGGAGGAGGGTGCAGATGTTAGCAGTGTTTTGAAACAAGGAGTAGGTTAAACGTTCTTAATTTCTTCCTTCAAGCAAAAATGATGGATAGAAAATGCCACTATGTTTTATGCAGGAACTCTACGTAAAATCAAAATAATGTCATTATCAGTCCTTGGGTCTGTTTTCAACAAGTCGTAAAGTACAATTTATTGCATTTCACATAACCTTTTACAGCTATGTCTAATTTTATATTGTCAGCTAGATCACTATGGGCATTTATAAATAGCTGGAAAAAATGATCGCATCTTTTTGACTATGTGTTTTTAAATTTTAAGAAATCATGCGGGCTGTAGGTCATTAAAATCCTGTTAGATGTTTCATAGGCAGAAGTGGATGGAAAAGCTGGAAGTGGGCTTCCAATACAGTTTAGGCTTTAATTTCATAAAAGTTTTGGAAGGCAACACTGCAACTCAAAGAGCTTTTCCAACTCCCCTGCCATGCTCAGCTGCTTTTCGCTCTGCCAACCTCTCCTTTGTGCTGGCTCCAGCATTTTTCAGATTATGAGATGAATTGGCTCAGAGAGAGCGATAAATGTTAGAGATACCGAGAAAGAAAAATGCCTCACTTTTAACTGGGATTGGTTCTCTCTTTTGGCTTACCACAGATGTGCTGACTCAAGGTGGGGACAGAATTATTTAAGGTTTACATTGGCTTAAAGTGTTTGTGAAACTGTGGCCTTAATTGAGGCATGCTGCAGGGAGGAAATGAGCACTCTCACTGTGCATCCTTCTAGGGATTGCCTCTGATATCACTCACTAGAAACTTCTCCTAAGATGATATTTTTTTCAGATATGTGCTTCAGCACTCATCTGTTCTATCTATCTCTTCTCCTATTCCCCTGCTCATTTCTGGTGTTCCTCATGACCTCTTTCTGCAGGAGCAACAGATTGATAATGGACTGAATCACTGATGCTCCACAGCAGCCCTTGCTGAAGTTTCATCATTTTCACAGTTTCTGTGCTGATTCTGCACAGCGCTGGCAGGATGTGCTTCTGCAAAGCTGAATCATAGAATCGTGGAATCCTTCATTCAGGTTGGAAAAGACCCTTGGGATCATCGAGTCCAACCATCAGCCCTACTCTACAAAGTTCTCCCCTACACCATAACCCCCAACACCTCATCCAAACGACCCTTAAACACTTCCAGGGGTGGTGACTCAACCCCCTCCCTGGGCAGCCTATTCCAGTGTCTGGCTACTCTTTCTGTGAAAAATTTTTTCCTAATGTCCAGTCTAAACCTACCCTGTTGCAATTTGAAGCCATTCCCCCTTGTTCTATTGCTAATTACCTGTGAGAAGAGACCAGCACCAACCTCTCCAGAATGTGTTCTCAGGTAGTTGTAGAGAGTGATGAGGTCTCGCCTTAACCTTCTCTGCCTCAAACTAAACAGCCCCAGCTCCTTCGATCACTCTTCAATCGGTAGTAGGGTGTTGGGGCTGACTGGCTGTCTGCAGGCTGTCAGCAGCAACAGCTTCAGGTCATGCTTGTATGACCACCAGTAGATGCTAGTCTCGTGACACTATAGGGAAAGGCTGTGTTCACAAAGACACTGAATTCCTCAAATCTAAAGGTGCAATTCTTAAAATGTAGTAACTTCCACTTTGCAAGTGTCTGAGTTTGTGTGTTCGTAGCTCGGGTTTTACATTATTCCATATTAGTACAGACTTTTCATTGCTAAACCAGTCACTATTTGCCTGTGTTTAACACAATCTATGTCCCCAAAGGGGACCCAGTCACTAGATGTGCCGCGCTAACATATACTGGTAAATTGGCTGCCTTGAGAAATAAAATTACCAGAAGTTTTACTCAGAAATGCAACCGAAGGAAGAGGTAGAGTCCTTTTCTGTGGCTGTAGAAGTCTTTTGTTCAAATCAGAAGTAACACTCATAAAAAATATTATAGGATGCCCGTTCCCTATCGAAACTAGGTCACTTCGTATAAAATAATTAAAGATTTATTGGTCCTTAGGGAAGGACCTAGATCTCTAGACTAATGTGTGGGGCCCTCAGTGGAGAATAATGAATCAGTCATTTGCTGGGCAAGAATTGCAATCATAATTGTGTGAAAGGCTGTTAAAACATGCTCTTCCAATTGCATCCTAAAGATAAAATCAACACTTGCTTCATTTTTTTTAAGAAAAGGGCATGGGGAATTGAACTACAAAAGAAGGTTTAGAGCTGTGTTAAGTGGAGATGCCCATCTTAGGAAATCTTTGTTACAGAAATGCAGCTTATTGCCTGTTTTCTGCTGAGGATTGTATGGAGAGGGAAAAGGGAACTTTCCCATTTATTGTAGAGGCAGAGGAAGGACCAAAGATGGAATTTGCAATTTAATCCATGTAGCTGGGAATGCCCTACAAAGTCAGGACATCCCATATCTAGTTATGCAAGGCTCTCCTGATATTTTGTGTTGTCAGGGAAGCAAAAAACTGTTCTGTTTCTGTCAATGTATCAAAACACAGCAGACTTTCTGCAGGAGGAGAAATGATAGGGTTTTAACACTGTTTGACACAGCTGCATTAACTCTGTTGCTGAAGGAATGAAAATAATTGTTTCATTTTTTAAAAACAAAAATCAAAAGCACATTATAATGTAGTAGGACTTAGATATGAGACGTTAAATCACATTGCTTTTTACACTACTCATTCATCTGTTTGGAACACTGTTATTTTGATTTGAAGCACTTGTTAGAGGGGTAAGTTCTTGCCTATGGATCATAAATTTCTGAATCTTTATCTCATAGTGGTAAATTTTATTCTCCTTCTACACCTAAACTTATGCACGAGAGAGTATCTTCTGCTGTGGTGACATTCTGCTTTCAGGCCTTATGAACAGATATACACTCCAGCATTTTTTAAAATTACTGAAGAACACTGTACTCTGACTATTCTTGTGAATTATTAGAACATTGGTGAATACTATAGTTTATAAGGAAGAGGCAGAAAAATGAGAATGTATTTTGTTCTGCAATTGAGTTCGAAGGACAGTTTGTGCAAATATACCAACTCATAGTTTTGTGGTAATGAAGCATTTTAGGTAAGTCATGTAGCACTTCTGTTTCATAAGATCGAAATTTCACTGTGATTTTAGAAGTTGGTTTTAGAAGGCCAGTGAAGTCCCTTTCTCATTTTTTCATTATAAGAAATAAATACACATTTGGATTTGTCAAGCCATTTCATACAAAGAATAATGGTTTTAAACTAAAAGAGGGTAATTTTAGGCTAGATTTAAGGAAAAAATTTTTTACAATGAGGATGACGAAACATGGGAACAGGTTGCCAGAGAGGTGGTAGATATTCTGTCCCTAAAAACATTCAAGGTCAGGTTGGAGAGGGCTCTGAGCAACCTGATTTAAAGATGTCCCTGCTCACTGCAGGAGAGTTGGGTTGGAGAGCCTTTAAAAGTCCCTTCTAATCCAAACTATTTTATGATGTACAGTGTTAATCTCTCACCTGTACTCCTCTCTCTACCCAACAGTAGCTCACAATAATCAAAATGAAAGAAGGAAACCAAAATTTTGTTCATTTGACTTCATTAGCTACTCCTAGTACTTTTAAGTTTCCCGATTAACAGTCCGATATCTTTACATCTGTTAGATCTCTTCACACCTCTTCAGTTTTTGAAGAAACCGATTCTTGTAATAGAATTTCATCCAGATATTCCGTCTAATTCTTAGTCTTGACTCTCTTGTAGATGCCTTTGCATAATGCCCTCGAGTCCTGTAGTAGCTGCTCTGACTCTCTTGTGTTGTGTAACAGGAAAGTTTGTCCCAGATAAAGATTCTAGGCACATTTACTTCTATGAGGGCTGGTTTGGATTTGTTTTCATCAAATCACTATTGTTTGTTTGTTTTTTTTTTAAAAATTGCTATTGGAAAGCATAGCGTAGATTTACAACGTAGTGCTGATGTTCCTCATAGTCAAAAAGTAGTAATCAAAAGTGGTTCAGTGTTCATGCAAGTCACCAAGTGCTCTGAAATGCAGCAGGGTTTCCATTTGCATTCATGGTTTTATAGCCCTGACCATTGTTCACCAAGAATGAAGCACAGGCTGTCCCACAAATGAATGAAAAGCAGTTCAGTCTTCTGCCAAAAAGCGCTCCTTTCTTGTTCTAAAGATAATTCAAAGCAAAACACCTGATCTGAATATGTGTGGGGTTTTTTTCCTCCAAATAGGTTGTTCTTGAAGTACCTTAATGATTCAGATAACTTAATAATCTGTTATCTGGCTATCATCAATGTTTTGCTGACAGAATTCTAAGCTAGTTAGTCACCTTGCAGCTGGGACAGCAAGAGCTAAGGTTTATATTTTCTAGAAATGCATATATTTTCTTAAGTAGTGCTGCAGACAAAATGAAGTCTAGCTCTGTTTAAAAATAGCAAAACTCAGCAAAACCCAGCTGCTATGAATTTCCTCCATGAACTATTAGGATTCTACAGTGACACTTATTTTGTTATTTACAAGGCAAAACACTATTATAGAAGTCAACAGCAAAGGTTTTTATGCTCTTTGTGGAGCCAGAAAATCAACAGATTATTCAATTCATTATCTATATACAGTTCAAAGGCAGCAACATAACCTGAATAGAAAAGTGTGTCTTGAATAGTTTCTTCCTCCTATCTGGATTATGTGTATCTGTAAGAAAATTTTAAATGAAAGCAAAAGCATTGTGCATTAAGTGTCAGGGGTTTAAATATAATTTACTGTAGAAATTCTGTTACTTGCCATAGTTACCAGTATGATTTTATGTGGTAAAGGACTGCTTTTTACTTGCCTCTGAAACTTTAGTCAGGAAGCATTTCTTTTTCTTTTTAAAAGATACATTTGATAAGAACAAAATCACTTTACAGAAATGCTCTATTATAATTTTGATTTTATAACCTATTACTATTTAAGTGTTTTGTCTTTTTACAGTCAAGATATTTCTCAGGAGTACTTACTTTTTCACTCCTGCACTTCAAAATTATTAGTAGGAATTGTGTCCTATTGGAATAGTGATGAAGGCTTTTGGGGGAGGGAAGGTTGTAGGGTGTAGCAGGGGTTGACTCTACATCTCAACTTATATGCTGCTGTTCAAGAAGGAGTTGCTATAAAAATGTGTGTTGTTTTCGTAGTACTAAGGTGCTGATAGAATTTTACACTAGTGGTTTCAGTTGATTTTTGAGAGGGTTAAGAAAGGCTGGATGGACATGGTGTTGGTAATGATAACGTCAGTCAAGAGAACTGATGTTTCCACTATATGTAATAGTCATAATTGTTTGGAAAGAGGACATCTGATGATAGCACAGGACGTGTCTCAGGGTGCCATCAGATTAATTCACGGTTACAGGAAGGTTAAAAAGCCTTCCCAGTTAGCCTGTTGTATGTGAACTGTTTGATTATACAGCAAAATTGAAAGAAAACTTGGCAAGAGCAAAGCTGCAACACTACTGAAAATAATTAGCTCTGCCATAAATCATCATCAATAATGTGAAAATTCATCTTAGCAATAGTGTGGGCTTGTTGCTTTCATTAGGAAAGCCCACTGACCTACATACCTTTGGAAACTTTTTTTTTCCTTTAGATGCTTTTCATTTTTTAACTTCTGGTTAACAGAACCAGGACACGGGGGTTTTTTTTTCAAAGCTGAGAATACTCCTCAGATGAAGTTGTCAGAAATGACTGGAAATCCAGTAACTTATTTAGAGAGACAAGATTTTGTTATTTATCTATCCTTACCAACAGAGGCGACTCACATACAGAAAACAATGATAAAACAATTTCTCATTAACAACACCCATAACTCAATAACACTATGTATAGATGGTTACAGGAAAAGTAGAAATAAATCTACACAGCTATTGAAAAGGGGATAATAATTAGACAAAGTATTCTAATATATTTAATAGAATCCTCTTTCATATCTTGCAATAAGCTAAAAGTAGGTGAGACTGCAAACACAAGTGTTACACATCATTAGGATCAGCAATGCAAAACCTTAATTGAAAATTAGCTTCTGGTGTAAAGTGAAGCTTCTGAAGAGAGAAGATCATAAAAATGTAGTTTGATTTTGATGGTGGCACTATTAAATAAACAGCTAAAGATAATTAAGACTGAATCTACCACGTTAGGAGGCAGCCACCTGCTAAAAGAAAAGGAGGCTGGAAATTATCACATTAACCAGAACTGTCAGCATCTGTTCTGCCACTTTTTGAGCTGTTTGTTAAGCAAAGAATTAACCTGACTGGTTGATTATTGTGGTTTCTTTAGCCTTGGGCCATCCATCTTCTCAGTTAGGAAAATCCTTATATTCACAAGGTCTCCCTGCCTTCCCCCCCGCCCCAGCAAACCAACAAAAAATGTCCCCTCTAAGCTCCTTTGTTTGTCAAAGGGAGTCTTATTGGAAATACTGTAGAAATGCAAGGAGCCAAGTGCATCTACAATTGAAGAAAAGGTAGTTGCTCAACTGGTAAGTTCCTTGGCAGTAAATAATCAATTAATAATTTCTCAAGGTGTGGGATGGATCTCCTGATGCTTTTTGCCTCTTTAGAATGCTGATGTTATTTCCTGTATATATCTGCTTTCTGTTATTTCTATACATGTCCATTCTATATAGGTTTTTCTACACTGAGGGATTTTTTCTATTTTTTATATGTGTACTCACAGAAATGAACATTTATTTATTTTTATGAAGAGAGAGTAGTGGTTTGTTTTGGGGTTTTTTATTATTTTTTTTTTTGCCTCTGTTCTGTGTGTAAATGAGATTACAACTATTTTTCAGGGCTGGCAGCTAGTTAGGGTGAGCAGGAGGTAGAATTGTATGCCATGTGTACAAGGGGAGATAGATCAAGTAAAATATTTGGGGGAAAATGTTTATGGCTTTGTCATTGATCTTTAATAAAAAGAAAAGTTATAACATTCTTCAATGCTACAACTTTAAAACTTCTATAGGAATTTGATGTTTATGGTCAGGATAAGTATGTATGTGTTCTAGTGTAGTCTGTAGATCTATGGGCTTCTTTTTGTGTCAAGGCTTGGGTTATATTTGCACTGTATGAAGTGCAAGTGATCAAAGTATCAACTGTGTTGTTCTCTAGAGTGCTTGTGACCTGCATTTTCCTTTGCTTATGCAATTCCAGTGCTCTAAATGGAACACCGTACACAAGAAAGCACCTGCATGGTAACTAGATAGTTATTTGAATTCTTGCGAATGAGGCAGTGTGTGCATTCCCATTGTTTAGGAGAAGACTTACCTGCTTAAAATTTATTTGAAAATGGAAGATATTGTTAGCTTGCCTTGCTCCTTAGCAACTTTACAACTATTTTATGCCCTACCTATAGCCTTGTAAGGAATACTGCAGTCTCCTAACTCTCTTTCGGCAGTCAGATAAATTAATTTCCAACCAAACCAAAGAAAACAGCCGTACTTTTAGATTTTGCTGGGCATGAGGATGAAAGCTTAACATATTATTGTAGATCTGGATGAAACCAGTAACTGACACATGCCATAGTAAATGTATGCTGGTCATTAACTTTCCTGGAGACTACTAGTAGTTGCAAATACTGGCTGTAAGTGTGCCGGCTCTCACAGGATTGCCCAGGAGCACCTTCTCTTTCCTCACTTTTCTAATAGGTAGATAGATGCCTTTGTTCCCTTGACTTGCCTTCCCTCACTCCCATGCTATGCTCCTTGTTCTTAGCTATCTCACCAGCCACACGTGCTCTTCGAAGCACCGTTGCAAATCTGGAAGTCTTTTCCATAGCGGGAAATACAAGACCTGTAAATCAGTGTATTTGAAACTTAAGTGGCAGCTTAGTAGAGATGATGTATTTCTGTTCTGCTGCCAGGCCTATTTAATGTTCATGCAAGTTGAGCATGAATAGCAATATGTTAGTACTTTCTTATTTTCTCTTTTTTTTAGAAAAAAAAAACAAAAAAACAACAGAAAACCAAGACTGCAAGCAAATTTTAGCAAGGATCAGTGATGCTATTGAAGATGCAGCTAGGCTGTTTTACAAAGAAGTAATGCTATCTAATGATATGCCAGCAGGTGGGGAGATAAAAATCCAAGTAATTTGTTTTGTGATTGGTAGCCTATAATCCTCCTCTGTAAAGGAAATTAAATCTTTATAATTAATTGATATAAATTAGAGTGGATGGAACAGACTAAGCCTAAGATGAGCTGTGAATTTAGAATTGTTTTGCCATGAAAATTGTTTGTGAGCTAAAAGTACTCCTGGGTGCTTTTGAGGGGGTTATCCTAATATATACCTTAGGATTTTCCTTTGATCCCAAAGAGAGAACATGTAGTTATTGGATAAGTTTACTTATAATGTGAAAAAGTAGTTAGAAATACAATATATTGGTATCTTTTGACAACAAAACTCAACACACCAACTCCTGAAAAATATCCTAGGCACCTTTACACTCTTCTGTAGTGTTTCCTGTAAATTCTAATGGGATATTAAGACAGGAAAGTTGAGGCAACTAAGAAATTTATGCCTTACCTCAAGCAAAAGTAAGGCTTTCATAACAAGATTAGTAACAGTTGTTGATGATGAGATTTAAAGGGATTGTCCTAGTTTGTTCTTTCACAGAGTGCTTGTGTAATCTCGAGCAAGTTTTAAACTCTTATTTTCCTTAGTTCCCTACTTAGAGGAATTCCTCATGGAAAATATACACCATTTCTTCTTTCTTTTTTTTATTGAGTCTTTCAGGAAACGAGATACACATATATGTGAGTGTGTATATATTAAAACCCAACAACTTTTCAGAGCTTTTTCTCTCTTCATGTCTTTTCTAGGGAAGCTTCAAGCTGTTAGGGCTCAGGATTCAATAGAAACAGAGGGACTGAAGCCCCTGTAGTAATTTTCTACAGAATTTCTTTTATTTCATTCTTTGGGAAAATATCCCAAACAAATTATGGTTAGCCAAAATGTCTAAATGCTAAAGTTTGTTCCTTCCTATTGTAATGGACATAGACACATGCAATTGCATGTTGGGTTGTTAGATAAATGCAGCTGTTTTCAGTAGAAAGTGCTGCTGGACTTTCTCCTGGTCTTGCTATAGAGTGAGGTAAAGAGCACTTTTTACCTTCAGCATTGTCAAGGGTGAATTCAGCTTTGTTAGACCTTTCCCTTTTTAAACTGTCTTGATGTGAAACTATAGCATGATTGGCATGGACTGAAGAAGCTATAGTCTGGTTGATATGGGCTCATCTGTGCCATGTTACTGGTATGTCCCTCTTCAGATAAAAGTCAAAAGTATTCTTGTGTAGATAATAACGATAAAAAGAGCCTGACCTGCCCTTCTTAGATATATATATATACACACGTACACCCTTTTTAATAATGGAGAGTTGGATTTTATATAAATATATTTTATATAAAAACATGCACATAATGAACATATGGATGATTTTCTAAATATAGATTTGATGTAATTGGAATCAGTTTAGTATGTTTGGAAAGAGAATGCGGAATAGAATGTGAAAAAGGTGTTTGTTTTGTTGTTTGTTTCTTTTTTTTAATAAACCTGAGAGTGGAGCAGAAGACTTAAGTAGTGTCGCTGTATCACACAGAATGTGCTTTGATATAATAATCTCCTAGAACTTCTTGAAATAATTCTGTGAGGACTTTCTTTTTCTTTTTCCTTAAAGATACCTAAATACGATTAGCAGCTACTAAACCACAAACTTCCCTAGATGTAATACTCTATTTCATTAGCATAATAGCCTTTTTTTTTGCTGTGTGTTCTGCATGTATTATTTAAAATAGAATTTCTGCTAATACTGTTTTAAAGGAGTTACACGGTGTTATTTTACAGACAGAATTTAGCCAGCCAGTAGATAATGGTAGAGGTATATAGACCTTTGGATCTTTTTCATGGAGCGTTGCTGGTATACATGAAGCATTGCTGAAATAAAGCAAACTCTGGAACATATGTAGCATTCCTATACAATTTCTACATCTTCTGGTTTGTTGCTTACTTTTTAAAATAAGCAAAAGTATTTATAGATTTTTTTTTTAACTGTGTGTTACTGTAATAGAAATAACAATATCGATATGAATATCATCTGTTACTGTAATAACTGTTGTGTGAGCTGTGTCTTGTAGCTTCAAGTGTGTGTGGACATGGGCACATGTGATAAATCTTTGTTCCACGTATTTGCTACTGCAACCAAAAGAAAGAACAAATCTTCAGCAGTCGATAGTTCTTTCAAACTGAATTGTATTGAATGCCAGCTGAACTGGGGAAGAAGGTGTAAACAAAGAAACTGATTTCAGTGATTTGTAAAGCAGAGTTGCTGGTATAAAAATGATAAATAAACTCAGTTTTTTTAATGAGTTTTTGAGGATTTGTGTTTATTGTGAGGAAACATAAAAATGATCAATACAAAACCTTGTACTTTTGGATCAAAAATGATGTGATCAATGGCAATTTTGCTGATTCTAATTATTGAGATATATGAATTGGTATTCACCTAACTATTTATTTTTTTTCCCCACCAGCTCTGACAATGCACGTTTTTAAACCTTCAGGAATTTTCAGAAAGCTGAACAGCCATGATAAGTGTCATGGAGTGGGAAAAATCATGCCATGCCTCAGTTACAAATTTTCCTAAACCTTCATTACGTAGTAGTTCCACTGATGTTGAGGAAAAGCCCTCAAGATATGAGCGAAAAAAAATGGGTTATATCAAAGGGGACTTGTTTTTCCTACAGCTTTAGGAAATCTGCTGTATAAATTACTGTCAAATTGCTTTTTTTCTTCTTTTGTGCTTTTTTTTCTATGCATTTCAACATGACAACTTGACATGATAATATAGGGTGAAGATTGTAACCAGTGTTTAGGTAGTTATTTCATCTCTCTTCTTCCCAAACTGTGTTTTAATGTCCATTATTAATTTTTGAAACTAGAAATAGACTTATTCTCTATTCTTAGCCAATGAAAAACCTGTATAAATACTTTCTTGGAAATAGAAAAAAACTAACAACATAGTCTTTTTCAAGTGGTACTCACTATTAAGAGGAGATCATTAAAAACATATTTGTAAGAGACATTCTTAAAGAAAAATTGTCTTTTTAACAGTCTTTTGCTAATCTACTCATTCAATAACTTGTATCTAAATAGTTTGTTTTCCATAAATCTGATTATTTTAAGTTTTGATGGTGTTTTTTTTTTCAAGTAAAATACTGAATGATGGCAGCTAAACCACAGGAAACCTTGTAGTACTGGCTCTTAGATAATAATCAGTGTCATAATGTTTCGGAGAAAGAGTCAAGAAACTGTTAAGTAAAGGTATCTGTGCTCTTGAGCTGATCCATTTTATATTTTTTGGTAATATTTAAGGAGAAATTATACTGTGTCATACTGCATTTTATCTATTTATCTGCAGGACAACGAGGCTGGTGAGAGGTCTAGAAAACATGCCTTATGAAGAGAGGCTGAGGGAACTGGGGTTGTCTAGTCTAGAGAAGAGGAGGCTGAGAGGAGACCTCATTGCTCTCTACAGCTACCTAAAAGGAGATTGTAGCGAGGCTGGTGCTGGTCTCTTTTCCCAAATTACTGATGATAGGACAAGAGGAGATGGCCTCAAGTTGTGCCAGGGGAGGTTTAGATTGGATATTAGGAAGGAATTCTTTAGTGAGAGAGTGGTTAGACACTGGAACAGGCTGCCCAGGGAGGTGGTGTAGTCACCATCCCTGGAGGTGTTTAAAAAACAAATAGATATAGCACTTGAGGCTATGGTCTAGGGGTTAGGGATGCTGGGATGAAGGTTGGACTATATGATCCTGGAAGTCCTTTCCACCCATAGTGATTCTGTGATTGATTCTGTGATTGAT
>VWZK01001316.1:642506-894264 GCA_013396935.1 Baryphthengus martii | reverse complement strand
ATATATATTTGTATATATCTACTTATATTTATATATATAACACAGATTTTGTTGTATGACTTTTAGTTGATTGTCCTTTATTTGATATAAGAGTGTTTGATTCTTTATAGTTTCGTGGGTTTTTCTTTTTTTGTTGTGTTGGGTTTTTTTTCTGCTCCCCAAGTGATTTAAAGGCAGGTGAAGAGTTTAAAAGTTTTGTAAGGAATTTTTGGTGCTGTTTGTTGGTGCTGTTCACTGCAACTGGCTCCAGCAGCCTGTTAACCCTTGCGTAACTTGCTCATTAGATGTTCCACTTGTCATGCAGTGGAAACTACCTGGGGAATCTCTTCCCCCACCTGCTTGCTCTATGTAGAAGTCCGTTGTGTTTTATTAGCAATATTTCTATGGATGTAAGAAACAGATTCAGATGGGCTTTGCTGAATGAGACCAATCTAACATGAACAGAGGCAGGAGCAGTATTTCAAGCTAAAAACTCAAAAGTTGTCTAAGGAGTGCTTTGAGTTGTGAGTAAAAAATGCCTTGAGAGTGGGAGGTGGTTTCTTCTTGCCCTGTCCAGCAGCCTTTAGGGCATGAAATGGCTGGAGTGTCGCTGGCTATAGGTGGGGCTGGGTCTCAGCCTGGGGAGCAATGCCCCCCCTGCTCCTGGGCTGTGGAATTATGCTCATGGGGTCAGAGCTGCTCGTGTTCCTGGAATAGAGGGTTAAAAATACTCTGTAGTGTACATGTGTAAGCCATGGAAGTAAATGCCGTACTGTAAAAAGAAAGTTCAGCGGGGTGTCACAGCATTAAGAGATTTTGTAGAGGTTACTGTGGAATGATCTGATTTCCCTGTAGCACCAGCCTGGCAAAAAGGAAACTGTGGTGATGGTTCCCTAGTAGCCAGTGAACCTCTTCTCGAGTGACAAATCACCCTGATTGTTGGGATGCTTTAAGTAATGTTCACTTTTGCACTGTTAATATTCTTCTCCTCTTTCTACCTCCAGCAACATTTGATGCTTATGGAGATAATTTTTGATCTCCTCCCTCCCCAGTGTCCTTCTCCCAGGCTCGATCCAAAGCCCATGGAAGGCAGCAGAAAGTCTCCCTTGCTCCATGGTCAGAGCCGGTGTGTTTTTCCCATGTACTGTGTGCCTGCAGGCAGCGCGTGGGTTAACAGACCGTGTATCCCAACTATTCTGTTGAGTGCGTACAAGTCTTTTTTTTAAGACACTTAAAATTACCCCCAGTGTACATTCAGTTTGTAGTGTCTGTCTAAAGAAGTATAAAATACCTGGTCGCAGAAATGCCTTGGTATAGCCAGCGCTGGGGTATGGAGTGGTGAGGAAGAAGGTTTGCTCACGCACTCAGGTGATTTAGGTGGTAGTAAAGGGGTTTGTGGCTCACTTTTGTTTCTGAAAAACAAATTTGCCTGATACTGTTCTCTCCAAAAGTTGTTATTACCAACATAGCTACTACAACACACTGAGGCTGTTCTTTTTTCTTAAGAGCTTAGAGACTGGTATTTTATTCTTTTTGATCATGGGACTTTTAGCAAGGTGAGCAGTTTGTGAATTAGTGCTTCATCATGTGCTGGTGTCGAAGTCCCCACTTCAGAATTCCCTATTCAAGAAAACAGTTGAGTTTTGGTTGTCTGACTCCGGTACTTGAACATCCTACTACCACAGAATTATACATAAAGTACATTTAACGAGTTCTACTGCTTTGAATAATAATGAGTCTAATGAAGTAATGGGGTTTTGTGGCTCTTATGAATTCACAAATCTATGTATTTTAATTATCGTGGGTGTCACATGAACTTTTAAATACTTCTGTTCCAGATGCATAAAACCCTTATTGCAGGATGAGATGCTCATGTAACTGCTGCTCCATCTTTTGAAATCTTTCTTGGCGATGTGCTTGAAACTCAAAACTTAGCTTATTAAATGGAAGGCGAGAACCCAATGGAATATGCAGTTTTCATATCCTTGCTGTTCGTGTGTGCAAGACCACATTTCATTGTTGTCCTTTTCGGGCCGAATAAAAGACTTTTCAATAAAGCTGAATTACATTTTCTTGCTCCACTTTATTGCAATGGCATGTGTATTTCAGTTGATGTAACTTTATGTACTTGGTGCTAAAGCAATAAGGCAAATATATGTATTAGCAGGGGAAGGAAGAAGAAAATGCTGTTTCAGGAGTCAGAAAAGTCTCAGTTGCTAATTCTAAACTTTCTTCTATATGGCAAGCTATAAACGGGCAATAAAAACATTCAGTTTGCAAATTACACAGTTCTAGGTTGGGTTTAAGTTGGATTTTTATTTTTTTTTCTTGTGTAGTCTGGTTTTTGTAATGCTTTTACCAAAATATTTTCAGTGTTGTGATTGGAGACTTTGCCTGGTAGAGTTTAGTAATAAAGTTACTCAGAGTTTATTACTAAAGTTGCTCCTTTTCTACTGGAACGGTGGCATTTCAGATGACAGGAGATAAGTGGGGCATAATAAATCATAATAAATACAAGTAAGAAGTAAAAAGATGTAGGCAAGAGAAAATCAAAATGCTTTATTTTGGTGACCAGTTCAAGAAGGTAGATAAAACTTTAAAAATCTGGTGATATATAAGACAACCCATAGATCAATAGTTAAAATGCAGAAATGCTTCATATAAGTTTCTGCCCTTTTCTTTCATGCAAAACAACGGGATATTGTCATCCCATGAGGCCCTGAAAAGTGAGTCCTGTTCTGACTCATTGCTTCTCAAAACCATCTTCCGTCCTGTTCTTATCTTCATTCTTTGTTCCCAGTTATATTTTATCTATTAAGACATTTCAGCGGGATGAGAGCCTCTGAATTCAGAGACACAAATCGATCTGTGAATGTAAACACTCTCTTCCATTATTTGCCCACCTTTAACAGTATTTTATTTACCCTGTCAGTCTTCTGAGGATTTAGTGTTCTTTTGTAATGATTTCATGTAATAGCAAATTTTGTTAGAAGATACAGCACTTTTCCATAGTGTTGCAGCTGTTAGGATACTGGCTTTATAAAAAAAGCCAACAATCCTAAAGAAAAAGAAAATAAATCCCAAATAAAAAAAAAGAAAAAGAAAACCCAACAGAGCAGTCTGTTCTGCATTCCACCAAACAGAACTGGCTTTGACTTTCAATATTCTGAATATGCTACAAGGATGCCTGAAAATCAGATCAGAATCAGTATATAAGCAGAGCACTTTCCGAGGCCGGAGGTTTAGCCTTTGTTTTATAACGCTCACAGAGAGCTCTATTACTCTAGGAATGATGATTTGTAATTATTTTCAAAGTGGCAGCGGACAATGTGTAAAGAGAATATAAAAGTATATCAATGAATTAAGTGATGATATTTCTGCAGCTGTGTGATTAGTCTGGTACTTCACCCACTCTAGAAGGTAGGGTGGAGAGCTTCCTGGTAATTAGTGGAAAAAAATCACTCTTTCGTTGTAGCGTGGCTCGTATTCTTCACTTTCTGATGGATTCTGCATTGCTGCTTGTTTCCCAAAAACCTGTTCTCCTCTGAAAATGGTCTTCACCTGCAATCAGTGAGGGGCAACTTCTGCAGTAGCTCATGGCAACAGATGGAAGCACAGAGCTGCCCTAGGTCCTCGCTGGGTGGCTGCAGGAGGACGTGCCTTTCTGGAATGCCTCCCTGTGTCCCACAGGTCAAATCCCTTCCCGAAGCTCTCCCGGCCCAATCCCATCCTGCTCATGCTTTGTGTTGGACAGCACAAAGGCAGATGAGCTTCTGAAGATCTGTATTTGCAATAAATGAGCGGATGTGTTTAGAAAGCAGTGATAAACCAGTTCCATTTTAATTACAGGAATTATGTGTGTTATATAAGATTTATGACTTGCAGTGATTTTGATTGAAGAGGGCAGAATGTGGTCTAAATTCATTTTATGCATAAAAAAAAAGATATTTTATTTTGTATATGTCAAAATCCAAGTTGTGTAGATGTGTTTTATGCTAGTATAGAAGAGTGTGTTTCCTCTGGAAGACTGGAGCTCTTGGCTCTTCCTTTCATGACTCAGGGTTGGCTACTGAAATCTGTATTATTACAGAGGGGAGAGAAAGATGCTTAAAAGGCTTGAAATGAATTGCAGAGCATGCTACTTTGCTCTCCCAATGAAATCTGCTTGTATATGGTTGTATTTGACCTCCACGGCGTGTCCAGCAGGAGGATCCAGACTTAATCTGTTCATGAAAAGATAGACCCTGAGCTGAACCTGCACAGAAATTTAGTTGGGAAGCTGAAAACAGCCCTTTTAAGAAACTCTCCTATGAGTTTTGTGTGCAGTAACAAAGACTAATGCAACAGTATCTTTTTGTGGCCCTAAATATATTTGGTTTTTTTTGGTAAATAAAGCATTGAAATTCTAATCACTCTTGCTCAGTGTTCAGACTAACAGCTGTTGCTTTTCAGTATTAAAAAATACTATATTTTGGAAAATAGGAGTAGTGAGTTGATCAACGGTACCTATTATGCTTGGTTATAAAGACAGCCTTATTTTAAAGACTGTGTGTTAGTATACTTTACAAGGTAGTAAAGAAATGTGAGGTGTTTTTTTTTTTTCTAATTGTCTTCTGTTTGGTTTTATCATGGAAAAATATATTGTTTATTCATGGCAGAATTTTCCTCTGTGTAGACCCTCAGTCTTAGTCTGTACTGAGTTATTATATCTAGCTCAATTCAAGGATTTAATGAGGCCATACTTTCTCGGATCTTGAGTCACCAGTTAGAGGGAAAGTTAATTGAAATTTATGATAAAATACTGCTGCTCTGCAACTTTGCATTTATATAGGCTCGGTAGCATTTATTTCTCCTCTTACACAGCTTAAAAAGATCCCAGAAGGCTTGAAGCCAGGCAGAGCGGAGCGCTGGGTCAATACGCCGAGGTTCAGAGCGCTCGTCTGCAGCAGAGCTTTGCCACGTTACCAGGGGTTCTGCCGCTGGGAGGTGATCGAGGGGGTTTCTCTTCTGTTTGAAGAGATTCCTATCCGTCTTCTGGATAGCTGTGTTATTAGCATTGTGTTACAGTTGATTAGAGGAGCTCAGTAGGATCTTGATGCTATTTTTGTCAGAGCCTTCATTTCAGAAGAAGCAGTGGCTTAAAGACCTTTTTTAAGTTATGCTTATGACTCCTTTTTGGTTATCAAAACCAGGGTAGAGAACAAAAAAAAAAAAGAACAAAACCACAGGAGCTGTTTAATTATTTTCTTGTAAATTTGTTCACTTCAGTCCTGATTCTTTCACCTGCCCTCGTGTTGAGCAGCCATTTCTTTTGAACTGATTCACTAAAACCACTGAACTTTGTTGCCTGCTAAGAGATTTTCTATCAGGGGTGTGAGAACTTCAGACTCCCGTTGCATGTTTAATCTTTTCTGCTTCCTAATGCCCAGCTCATCTTTCTTTCAAAAACAGATCTGGAAAACTCCAGGACGAAAATGAGAAGCGCGGTGTCAGTTCGCGAGGGACAGGGCGTCGTGCTGCTCTGCGGACCAACTCCACGAGCTGGAGGTAAGGGATCTTCCAGGCTTCGTGCTTCAACTGGAGCTGCTTGCCTGTCAAGTGAAATACCTCCCTGGAAATGCAGAAGAGGGAGCAAAGATGAAACCTGATTGTTGAAGTAAATATATATAGAGAGAGAGAACAAAACTGAAAGGGAGTGCTTAGGAGGATTTACTTTTATCTTGAAATGTCTTTCTAGTTCCTAGTAATTTCTGTGCATTTACCGTGTCTGATTTCTGTTATATTTTCAGTAATTAATTGAGTTTCTTCTGGAGCTAAATTCTACCCAACTTCACAGTTGCTGAGCCTCAATGAATCTGGTTTTCTTTATGACTAGACAATTGTAAAGAGCAGATTGTTGTCTTTAGCTGTGCTGCTATCTGCCTGTTTTCTTGCAATCAAGATGTTTGTAGTGATGTTGGCATAATTTAAAGCCACTGCTCTCTTGAGGAGGGCGGAAGACTGAATGTGTGGATTCTTGGTGGACCAAAAGTTGCAAGTACATTTTATCATTCATTCCGCATCTTCAGTCTAATTGTTACCGAGCTTCAAATAATACTTGAACGTAACTGGGTTTATTTGGTTTTAATTGATATGGAGCCTCGTTATTGAAGGGCTGTGATGTTAAAACATCAGATTTGATTGCAAAGACAAGGTAATAGAAGCTAAATACTGGCTACAATAATATAGGTATTGTGGCTTCTTGATTTTGGCAGAGCCCAAGCAGACACAGCCATAAAGTGGCAATTTTACAACTGTCTGAGCTTGCAGAATTTTTCTCTCTCTAAACTGATACAGACTCTTAAATCATCTTTATAGCCTTACAACAGCTTTGTCTTTTCAGCTGCTGAGAAAATGGGTCATTCTTGTAGCTAGCTATAAGAATTAAACCGATTACATTTGGCTTCTATATGCAGTCCAAGGTCTGAATTACCCCAGCCATTCTTGTACTCGGATCCCTTGCTTGGGTGTACACCCAGAGGTGATGGCCAAACCGACTACAACTCTGCCTGGCTCTTGCACTGCTTAAGTTTGAGGTGTTAAACAGGAGGTGAGACAAAACATGCTCAGATTGTTAAGAACAGTGGTTCAAATCAACACGTGGAAGAGGTGAGAATTTCTTTTGCAGTCAGCAGATGGAATATGGTTGACACCCCCCACACTAATTATGTTGTTCATGTAAAGTAGAGAGAGCTGAGGACGCCCTGAATTATCAAATGGAATTGAGAATCGCTCCCAGTGTTGTTTAAAATACTTGGATTTGTCTGGAAGGTGGAAGATTTAACCATTAAAGTTTTCAGGGGATGTGGAGCAAGGTGGAAAAAGTTCCTTCCTCTTATTTATTCACTAAAATAAACCTGTGACACGGTGACATCAAACATACGGCGTCTGTAAGTCTGCCATGGTAGGATGCAGGTTGGTAAGTCTTAGATAAAATATCTCTCTGTTAAGCAGAAGTAGTTGGGTAGAAATAGCAGGAATGGTTTAGGAACAGCTGACGTGGCCGGAGGGCTCCAGGGGCTGTTCAGCCCTTTCCAGATCGGTGAGCCGAGTTATTTATTTTTTTTCTTTAATTTTGTATTTCTTCCATTGCATCAAATTTCAGGCAATACTAATTCTAAAAAGCTTCTGGTTTTCCTATTAGCCCCCAAAATGCTGTTCTTTTGTGCTCTGTCATGTTGTGTGATTTCTCGCTAGCTTAATTGCACTTTTTTCTTACATTCTCCGTGAGGAGTCTTCAAGAAGAGACTTGATTAAATTATGATCATTCCTTCATATACAGCGTCCTAGTTACAGTAGAAACCAAAGTTCATCCCAGAAGTAGTACCAGTTTGTAGCATGGGAAAAGGAAATTGCTTCCCTTCTAAAATTTGGCAGGTTTTTTTTGTTTTTTTCTTTGGTTATCTTAGCCGCAGATATTTACATAAGTAATACGAATACCCCCTTTCAATGAGGAGCAGATTATTCATGCAGTTGGTGGTGCTTTTTGTCCTTTTGAAGTTTGCAGTTCCAGTTCCATCAGGGTACGGACACCTACTGTTTAAACCAACAATGAAACTCCGTGGAACAAGTACACACCAGGTCGTGCATGAACTTGTATTTTAGCTTTGTTTCGGTGATAGCTCTTGGTGTACCGTGGGAGGAAGGGGCTGCTCGGTATTTCTAGATGAGGGTGCACAGATCAGTTTTATATTCTTGTCATTAAACATGAGCTGTATCACAAACCACACCAGCTTTTTCTTTAGAGGTACCGCATTTTCCCTTTTTGACGTTTCCTTTTTTATCAACACCTCTCCTTATTCGAGATTTACTGACTGGGAGAGTCAACAAATGACTGGCTTTGTGTGTGAAGACTTCTCCCTAAATATTTCACTGGTTTTTATGTTAATGCAAGTCATTTATAATTGAGCAGTGATTTTTTTTTTTTTTTTTTGGAGACTTAAGGTGGTCAACTGTCATCATGACCCTACTTCTATATATCATTTTAATTCTGTTACAGAGAACCTGTTAAAAATACCCTGTTTTTTCCATGGATCAGTAAATCATCTCACTGACATACTCAAAAGATAAAATGATACCTAAAATTGATTTATGTAGATCTCCTGCTATCTTTTTTTCAATGGTTATAACCACTAAATTCCACTGAGCTCTCTAATGCTGTTTTGACTTTTTACTATGTTACTGTTACACCACTGCTGATTTTAAAGGACTGTCGATAAACATCTCAACATACAAAACTTAATATTAGACAGATTTGACATGCAACTGGTTAAAAAAAACATTTCATGCGATACTAATTTTTGTTCCATTCTGCCAAGAATGGAAAAGACTAGACATATGGAGATCTAAAAATGATTCCTCTTCTATTGATTTTATTCCAAAATCGGTATCTAAGGAGCGACAAAGCCCTGGGTAGAGCAAATCCACAAGTTCTTTCAGGGTTTTACCTACTGTTACTACTGCATGTGTATCTTGATTGCCATGTAGCTTGTCTTCAGCTGTTGTTTCTGTTTGCTAGCTACTTTGATTTGTATTTGTTTAGTACAGTTAGTTTTACTAATCTGGCATTGATTTTTGCATTTATGAAGCATATGTTGCTCTTCAGGAAAGGAGGAAGCCATGAGGCTTTTGATTTCAGGTGATTTCAGGACTGGTTTATACACAAAGATTATTTTCAGCGTAGAAGTGAAGATTTCTTTGACAGTTATTCAGATATTTCAAAGAATTGAAGAAGGATGGAAGAATAAGGCGTTAGTTTTATGTTGGTGGATATATACTCCCTGTTCTCTTCTTACAATGTGGAGTACGACCGTAACCCAGCAGAACTTTTAAGTAAACAGCAAGAATGTTGTGGGGTTGACAAGCTGTTGCTTGGAAATTGCAAGGAAATTCTGTTTGTCTTGTATTACACAAGGCTAATCATAAATATAAGTTCTTATTTCGTGCAATATGGCAAGGATATTTCTAGCTGTAGAAAGCAGCAAGAGTACCTCCTCCCTCTTGCTATCACCCCCTGGTAAATATAGACTTAATAAATGAGAGCATATTTGAAGGACAGCGATCATTTTAGCTTACAGTGTATTATTTTAAAGTTGTGACATGCTGGTATGAAATGATATTAAGTCATGGAAAAAGAGCTCCAATTGTATAGCTGACTGTTTGGTGTGACAGATCATTCGGTGAATGATGTCGCGTCTGTTGCAAATTAGTCTTTAGACTTGCAGATTTTTTGCTCGTGTCTCTTGTATTGCCATTTGGAGACCCGCAAGTTCCAGCAAAACTGCGCTTCATGAATAATATGGCATGGAAAGTATTTCATATGCCAGAAATATTGTGGTGCTTTGATTATTTTTTTCCTGCAGCTCTTGACTATCAACACGCTGCTTTTCAGGGAGCTGTAGATTGAAATCATTTTACTCGTTTGGCCTTGGAATCATTTCATACAGTTAAAACAAAGCAAACCCAAAGTGACAGAACTGGAGAATACAGTTTCTTTTCTACTGCCCCTCAGTGTGTTTTCAGGAGATGGAAAGCATCCTGGTTTTGCACCTCCACTTTGTGCTTTTGTTGCAGATTGGGGATGACACTCATCTGGGCACGAGCAATAAATCAGACTCGCACTAGGCACTTTAGGAGGTCTTTGCACAAAAATGCATTCTAAGGAGAATAGTACATCGAATATTGTAAAAGCAATGTCCTTAAAAATAGTTTCATAGTGTTCTCGAGCTGCTCTCAGTCGGCCAAAGAGAAATGGTATTTTTATTTAAAAATATATTTTGCAATAGTCCTCCTGGTGTCATCATCATCATCTGCACAAATTTCAGCTGACAGTTTGAAATCAAATGGTACCGGAGAGACACTCATATTGGTCCATGTGAGGGACAATAATACACATTCACAGCTGGATTTTACAGTGGTTTCTCTCAGTCAGAGCATTATTTTCACCCCCAGTAACAAACGGAGACGTTCGCTCTGCACTTTATCAAATGCAGTCTTCTTAAAGCCCTTTTTGTTGTCATAACCCAGCGTTCCAGGTTGAAGGAAACTAGACCAAAATTTGTTCATCCTGATTTATATCTTTGTGCAACATCTACAGCTGTTTCACAGTAGGTGTTTTAAGCTCGTGTGGAGGTGTATAACTGCCCTAAGGAACTTCTAGGAAAAGATACCCCATTCCAGTTTGGGGAAGGACAAACTGGACAAGCACAGACAGTATCATAGCCAGGTAGTCAGTAGAGCATAAAGTCTGAAAAGATCTATGATGAGGAGTATTAGCTCTCATAAATTTTCTCCTACGTTTTGACTAACCACTGCAGAATGGTTGTGGGGAATATTGCAGCTTTTTATAATTTTGATTTTAAGGAAGGATTCTAGCCTTCAGTCATTGATGTATTTTTTAATTTTATTTTTAGAAGTAAAATCAACATTCCCAAATGTTGGTTCGTTTTCTGATTTGTGTATTTTTAAATGTCAATATTTTAAAGCTAGATTATTCTTTTCATTCATGGGGTGAGAGAACGTGCCAGAACCTCCAGCCTGGGCAGCGAGGGGTACGATTTCACCTGTAGCCAAGGAGGAGTTGTGCATAAGATTGGCTCAGCTCCTGCTGGCTGCAGTACATTTGGTTTCCACTAAAGATTTGCTAAGATTTGAGTAGGTATAGTAATAGGCTATATAATGTAGGCTCTTGTGGGAGACAGCAAAGAACAGAGCAGACTTTTGTGAGAATAATACTGAATGGATTTCATCAGCAGAATGTGTGTGGGCACTCCAGAAGACCTCGAAGGACTATGGACTGTGGACTTCATTGGATACCTGCTCTCGTTTGCTTTACCCCCTTACACCTGAATAAACTGGAAGAGGCAGCAGCATGAGGGAAGAGTCTTTTGATGGGAAACTGTGCCTTGTGGGGAGGTGTGTGTTTGTTGGAAGAAGTTGGTGTGGAAAGAAAGAGGGAGAGGTAGATTAGGAAGAACCAAATTGCAAGGAAAAAACCTCTCCGGTTGAGCCTTTTCTCTTGGCTAGTCCCTGGAGTCTCAGGTACGCCTTGGGAAAGAGAAGGAGGATGGAGAACAGAACTGCGTTTGGCCTTCTACCAAGATTATTTTTATCCCTAAATTTTTGCTGTTTTTTTTTCCCTCCAGCTATTTATTATCTTCCCTACTAAAATATTTGAGTTTTCCTTAGGAAACCAGATAATTGATTAGGAAGAGGCAGGCGGGAGATGGCTGCAGTCCCAGCACACAGTCACAGCTGATCATTACACTCTTAATAAGAGTGAGGAAAGTAATTTTTTGGTTTTTTCACAGGGGTTTACCAAGTACCTTCTAAATGAGCACAAGACTACCAAATGAAATTTGTCACTAATTACTAATTGCACCTATAAACATTAGTACATTCCTTTGAAAATTTACTCTTGGGTATTTCCATTAGTTTCCCTTAGTTTATCTCCCTAATATTTAACGTTCAGAAAAAAATCAGATGTGTTTTAGTTGAGCAATAAACTATCATCTTTCTAGCCTCAGAATTATTATAGGCAGAAAGCAATTTAAAATACTTTCAAGTATTGAGAAAGCACAACAGTGTTGTTAGAAATGCTCGGAGCAATTAAATGTAAAGTTCTAGGGAGGTGATTAAAAGACCAATTTGTCATTTGAAATGGTTATGGCTAATGGGTATGTATTTAAATATTGCTTCCAAAAGCAGTTTCTAACTTTTCTGCGTACTTCCAGAGGACGGCTGATTTGATCGAAGCCAGTACACTTTGAATGACACAGCTAGTCTGAAACAATTAGTTCAGAAATGCGATAAAGAGAAACTAATCCATCATCCCACACAGCTACAGGGGAAGCAAAATTGGGTTGTTATTCAGCGCTGGAAACCCAAATGTAGAACAGCGTTTTGTTAGACTCTCCCATTAGCATCTGGATTTCCTGTGGAGCACCAAGGAACATTTAACCTGCCAGTTAAGGAGCAGTTTTAAATTACAAGGTCACGTTCAGTTGGAAGTTTAACGCTAGTTACTGGTCCAATCCCATGTGTGACCGGAGAGGGGAGGGAGAAGGACAAACAGCCGGCAAGGCCGTATTGCTGAGCAGCTTTCCCAGTGGATGTTCTGTTTGGAAATTATTGATTGAAATTGGAATTTACCAATTGTACCAAATTACACTTACCGTGAGGGGTTTTTTTTGTGGTATTAATAAAGTAATAAAACGCTGCCAGTCTTGAACATCTGTGTTTCCCAAGGATGAGCTTAGAAATGTTTGTGTTGTATTTACAATGATGTGCTTTGCTTTTGATGGTGCTTTGAGAGACTCGGATAAACTCTGCAGATTGTCACATACAAAGAAAGGCAGACCTTCAGCGGGCTATTTTACATCACCAGAGCTTTGTCACCTCTGGCAGCTGTGGAATTTTCTCTTGGCCAGTCTATGGTCATGGGGGGCAGCAGAGAAAAATTTAGTTCATGCTCCACCTATGTTTAAGGAATTACATCTCTTTTTTTTCTTTTTACATCACTTTCAGAATCAGAAAATGAGTGAGCTCTTACCATATTCCTTTCAAAAATGAAAATTAGGTATTAGCCTGAAGTAGGAACCTTGCAATTTTAGCAAAAACATTTCAATGTTCTCATTAAATGTGTAGATTGAAATTGCAAGATATTACAGAGGTCTCTCACGCTGCTCTTGTTGTTTTGGGTGATTCCATACACAGAAGTTGCATGCCTAATTACCTGCACAGCGTGCTGAAAATTGATCTTTTATATTTTATCCACAAAATAATTCAACTTTTATGCCAGAAAGATTAATGGTATACATTAGTTTCAAATCAGGGTGTTTCCATTATGCTCTGGAATAAAATGAGTTTCTCGGGAGACGTTCTTCGCTTTTTGTAGCTGGATTCAAATTCCCATCATGCAGTTTACATTTTGGCTAAACAAAAAAACCATCAACCAAAAGAAGAGAGTTTGGAGGGAATTTCAGGCTTCACCAAACTTTTTTCCATGAGTTGAGAGAACGTTACAACTACTTTAACCCCATACTCGTCGTCTCACCTTACTCCTGGTGGCCACAATTCAAGCCCCACTGTAGAGAAGGGTTTTTTTAACTGGCATTATTTTTATATAGAAAGCGTCAACATAAAGTAAGCTGCCAAACTACAGTTTAGAGATAGAGTGTGCTCTGAACTGGGGCTGCGGCTTTTCTAAACAGCTCGAGGTTTTTGCACTAGTAGTGGTATAATTACTTGCATGCAAACAATTCAAGATGTCCCTCAGAAATAGTCTGAATTTTGATTTTTTTTTTTCCCAGATGAATGCACATTTAGGATGCCTTTTCAGTTTCTGGGCATGTAATGTGCTCAAGAATATACCTTAAAACCCTGAAATGATGTACAATTTATTTCCAATAAAATTCTAAAGGGTTTTTTTTCACTATGAAAATGATACCGTTTTTGACAGCGGTGCCTAAAGACGTTAGAATATCCAGTTTGTGTTTATCTTAGGGGATCCTATATTGGAGCACATCGACACCTTGTCTTACACCTACAGTGCCTAAGAGTTTTCTTTGAAAAATAGCCTTTAACATTAAAAAAAAAAAAAATAAAAAAAAAGGAGGAAGATGTGATTTATGACAGAGATTAGGATTAGGCTGCAGTGAACTAAGGACAGTTCACATCTAGATTAAGAGCATCCTCTGGATGCTTAAGACACTTTGACCTTACACAGATTAATTTCCTATTTGGAATTAATTTATTTGCACATTCCTAAGAGTTCCTGTGCAGACAGACGTACGGAACTGTCCTCAGTGGTGTTGACAAATTGACATTTCTATGTGTGACTGCCCCACAAAACCAACGTGCTGTGCCGTGTGAGCGAACTCCTTCCTGAGGGATGCTCCTCCACAAATCAAGAGGCTTCTCTCTTTTCTGTCATTTCATCACAGTTTGAGCTGAAAGCGGGCCAAGTGAAGAACTAATTGGTTTCTTCCTTAATTATGGAATCTGTCATTATCCTCTCAAAATCAGTATGACTTTTCCATTACTTTTAACTCTAAGGTAGATAATTCAAAATAGTTGGTTGCTTCAGATTTCCACGTCTTTAATTACAGTTTCTGTCATTGCTAAATTTTGTCTAATTACTTTCTTGCAAACAGTTTTTTAAAAGCCATAGAACATCCTGCGGGTTAGGCAGAGAGCCAGTTGAAGACGGAAAAGACCAGGATCTCTCAGCTTCCCCTTGTATCTCTGTTACAGAATGTTGTCAAATCTGACTTGGAGCGCTGTATGAAATCAAACAGAATTGTGGACATCAAGGATTGACATGGAACTTCTTTAAAAAGTAAACCGTAAAACCTCTACCTGTTGTTCGGTCATCTTGATGCACTCAAAATCAAGTATTTCCATTTCTTTTCAGGATTATTTATGGCAACATCAGTTTCACTAATTGCAATCCAGTCAGTTTTGAACAGAGTTTCAATCTGTTTCAGAGCAATATTGTTCACATCGTTTACTTTTGGCTGTTTTAGGAATCTCATTTAAGTGTGAATTACGGGGCAAGGGATTCTATATTAAGCAGGTATAGAGGAGTGATGGTCCCGAACAGGAGGAGCAAGAGGTGTCCATCAGAATTTGTGCACCTAGTGGATAAAATAAACTTTATGAATTGTCTTTATAAGCAATTTTTAATGGAACTCTTAGTTCACAAAGCGCCTGGAACAGTATGAACGTGCTGAGTGTGTTGTGGCTTGTAGACCACACACTAAATAATAATCAAATAATGCAAAATAAAGAGAAGCCGCCAACCAAGATGTAGTAAACAAATAAAAATTGAGTAATAACTGTAATTTCCAATACCTTATCCATGTATGGTTGGCAAATAAGGAAGAAATGCATTGAAAAGCAAAGGCTCAGATCTCCGAGGAAGCCCAGGAGAGACACATTACTTCCATTTATAACAGAAATTCAACTGAAAACTTGTAATTGACAGAAAGGGAGTGAGTTTATGTCCCTGGAGGTGCCCTAGGATCAGCAACAGGCAAACAGTGTAAACACAATAAATCACAGAACAAGTTGTTTAATATGAATTTTTTTTTTTTGGAAAATAAGAATACAATTTTGTAAAGCGCAATAAATATGAAATGAGCTATTGGCTGTGGGGCAGTGGTAAATAAACACCCCGCTCCTTTTTTTCAGAGAGTCGATGAAAATATATGTTGAATGGAAAATTAGATTTCCAGGAGTGCTTATTCATAGGCTGTTGCAGGATCCAATTAAACTGGAATACACTTTGCGTGGCTTTCATAATCGTAATGACTGATTTCACTGAGTTTACTCTTGACTTAACCCAATATAATAGGAATGAAATCAAGCTGCTTATTTTCCTGCTGCGGATCCAGATCTGTCCGTCCCCTTTGTATGTTTTGAATAATGTCTTTTTTTTTGTATTATTTTAGTCTTAGAAAATAAGATTTTGAGCTAAGGAAAACAAGTAGCTCAATAAATACCAGAACCAATAAAGCCTGGCTTCACACACTGGTGTGTCTTGTGGATGTCGGAGTTTGCTGTAGAGCTGAAAATGCAGATTTATTTATTTTTTTCTTATAGTTCCTGACTTGATACCCAGTTTCGTCTACAAACTCTCCCTCAGCCTTGTGATCACTCTCTTCAGCCAGCTGCTCCGTGGAAATGGATTTATTCTTTATTTTCTAGGCTTTCCCATTTAACAAGACCATACAATCTTTGCTCTCAAAAAGGTCGTAGTCCCCCTCAGACTCTTTAGGTGTACTCTTCCTTTGTTTCCTTTTTAAATTTTTTATTGTATTTTATTTTTTTCCGTTTGAAGCAGCCGATAGACATGGAGTAGTGCCAGACCACGGCCACAGCAGTGCACAGATGTCACCTCCCTCCTGTGTAGTGCCTATTCAACAACCCCTCTCCACTCAGCAGCAAACCTTTGACACCTACTTCTTCATGTTCGTGTTGTAAGATGGAAGAGTAGCTGTACAAAATAGGTTTTGGTGACTGTATGAATATTCTGTGGCTTGTGTATCAGACTCTTGTGGGACGTCTCAAAAGTCTTCCTGAAGTCAAGCTAGTTCATAGGGTTTTCCTTCCCACTGGACTACCTACCTTTTGTTCTCTTGGCAAATCCTTCTTGACCTTCCTTACCATAAATTAATTCCCCCTCTTACGTTTATGTAGGAAGGAACTCCGGTGAAAGCCATTATTTCACCTGAGGAGACCCTCTGCCAGTCCCGGAGAGTAGATGGCTGTTTTCAACAATAAATATTTCCAATTTTAACTCTTCAGAAAAGTCCTGAGACTGTTAATTGTTCATCTGCACTGCTCCTACAAAATTACATTAATGGAAGGCGCTTAAATATTGATAGAAGAAAATAAAATGTGATTATGATAAACCATTTCATTTGATGCCCTTTTTGCTTTAGCCGGTCCATAAATACTTTCATAATTTCATTCACTGAATGTTTTTTCATCTGCACAATCTTACCTTGTGTTAAATTGTCCTGTTGGCTTCGTGCTTTCCTGGATGCATATTTGTGCTCAGCTGGGAGGGTTAGGAAAACCTCTGCTCTTCGTTTCACCATGGCATCCAAAGTCACGCCCTTTCACATGAAACCTGTGCAAAGAAAGGCTGATCTCCGTTTTGTAGGGGCGGTGCAACTGCTACAAGATATTTTAAGGTGAAGGCAGGTCAGTCAAGCTATAATCGTCTCTAATTAGCACTTGCAGAAGCTGCAATCTTTGTATAAACTTTCAACCGGGCGGCACTTGGGTGGAAAAAAGTATTTCTTGCCTGGAAAACCATTAAAAATTAATTTCCTTTGATTCTGTAGGATCTAAACGAGACAAGCACGTGGCCTCGCACAGGGAGGGGCTTTTGCCAGTGAAAATTGGCACACAGAGCTCAGAGCGGTGTTCAGAAAAAAACCAACTCCTAATGCAGTTTTTGCCACATCTTTTGGTTTATCTCTTGAAGTGTGGTTTCCCTTTTCAGTGGCTGTAAGGAATGATAGCGAGGGCTACCCTGCCATGTCACACAGAGGGGTTTTTGATGGTGTTTTTCTGTGAAAAAACCCAGTTTTTCTGTGTGGTGAGTCCAACTGGGAGTTCATGTTTCTTTTGACTTTTTTTTCACTTGCATACTCCTGTGCTGTTTCTGTCTGCTGAGTATCACTGTTAAGCAGCTACTAAATGAATAATGTTTCTATTTTGGCAAAGTTTATTCTCACTTTTGGTGTCTGTTCCTATTTCTGTCTATATAAAGGCTTAAAAAAAAAAAAAGAAAGAAGTAGATAAATTTATCTTTCTGTAAAACACTGAGTTTTTTAACCTTTTTTTTCTGCAAGAGGAGATACTGCTTTGGTGACAGAAGGGTTTGGTTTGCCTTTTCTTTTGTTTTGCTAGTTTCTGGTACTTTTTAAAATTTATTTTTCTCACTCGTTGGCTCTCAGGTCCTGTTTGTTACATAAGGTAGTATTGCAGGTAATACAATTTTGTGAAGTATAGTACTAACATAAAGTGATCCTTGAAGAAAAAATAATGCAAACTCTGCTCAATATCCTTATTTCTTTTTTATTGCCAACTAGAGTTGTCATTTGCTTGGATCTTCAATGAATATCCGTCATTTGTCCAAGAGGACAGTCGGCGATTCGTGTCTCAAGAGACCGGCCACCTCTACATAGCCAAAGTCGAGCCGTCGGATGTGGGGAATTACACCTGCGTTGTGACCAGCACCGTGACCAACAGCCAAGTGCTTGGGTCACCGACTCCTCTAGTGCTGCGCACGGATGGTACGATGTCCTCCTACACCGTGAATAAATAACACGTCTAGTTACCGCTGAACCATTTAGTCTCTCGCAGCGTAAGCTTTTGCGCGTTCTCAGAATATCGATTGCTTTATGAGAAGATAAAGTATTTTGTGTTGTGTGCTCCTAAAGTATTTTGTGTTGTGTGCTCCTCTTCCTCTCCTACGTCCAACAGTGATTTCACTCGTAGGTCCCTATGCTTCTCTTCATAAATGGAGTGGGAGAGAAATAAACTTGGTCTGAGATATAGTTGTGAAGGCTTTAAAAGCTAAAAGTTACCTTTTTGGATTGTCTCATACAGGTGTGATGGGAGAATATGAACCCAAAATAGAAGTTCAGTTTCCTGAGACGCTTCCTGCAGCTAAAGGCTCAACTGTGAAGCTGGAATGTTTTGCACTAGGAAAGTAAGTGTTCACCCTGTACTGAAAGTTGAAGCAGATTAGGGCTCGTCTCCACAAGAGGTGCGGAGTTGGTGGTGTGTTCTAGAGACCCTATTTCCATCGTCGCAGTTATTGCCTTGGAAGAGTCTTGGAGTAATTTTTGATTGTGCTTAGAATGAAAATGTGTATGTTGGCAACGCATTTCATTTCAAATTATCTTGCATAAGATCAGTGCAGTTTTGTGTATATCCTTTGACCTAGCTCTGCTTGCTCTGTGTAGAAGGAAATGTTGTTGAAGTCTGTGTGAATTCTGTCTAAATTTTACTGTTAAATGCACTTGATGCTTTCATAATATTGTTCTTCCTTTATAGCTGAAATAAAGATTAAAATGCATTCGTCTTCTGAATATTTCACACACAATTGATATCTTTTCTCTTTCACAAATGATCTGAGAATGCATTTATGTTTCTCTAAATGTATTTACTTACCACTTAGTGGTTTATTTGCAGACAGCTTTGTCAGGTGTTCATAATTTTAAGCGTCAGATTGATAACTTAATCGCATGCTATTGCTTTGATTCCCCAGCTAGGTAAGTTTAGGTTTGAAAATCAGAGAATGAATGGCTGTTGTAGAATGGGAATTTCAGAAGACTTACCATGATTGTCCTTCCGTGGAAGCCACTGGTAAATCTCACCCATCGTCAAGGGAAGCCAGTGCTCGTTTGCAAGTTATTTTACACTTGTTGTTTGTTCACAGGGATAGTCATGAAAAATATGTGTGGTACCACAAATTATAGCATAGGAAACAGAACAGTACATGGAAATTAGCTACCATAGCATCTGACCATCTGTCATATATGGTATGAATACCACTTTTAACAGAAGCTTTTAGTCACTTCTGACTTACATTGTGTATAGCTTAAGCTTCGAATTTTGACAATCAAGTACTTGAACAAAAGCGTTTTAAAATCCCTTTATTTTCTTTTTAGCCCTGTGCCTCAGATTAACTGGAGAAGAACTGATGGTCTGCCCTTTCCCAGTAAAATAAAACTGAGGAAGTCCAATGGCATGATAGAAATACCTAATTTCCAGCAGGAGGATGCAGGGCTGTATGAATGTATTACCGAAAACTCAAGAGGAAAAAACATTGCAAGAGGACGGCTCACTTACTACGGTAGGAAACTTTCTCCTTCTTTCCACGTGAAATATAAACCACTCTAGGGTACTTTTTGGGTTTATAGCTTCTGCAATACCGTCAAGTATTTGTGCATAAAAATCTGTGGCACCTTAACTACTCGCAGAGAATGAGAACTTCTGCACCAGGTTTTTGCATAACACTTGTAATAGATGTCCAGGCTCAAAAGAGTTGCTAAGAGTACTGGAGAAAGTGCTTGTGCTTATTTTTCTCTAATGGAAAGATTTTTTTATGAAACACTTTTTGCTAGTCCATTGGTGACACCTTTGATTTTCAGTCAATTGGATTTATTTAGGGGATCGTTTAGGCCTCACATTTACAGGAAATACAAATTTTATATTACTTTAGGAAAAGAGCGCTGATGGATATTGTCAATCCTTTGCTTTCAAAAGGACCAATTTTATTTTAAACGAGTAAATAAATGAGAGAATGTAATCCAGTGTAGGAAATGAAATAATAGGAAATTTAATAGCTGGAAACAGACAGAGTCTCTTGTGCATTTAAGGCTATAGAGTGAAATGAATATCGGCAAAGCACATTGGTGGTGTTTTAAAACTAGAGTCATCTGCAGCAAAGTGGTAATTGACAATTTTTGTTAAAGCCAGATCTCAGCAAATATAATTTTCTTTAGGTAAATGGCAATTTAAAGAGTGTTTCAGGCAGTGCTTTGGAATGCTGTTCCCCTTGTAGGAATATTGGAGCAAAGATGTATTTTTTTTCTTTTGATGTTGTGTAGAAGAGCGTAGAGTATAGCTACTGTGCAACTTCAAGCAAATGTTCTTTCCGTTTATTCCTTCGGTATGGGAAGCTGCTGTTTAGTAGAACTCACAGAGTGCTGCTATGTAGATTTTAATCAATGAAGATTTTAATTTAAGACACAACAGAATTTATAAGGAGGAAGGAAAAGAGACTTCTTCTCCCCTCCAGCTTCCAAATTTTCCAAGTTAGTTGGGCAGGGGCCTTTGAGCAACCTGGATTTTCCATATACTAGTTGTGATTACAACTTTTTGAGAAATCCTATGAATAACACAGAACTAAAGATCTAAGATGCTTCATCTGCCAGTGTCATCTCTCATTCATAGAATACTTTCGGTTAGAAGAGACCTTTCAAGGTCATCTAGTCCAACCCCCCCTGCATGGAGCAGGGACATCTGCAACTAGAGTGGGTTGCTCAGAGCCCCATCCAACCTCCCCTGGAATGGTGCCAGGGATGGGGCAGCAACCACGTCTCTGGGCAACCTGGGCCAGAGTCTCACCAGCCTCAGCATGAAAAATTTCTACTTTATATCTACGCTAAATCTCCCTCTTTTAGTTTAAAACCATCACCCCTTGTCGTGTTGCAACAGGCCCTGCTAAAAAAAATCTGTCCCTTCCTTTCTTGCCTGAAGGGCTGCAATAAAGTCTCCCCAAACTTGGCACTATGCATTTGGTTTTATAAAGTGACTTTTGTTCACTACTTGCAAGTTTCAAATGAATTGTGGTTTGTACATCAGTTTGGCTCAGTATGTCTACTCCAGTTTTCAGTCGGGGCAGTTGTAAGACAGCATCAGCGTAAACTACATATTAAGCAGCGTCGATTTAGTTCATTAATTCTTGTATGGAATTACAACACCGGGCAGTCCTGCGAGATGGGATATTTGACCTGCTTCCCAAGTTTTATTTTGCTCATCAGAGGACTCAGAGCTGAAACGAAGGATGTCATTGATCGATAAAAGCAAGCGAGGTGCAGTTTTGTGACAAGTGAATCAGCGTGAACATTTTCATTACAAATTCAGAAAGGAATTTGAACCCTCAAATAGAGTTTCATATTCCAATATACGTGTCTGCTCATATTAGATTCATCCCTAATATGGATGTGTAGACTGAAAAGAGTAATGAGACCTGTAGTGGCATTAATGACACTCCGACTGTTTCCATTCTGTTTGTTCTGCTTAATGAAACCCATTCTGCAGAATTAAGTAGACTTAAGTAATCTTTCTTATTTTGTTCCTTGCTTTGTTGTTGCAAATAGAATGCCAACGAGTCTGTGTTCAGGATAGGATAGTTTTAACACTTTTTGATAATTTGAAGGATTTTCATTCTGGTTTTGGATTAATAATGTTCTGTAAGTGAACATAGGATCTTCTGATGGTTTGCGTCTGCATCTGAGACCAAAGCTCAGAGACCTGCCTGGTAAAGAAACTCACCATATGTCACTAAGTCTTCCAAGAAAAGATGGATATTTAAGGAAGTTGTTCTAAAAGCAGATGAGGATTTGGAGGAAATGAATGCAATATACTGAAGACTTAGAATAAAAGATATCCATCTGCCCAAAAGTACCAACTCTGGCAAAGATGACTCGGTATCTGTGTGGTGATGTTAGTGGATGTGGGCTGCTGTGAAAACATGTTACTAGTAGAAGTATAAGACATGTCTGCTAATCATATATGGGGAAATACATGCATTACAAATGGACAGATTCCTCTTTGTTTCAACAGTGAAAACATTTACTCTTCTCTCCTCAAAAGAACAAAGAACATTTCTGGCTTACATCAAAAAAAGGTTTCACCCCTTCCAATTTTTCATGGTGAAATAATGTGAAATATAAATCTTTAGGGGAAAAAAATAAAAAAATTTCTATGTGATTGAGAAATTGAATAATTTCCTTCCTTTTCAGATTTTAATTGTTGTAAATGAAATATAAAGCTAGTCCTAAACAAAAGCATTTCACTATGAAGTGCAACATTGTCATTCTCCTGATTTGTTTTATGAGCTGAAACTGTAAAATTTGAAATCTGCAAATTGAATTTTTCAGTGTGTAAGTTGCACAGTTAAAAAAAAAAGGCCACTTACGTTTTCTATTCTATCCTGCCTCGTCTTCCAATATTGAATCATAGTTCTGAAACCAGAAAGCACTTGAACATAAGGCTCAACGTTAATCATGTCCATAGTAATTTTCTGGAGAATGCTTAGAAATGTGTTTGGTTTAGAAATTCTGTGCACATCCAGAACTCTCTTCGTGAAAAATAAAATTGGTCTGTTTCTTTTAGCTTATTGTGGGTTTCAAATATAACTCAACTTGTAGTTGAAGTCCATAATTAGAATAGATACTCTAAAACACATACTCTGGGTTCTTTCATAACATTACTAACAGACTATTAATCTTCCTTTTTTCTCATGACAGATTTTATCAAGAAAACCCCAACATCGTATGTTCAATTTATTGTCATTTGTACAGTTCCAGCATTTGCTTCATGCCAGTTTTCTCCTGAGGGAAGTTCAGAATGTGCTCAAAATAGGACAAGATTATCTAGCTTTGATTTAATATAAAACCAGTATATATAAATAATCTGCTTTCACCTTATTAGTACATTCATTTCTCATCAGAATTAGCCCTTTCCCTAAAGAGATAATAGAAGGAGAAAAAGAAATCATGAAGGTGTTTCATGGGCTCAAAAAATCGGAGGAGACGAAACAATTGCATTTTTGTCTTTCAAGAAGCAATTAAACATGTAACATGATAGAGATACATGAAACAATTAATTTAAAATATAATTGAAGAAAATAGTTTCTTAATTAACACATACTCATTTAATGGTACTCGTGCTCGATAGTACCAAGGTAAAATGTTCAACAGGGAGAAAAAAAGTCCTGCTGCTGTTCTCCTTTGGCTCTCCAGTGGTGATCTGTGGTAGTATTACATTGACTTTATATAATTTTTTAGTATATCAGAAAATATTTTTTATATTTTGTTAAGTATTTTGGTGAAACATACCACCAAAATTGTTCAGAAACCACATTAGTCACGTATGTGGAAAAGCCTCCCTGTTTAAAGCTTTTTTCTGAGAGCCTGACTCTATCTTGCCTATGGAGATGACTTCAAAACATTAACTACAAAACTATAAATGACTAAATACTCTTAACAAGTTGCTGAGTTTGATCAACCTAGCGTTTAATTGTTGATGCGGCCTAAGAATCTAATTGAAGAAATTGTTCATCTTTTTTACGTGCTAAATTTTCCCCCGAGTATCCTTGAGAGCAGTTTAATTTTTGAATTTAAGTCAAAGAACGGACATCTTCAGGGATGTGTGAGATGCTTCTCTAGGCCCAGTTGTTTTATCAGGAAAAAAAAAAGTTATTCATGCTTAAAGTCATTTTGAGTTTGGAGGTAAAATCAGGTCCATCACTGCCGTAGGCATCAATGTGAGAGTCATAGCCTGACTTTCAGATATACTACCTAAAAAGATGAAGGTCACATTTTCTCGTTGGTTTTTTTTTTCCCCAATATACTTCATAGCTGCTTTCTCTTGAACTGTGGAAAGTTCCTTTTTACTCTGATTTATTGCCCAACTGCTGAGCTATCCAAAAGTATTTTCAAAGGAGATTTCCAGCCCAGCTTTCATACTGTAAATTTCAAAGTAATGATACATGCCTAAGCAGACTGTATCTTATGTGCAAGCCCCAATTAGGGACGGTTCTGGAAGAGCTTCCCGTAGCCTTCTGCCTCCGAGCAGAGGCACAGCAGACCTCAGTACTCTCTAGGAGAGCACAGCAAAAGTCAGGGGCCTGAAGCTCTGCCTTTCCTTCACGCTATTCCTATGGCTTACAGAATTAAAAGGAGATTTTTATTGGAGCCTCCTACTCTGGAGGAAATCATATGTAAAAATAGGTGTTGAAATGCGTCGTGTATGATGCCTCACAAGTTATTTACAAATGACAGCTCAGCACAGCTTCTGGAAAGCATCAGCTTCTTCAGCCATTACTTTCCAGAGCTTCATCTCAGTTACTCAGTGCAGTTGGTCTCCATTCACATCAACCCCCAGAACAGTCGTCACAAAGTGTGACTTAAACATCCAGACATAGACTTCTTCCTTTCCTTATGGCCTGCAGGGGTGTCCGAGAGTGTAATGGAACAACAGTTGTCTTCTTCAGGAAGACCTGCCTGGCCTAATTAGCTGATAGAAAACATTGATTGTAGCCACCAAAACAAAATTGTCTGAGTCTTCTCACCGGGATCAATTTTATGAATTTACTCACTTGTATCACTTCTTGCCTGTGGGACCATGAATATTGCAAGGAATATTTTAGGTAAAAGCAACTGAAGCAAAGTGCTGGTGCTTTTCCAAGAGACTGGCCATGCAGCTGGCGGCTAACCTTCTTCAGAAAATCAGTTACCTACAACTATTTCATCCTAAGGGAACTTTATATGAATCATTGGTGAAGATAGTGCTGCAAGTTCCTAAGAATTCTTAACGTCGTCACACAATATGGATTCCAGTCACAATCTCAAACCCTGCTCTACGAACTCCTTTAAAATTAACTTCCAACCTCTCAACTTAGACAACATCCCAATGAAAATATGTTGCCTGCTTGCCTATTCCTTGCTTAAAAAGAAAGGAGTGGTGTCTCCTCAGAAGATCTAAGTTAGACACCAAGCCAGTGCAGTAGCTCCGTGAGAGAATGAGGCTTTGTTACCAAGGCATTAGTTCCTCCAGGAGCACAGATGTGGCAGTGGTGGTGGAACCGGCTGTTCCAAGCAGGTAACATTTACCTAACTGTGACTAGACCTCGAGAGGAATGATGCTGAATATTCAGAGCGATTTAGGCCCAGGCAGGCAGAGCTCTAACAAAAAGGGCAGTGCGGGGCTTGGAAAGTCACGTTTATGTTTTGAGATGGCGTGTAGATCTGCTGATGCATGACCTTCTTCCTGCACTTTTCTCAGCTGCTGCTATGTGGACACTGAGTATTCAGTGGAATATTTCCAGCTGGAATTGCCTCCGTTTAGCTGCCTTTTCAATTTGGAAGTGGTTATTTGAATTGTTCTTCAAGGAGTTTAAAATACTTTCACAGCCTTCTCTAAAGACTTTGAGATGTGGCAGGTTGAGAAGGGTATTTTTCTTTCTGCTAAATTCTTTCATCAGTAGTTTGAAGAGGAAAAAGAGCCTTCCTCAAGAAATCACTGAAGTCTACGTCAACTCTCTTGCGAATGAACGAGCACCATAAATTTCTCACGCGGTGACTTAGAAATGGTCCCACACTTTCCAAAAAGGCCCAGTTTATCATATCTATTGTGGAGAGCTGGGGAGCCCTGCTATGGAGGCTGTCTGACGTGTCGAGTCCGAAAATGAAGATTTATGGTGCAGACAGTGTTTTTCTTAGTAATGGAATTGAATCCAAGATCTTGAACTTGAAAGTAGACTGTATGTAACCTACTTCGAAGCGGATATAGGCAGCAGGCGTGAAATATTGCACATGTATGGGTCCATCAATAATTCAGGCACTGGTACTTGATGCATAAATATTAAGGTATACAAAGTGCAGGAAGCACGCTGACGTGGAGTCCTGAGCCTTCATCCCCTTGACATGTGGGGCAAATACGCCAGCTGACAACGAGATAAAGCAGTGGCTCTTTCCTTGAACTCCAGTGTTGTGAAGTTAACTTCCAAGATTTAACCAAAATTAGTATCGATGATAGCACATTTTTCTGACACAAAGATCAGGTTATTTTAGAGCTGACCTTGATAAAGAAAGTGTTTAAAAAAAAAAAAAAAAAAAAGATATCATCCCCAAACTGGTGAATGATGTTAATCCTCTTGGGGTATAAGGGACGTGCGAAACAAAAGAAGTAAACGGGGATTTCACTGTTAGCAAATGCTGGCTGAATTCCAGAACCTCCCAAGTTAATATCTCAATGAATACGTTTTAGTAAGTTCTTCTGTGGGAAGTTAATCCCAAGTATGTACACATAAATCATAAATAACATTAATCCTTGTTATCCTGAAAGCACAGTACGCGATCACGTTGAGATCTTATCGCTGTGCTGCAGAAGAGCGAACGGAGAGAAAATGGTAATGCTAGAAAAGAACAAATCTTTTTAAAATGAAAATAACACCAACCCTCATGCAAATGTTGGTCTGCTGGTCTTGTGCCGATGGCACTGGAACCGGTTCAGCGCTCTCAGCTGTGCTGCAGACTTCCCCCGTGGCCATGGGCAAGTCAGTCGTTCCCCCGGTCGGAATTAATTGCTGGTGGAACTCCATCCGAGTAGGAAGTTCATCAGGTATTAATCTGACCTTCTGTGCTTCCAAAACTCTATTAAATAATATATTCCTGTATCACCAGGGATGTTGTTTTCTTTTCTAGTTGTTTTGATATGAGAGTGTTATGAGATTTTCCTAAATGTGACCAATTTATGAGAGTGTTTAAAATAGTCAGATTGACTCTGGAAACTTACTTTGCCCTTAGCTATATCTTTGCAACCAAGTTTCATCCTCCTTTTTATCTGTTTTCTCCGTGTGTAACATCCAGAATGTATCTTTTCTTGAAGAAATAGCTTATATTGAGATTATAAACTTACTGAAATTATACACTTTCTAGCAAATTGAATAACTTCAAATAAAATTGACATGAATTAGCTGTTCTGTGCGAAATAGCTGCTACAGTTGTCTTTCATGCAGTGATGTTTACTTGCCAAGTGAGGGGATTTTTCAGCCTATGAAAGCTGTAATAGATGTTTCTAACTGTATCTTCACAGTAATTTAGGTAATTCTGAAGGATGTACGGTATTAATGCATCAACATTTTCTTTAAACAGTGTTCTTATAGACTTTTTTAAGGTCATATTCTGGTTTACATCACCCAAATACTATGCTAAGACTAAGACTAATGCTTTCAAAGAGAGTCCTATATCCATCTCTTCATCCAGTTAAGTACCAACAAGCTTTAGAAACCAATTTAAATGGTATTTAGGACTAAGGCTTGCATACTATTACATTTTTTTAGGACTTAAAGGATTCTCTTCTCTATTAATTTGATGATTTCTCTACATCAATTATTTAATTCCAGTATCACCACTAATTTCTTTATCTTGCCTTTACCTCAATTTCAGAGTAATGTTGTTTAATCATTAGTGGGTTTAATTTTGCTTTCACCAGTTCAGCTTTAGTGAATTGTAGTCGCAATTTTCTTTTGGTTTACTGCTCGTAATAAAACTTCGAAAAGGAACAGTGAGTAATTCGTTTCATTAGGTAACCAGAAGCACAAGCAGTGAGAACCTCTGTTGGTACAAACCAGTCTATGCAGAAAACTGAGGAGTGCTGTGCAAATTAACCTTTTGATTTGCATATGGAACAGTAATTTGTTTAGGGTCTTGTTGATGTGCTTTTATCTGCAGCAAAACCACACTGGATCCAGACAATAAAAGATGTTGAAGTTGCTGTAGAGGACACCTTATACTGGGATTGCAGAGCGAGTGGGAAGCCCAAACCTTCGTATAGGTGGCTGAAGAATGGAGACCAGTTGTCGATAGAGGTAACGTTCTGCTTTGAAAGCATGAAGCTAAAGTTAACCATACTTCGTGTGAGAATTTGCAAACGTCCGTTTAATTCGTCGACAGAAATATTTGATACTGGTTTACTGGGTTTTGTATGTTTGTCAAGAGCACCCAGATGGAAACTTCAAAAGCTGTAATACCAGAAACACCAAGACAAATTAAGTTGTACAAAAATCTCCCAGCTAAAAGCGGATTAAAAGGCAGTGGCAGAACTATAGAAATAAATATATAAGGAAACATTGGAGAAAAAAAGTTGAATTAGACATTAAGATCCATAAATGAGTGATAGAGAACTTAATTTTGTTGTACTTGCTATTGGCATTTCATTAAAGGTAATTAGAAAACATGTTCAAGTCCTTGGGAAAAGGCAGGGAGTGAGTACCATTGCATTAAGCCTGGTAAGCCCTGTCCAGATCCAAAAAAAAACCCATCAGAAAATGTTTTTGAGCAAATAGTTTGTTCTTTTGTCAGTTATTGTTTCTCAGGTTTTCCCTGAAGGAGAAGCTGCTTTGGGTTTATCTTTATCACTGGTTCCTTTTCTCACCAGTTCCTGCCACTCCATCCTCAGATTAGTCACTTTATGTCATAATTCTTATATCTTTCCACGAATAAGCAAGGTGGTGAGAAGATCCCTATACTTGGGTGTCTTTATCGGCTCTAAGACACTTAAATATGTGTCTTCTGTTTAATGACTGTTGGAAGTTTTTCTGCAGAGTACTACAGAGAGCTCATTAGCAAATGACATGTGTGAAATCTCTAAATAGTACAAAATGCCAGCACCATCTGTATAGTTTGGATACTCCGATCTGTGCTGAAGAGCCTCGTATGATTTTGTCCATGTTTCCGGGGAAATAGGAGGGTATTTGAGGTTGCAAAGCCTCTAGTGAAACTCCATGAGTTTGAATAATCGATTTCATACGCTATGTTGCCAAGGGTTCGTGTTTGATCACCGTTGCCACTGTTGATCACTGTGATGCGCTCACGTCACTTATTTTAGACTAGTCCTCATGATTTTACCGTTACATTTACCCACTTTGTTGTATTTATGCTGTCCTATTTATATTTCTTACTTATTTTAAATTTTTCACAGGAAGTATATCATCAGTAAAGGTGTTTTTCTTAATATTCAGGGAAGGATCCAAATTGAAAACGGTGCACTTACAATATCAAATCTAAATCTGACAGATTCTGGCAGATACCAATGCATAGCTGAAAATAAACATGGTGTCATCTATTCGAGTGCAGAGCTCAGAGTTGTAGGTAAGATTTTCCATTTTCACTAAAACACAAACTTCATTCTCCCTCTCTAACCCTCCTCCACCTGCCTCACATTCCACCTAATCATGATCTTGAATTTAACTCACTTGGATGCCATCACTGAAATAAATATTGTTGTCAAGCTAATATCTTTATCTGCAGTGCCGTGGAGTTGACTCATCTGCTTCCAGAGGATTTGCAGTCCAATCATTTGTTGCTTTAAAACAGAGCGCAGCTAAATTTTTCATTAGGGGAAGAGCAGGGATGGGGGTTTGGCCACAGGCCCAAAGGTTAAATCTGTTCGCGTGGTCTGGAGGCAGCGCTGGCTCCGCACTTCAGCGGCTCTCGCCTTCTGCGCTGTGGCTCCCGGGCTCCCTGGGAATTTGAAAGCAGTAGGCCGCTCTCGTCTGCAGCCTTCCTTGATTGAGGGGACAAGGGATTGTTGTTAGACTCTTTGCTGTGGTACCCAGTAATAGGACAAGAAGTTAACAGGTACAAGCCAGAAACCAGGAGGTTCCACCTTAACATGAGGAGAAACTTCTTTGCTGTGAGGGTGACGGAGCCTGGCCCAGGCTGCCCAGAGAGGTGGTGGAGTCTCCTCCTCTGGAGACTTTCCAACCCCCCCTGGATCTGTCCCTGTGTGGCCTGCCCTGGGTGATCCTGCTCTGGCAGGGCGGTTGGACTCGATGATCTCCAGAGGTCCCTTTCAGTCCCTACCATTCTATGATTCAAATGGCCTGTGCTCGTGTCTAAAATAGCAATGACTGTTTGTCTGGGGGAAATGTTGAGCTGTTGACTGCCTTATACACTCACGTGCTTTTGCGACTTCTACCGCCCAACGTAGACAGATTTCAAAACTAAGCCTGTAAGAGCAGTGTGTTTTGGGGATATGAGTTACTGCCTTTCTGTTGCTAAGATTGTAGTCAATCAGCAGACTGTTCCCTCAGCCTTGGTCTCCTAAAATGCTGAAATTTCCTCTCCAAGTTTACTGTTAGTATAGGTAGAAGCCCTGTACTTTTTCTTGATTGCTAGTTAGTGCAAGCGATACTCATGCAGAATGAGCCGCACTGGAATTTCGTGTCCTCTGCATCTCTGATCTGACATGCATTCTCACATGGAACTAGAAGCCAACCAGTTCGTTGAGTTTTAATGAGACCGCTGGTGTGGCCTGCCCTCCCTGGACTTAGACATGTACCCACACGTTCAAACATAGGCTTAACACTCGGTGGGTTCCTCTTCAGCTCAGCTGAAGTTGGTGTGATCTGTGCGTGCTTCGTTGGGTGACGTACTCTGCACAACTGAAACCTTTACTTTTGTACCACTCTGAAGAAGAGAAATGTGTGAGGCCCAAGAGAAGATCCATTTGAACTAACTAGTTCGTGGTTTTATTTATGTTTGGAATCTGAGAAGTGTCATTTAAGTGCTAAGTAGTAGTATCATTAATATAAATAAAGGTGCTTTCTTTCACTGTTACTATCCCTTCTGTTTTAGCTTCTGCTCCAGATTTTTCCAAGAATCCAATGAAGAAACTGATCCAAGTTCAAATAGGCAGCACAGTTGATTTTGAATGCAAACCCAAAGCTTCCCCTAAGGCCAAATGCTCCTGGAAGAAGGGAGGTGAGCAGCTACACGAAAATGAAAGGTATTGAGTTACATTGGTTTATTTGTTTTAGTCTTACAGAAAGCTTGTTCAGGCCTTTTGATGCAGTAGTGTCATCGGTAGATCCAATTAGTTGTCAAGTCTCTCTGAAGACTGTCTAGCTGAGAGCGTTGCTTGGTTGTTTTTTAATTGTTATGGTATCTTGAGCGCTGAGAGTACCTGTCTATTGCTTTTTTTTAACGTCAAGGGCCAGATTTTATTTCCAGTTTAATGTAGAGTTTGACCTGATTTAGAGAGAATCAGATACCGATAGAAAACTGGAAAGACAAAGCCTATAAAACAGTTCTAAAAGGTTTCGACAGTTGGCTCTGAAAATGTTGCCGAGGAGGCTGATGAGGCCTAGTGCAGCCATGGTGATTATGTGGCTGAGAGGGGGAAGGAAAAGGTTAATAACTGGGATGTCCAGAATGAAAATGAAAAGATGGAAAGAAGAAAATACACTTTCAGGTTCTTCTCAAGCCGCAATGAACTTTATCTACCAACGATCCTGTGTGTCACCGTTGCTTTAGCGTTCGCGTGATAACGAGCGTGTTTCGGTGTTCGCAACGCTCAGCGGAGAGGCTGTGATCTGCTTGTATCCCTAACTGTTGACTTCCAACAAGGCTGATACAGTTTCTCCAGCAATAACCGTTAAAGCCTTATTGAATTAGTCACCCACTTAAATTGCACAAGGCTACTTATTAAATTTTATTACCAAACCCTACAGAAGAATCCCTCTCTGTGCTCCGGAGCAGCTGTTTGCTTCTCACTTCTCCCAGCGTTAGGGATTACTGCCTTTTCGAGCTGTTTGGTTTATATTTCAGTATTTGCATAGGTTGAGAGTTTCAGGTGGTGACTGGGACAGGAAAAAGGCTCTTTGGCTGAAAGGTGTAACTGAGATAGCAAATGTCTGATTTGATATCAAATCTGGCGGTTTGGTGCTTAGGACGCTCCAGCTGCAGCCCTCCAGCTCTCGGTACTTGCTGTAAGAACTCAAGAGGAGCAGAATAATTATTTGGGAGTTTAGTCTGCCCCAAGGTCAGCCTTTCCGCAGCTCGTTGGTGGAGTGTCTGAGTTCGAGACAGGCTGTAGTCACAGCAACAGCCGCGGAAAGTCACTGGGAGCAGCGAGGACAGGATGACTGCGAGCGTTCCTCTTGCAACGCTCTGGTATCACCCTGCACTTAGCAGGGTAATTCAGGGACAGTGGTATCACTGGATCATCCCCAAGTCCAGACATGAGGCTGAGGAAGCTGAGTGTTTTGCTTTTGAAAGAGGATTGAGGCAGCAGGGTGTTGGGATTTTGTGAACGTACCCCTGCTCCTCTAGGTTTCTGTGTTAGATTTTACAAAGCTTAGCCTGTCGTGGGGAAGCTATTTCTGAACCAGGTGAAATTCTTCCAGTCCTAGTAAAACACCATGTTGTGGTTTTGTTTTGAAGTTTTTAAATGCAGAGGATGCTGTCAGATAAGTCAGAACTTTTAGAGGTTGTGTTTGAGACCATTGTTTGCTCCATTGTAAGGCCAGAGCTCTCTCCCTGTACCGGAAAGGTTTGGACACTTGCTGTCGTCTTGATCTGGGCAGCTCTGACTCTTTCTTTGCAGAAACCACGATAGTTTTCACATACTCAAGTGTTAAGCATTGTCAAATGTGGCAATTTGGCAGCAGATGAGGCGTCTGTCCTTACAGAGCCTGACAGGGTCCCAGAGACTCCCTGGCTGGCTCCCTGCCTGCAAGCAAAATGTCATTCAAAATAACACGAGTTGGTTTTTCTTTCTACATGAAACTTCCCGTCATCTCCTGCATAGCACCTGATTTTTTTCCATTTAGGAAATTTCCTAATTTCTATTCCCATTCCTGCCTGTCCCTTCTGTTGGAGCTGCGTGTCGTCAGTCGTCAGCCAACCTGTGTAGGTTCAGTTCACGGTAATCAAAGCTGCCAGGCACGTCTGCACGTGTCCAGAAGAAGAGCATTTCAGCCACAGCTTGTGTCCTGCTTTGTGGGCTTTCTGTCTGGAGGGCCGTAAGATCTGGTCTTAATGGTGGCTTTGGGTTGCCCCTCAAAAACAATACCCACCAGTTTCATTTGGGGTGATGGCACCGGGCTAAAGAAAGTAACGTTCGTTTTCTGAAAATGTATTGGGCACGCACGATGCTGCCTGCTTAGCCTGATGACCAGAAATGATGGCTTTTAGCCCTGAAAAATCCAGCTGTTGCCAAAATACGTATTTCTGAAGTGTCTCCTACTCTGTTTTTGACAGCACGCTGTAAATGGCTTACAGAGGAAGCATCATCACAAGCCAATAATCCCGAATTAATCTAAACGAAGTAGAGAGAACAGCAGAAATAGGGTTCTTTGCAGAAAGCACTGGAGTTCGTTACCGTCTCCTATGAATAATTGCAATTCATGAATTTCTTGCAGTTCTACAATCCTTGCAATTCAGGGAAGTGTTTCCAATTAGCAGTACATTTTTCAGCCAGTAACTACGTTTCTAATGGAGAACTCTCTTGGGGAGGGTGTCTTTTTTTAATTGTAGAAAAGGGAGGAATTGAGTTCCCAAAAGGGTCACCGAGGCCCAGAATGCTCTTTTCTTCTGAGAAGGGAGGGGGGGGACAGACTGAGCTGTTGCTTGTGTTCTTAATTTATTTTTAAATGGTGCTGCATTTTCAGTATGTGGAAGATTTGGATAATGACTCAGTAAATTTTAATTAAATGAGCTGAATGTGATATGTCTTGTGGAGGGAAGAAAATGTAATTCAAAATGGATTCACGAGCTCTGGACTGAAAAATCGCTCAACGCTGAAGAATGCAATCTTGCTTCTTGTTAGTTTTGCAAAATACGTGATTTTTTTTCCTTTTTTTTTTTTTTTTTCTCCTTTCAAAATATCTTGAATAAAGAGAGCTAGACAGTGAAGAGCCGTGCAATACAGAGAGAAGCGAAAGCATCAGGGTCACTGTAGAACATGCAGAAGGAGAGACAGAAAATGTGGATTAAATTAAATTGGGTATTGAAGGAAGATGTGCTTCCCACCTGAATGCAGCTTTGGACCTTTGAAATAGATAATTTTGAGTGATGTAATGAGCATAATAATTACGAATTAGCAAGAATTCTTTTGTCTTTAATGACTGACAGACCAGGTACTGAGGGTACCTGTTGCCTGGCACAGGTAGTTTTTCACCTTATCTTCTGGTAACAGCGTGTGCCACCACACTGGGAGCAGCTTGTACTTACTCAGCCCGTTCCTTGTCAACCATCTCATGTGATGAGGCCTTTAAAAATGTATTTAAAGTAGATTTTATTGGCAGTCATTAAGCTACAACTAGGGTTTGTTTATTCCAAGTGAACCTGGAGTAGGTGCAACTGATAGCAGGCCAGAGCCCCCAGCGTCTGCACGTAGAGCGAGCAGGGGATGCAAACTGTAGCTGCCTCCACGTGCCGCCTTCTGGCTTGAAAAGCTGGTCTGAGACACTTCCATCTCCAGATGGATGTGCTTTTATTTTTCTTTTATCCTCTAAAAAAAGGAGGATTAGATGTTAAAGTGGGGTTAAATACACTTGCTACTAGTTTAACTCATCAAAAACAGAAGACATGCCAAAATACGCTGCAACCTGGATTGAAGGATTTCTTTAAATCTTTTATGGGTGTATGTGATTTTTAATTGATAAATAGTTATTGAAATACTAGGCAGTTGCTGCATGTTGGCTGCTCCTGGCTCAAGGATCTGACAGAAACCAACATAATAGAAGGGATTTTGAGATGGTGGGGAGCAGTGTTTCACCTGTAAACAAATCCACATTGATTCCTAGATGTTTCTAAATTTACCAAGACTAGAAAAAGACAAAAAGATGCTGCAAACTTTTAACTTCACTGAAAGACATTCCAGTGCAGTTCTCTGAAAAAATCTTCAGTTTCAGCATCTTTAACTGCGGTGAAGTGATGTCAAATTAAGGGGGAAAGAAAAGAGGAAAAATAATTCATGATAAAATGTTGCGTGATGCTTAGAAGAACCAGTTACGGGTTTTATCTTCCCTCTGGTTTGAATTAAGTATTTTTATTTCATTTCGCATACCAGTTTGAAATGCCTCCATGTGGAAAGTTACGCATTTACTTACCGGTACTTCCACAGGAGCGTTTTTGTTTTGTGCTGACTTTCTTCTTAGTTAATCTGGTTTAATTTTTTAGGAATTTGATTGATAGATAAAGAGGCAATTTTGACCCACTTTGCCACTATTCCTTTGTACTGGAGTGTGATGAACTGGAAAACAATATGTTTATGTTTATTATCATGCCAATAAGGATCTAAAATAGTTGGCTTTTCTGTTGACTACCCTGACAAACAGAAAGGCAGTGGTTATATCTGTTATTTTCGTAATCAAACGTTGTCACGGGCAGATGAACAAATTTACTTCATTAACAGTTTCATTCGTGACACCAAGTTTGAGGTGGCAGCCTCGCGGCCCATAGTCATGTGTGTACGGCCGTGCTGCACCAACATCTCGATTTAACGGGATTTGGGTGAGTAAAGTTAAACTGTGCAGACCTCGAGATAATGCTGTCCCAGTTCTCTGAGCAACTATCTGTGGGGACAGCGAATGTGGAAGGGCTGAAATATTCTCACAGCACAGATACTGAAGTTGGCAGGTCTCAGGCTGGCATCCTGGGGCACCGCTTGCCCTCTGCTCCCGCGCGATGCTTGTTCCAATAGCTGAGAATTTAGCACAATCTGTAACAATAGTAAAAGAATTTATCGGTATGCGAAGGGCACGTGCTCATTTCACAGCTGGTTTTCTCCATGGTCAGTTGTGACTGTGATAACTAATAAAAAAATATGATCTCATGAATGAAACCTGACAGACTGGGCAGAATTGATGGAGACTGTCGCCCCACTGCAGTCCCTCAGCTGTCTGGAAGGTCTGTGATGCCAAAGACACGCTCCTAGTTAGGGTGGGACAGGGAGACACAGTTTTATCGAGGTAGGCTTCTCAAATCAGGAACTCTGAACTCCTGAAGCTGCTTCATCCCCCTCCCCGTTCAGCCGACTTCAGTCAAAGAGCATAAAATCGCGGCTCTGAGTTAAGACATTTGGCTGTTCTAGGTATTTTTTTTTTATGCCCTTTCTTTGGCCATTGAAAAAAGGAATCTTCTCAAAGATTAAGTTCCTACAGTTTTGCTAAAGAGTTAGCAAGAGATTGTGATTTGATTTTTGTCAGTGATATTTTGATCCGATGACCAGACAGGTCCTAAATTGGCCTGCAGTCATGCAGGAGCGTGTGCGCCAAAGCGCGATTCCGCCAATTATCTCTATTTTACAGGGCTAAAAAAATCCTGCCATTTGCCACTACATCAAAAGCGTGCAGGTTGTTGAAAATGGAATTCACTTTGAAAACTGCTGGCCTTCAGCAAAAGGTATCGGAAAACCACTTGTAAAAACAGGGAACGCCAATGGATGTGTTATTTTTTTATTTATTTATTTATTACTGCATTAGAGATCCAGCTCTCTTCCTGGCAGCTGGCCAGCCACAGTAGGTTTGGGGTTTTTTCACACTGTGGGAATATCTAGTAATTGAAGTATTCTAAAAGCTTCAGTTTGTCTGATGCTTCGGCAGGAAGGGGTTAGAGCTGCTTCTGCGTTTACTGCTTTGTGAGCAAAAGTAAAGCGTTCGCGTTTTAATTTACCACTGAAGATTTTATTTTGACAATGATTTTTTTCTAGAATCGATTTGCTGATTTGCCTTTTTTTTTAAATTCCAAAAAAAACTCCTCAATTCTTAATTATGTCTTAATTTTAATAAGCACATTGCTTAATTATTTTAGGCAAGATAGACTTGCAGATAGCTCAGAGCACTCTAAATATGATTCATTTTAATTAAGCAGTAGACATTTCCTGGTTTATAGCCCAATCCTGTTTTTTCCTTTGGTTCATTTAGGCTTTGTCAACACTGAGTTTTATTTAGTTTTGCTTTTTATTTTTTTACTGGAAACTGCTTCAAAGTAAAATGATGCAGTACAAGCCTTGGCAAAATACACAGGTAGCAAGAAAGTCCAACAACTTAATAACTTGCTTGCAACCCTAATTGATGGATTTTAACGCCTTTAATTGATGTCATTATAATTACTTATAAAATATATTCATCATCACCTCTTCAACACATTTACAATACTTAGAAACCCTATTGTAAAATTTAATTAATTATAAATGTTCCCTCTAATACAAAGTGCGGCCAAATATGACTGAGACATTTCCCGAAAGAAAATTATTATTATTAAAATGTTCAGGATGTTTATTATTATTTTATTCCAAATTTTATTTCTTTTTATTTTCTTTATTTTAATAAAGCCTCAGGGAGATGCTGACGCTGAGGAAACACCCCCTCCTTACAAATATGCCGTTGCCTGAGGTACCTCAGTACACTTTGGAAGATGGAATGATAGTTACCTCTGGATGTAAACTGATTAAACTCTTTTCTTCCCCATGTAAAATGCTTTTGTCTGTCACTTTAACAAGGTGATTTGTTATCGCTTAGAATTGGCATCTCTTAATTATTGCATCACCTTTGCCCAAAAGAAACGGATTGCAGCTGCAGCAATGAGCGTTGCAACACCTTTTTTTTAAGAAAATACGAAATTTGGAACAATTAAAAGCGGTGCTTATTTCTAGAGTGTGCTTGATCCTAAAGAGCTGTGGAAATATCAGTGCAGCTGTGGAAGGAACCCAGATTCCTCCTTTCAGACATTTAAAATGCAGTCTCCGTGTGGCCTTGAGGATTAGGTGAACTCGCGGTCAAGGGAAGGGAGCTGCATGACTCAGAGCCAGGACAGAGTCCCAGCGCCGTGATCCGCCTCTAGGGAATGTGGATTTGGAGGCTCAGAGAAGTTAAGGGTGAAGGATGAGATCACTGAGCCCATCAGGCTTCCGAGTTACATTCTGCTGCCTTTATTTACCAACTTAATTATTCTCTGAAATAATGGATTCAGCTGCATCGCTTAAAAAAAGCAAACCAACAAAACCAACCCATGCACAAAAGAATCCAAACCCTATTGCAGCAGTGTATTATTTATAAAATAAATCCATGTGAATAATTAATGGCAGTGCAGCTTACTGAAGCGTGTACCTTTTGTGGGCCAGGTGTGTCTTGGCCCTGGGCACCTCAGTCCTAAACATCTGTACAGACTGGCCCTGCAGCTGCTGCAGCGCTTTCAAAAACTTCCCCCCCCCATGGGATTTCACACGGAGAATTGCTCCCACTGAGCTCTTAGATACAGGGTGGGGATGCCAGAAGAGGGAGGAACCCGATTTTTCAAATGAGCATCCTGCTTATGCCAGGCTTGGGACACGGTTTGAGAAGAAAGGCAGTGATCCCAGTTCCCATCTAACACAGGAGAGTTCTCCATCTACTTGTAATATGCATTTAACTTCAGAGAAGTCCTTCTAAGTTGGGAGAAATGAAGATCCATTGATAGTAATTTGCCTCAAGTATGTTAAAAAGAGCAGCGGGGGGTGTGATTAATTAATCTGGTACTGAATAAAGAAGCAGGTTAATAATGAAGTACATGGGAGTGAGAAGGCAAAATCCTCATGACTCCTCTGAGCAAGGGAAGAGAGCAAAGCTAAATTTCATGAATCCTGAGAAGTGTGAAATACGGATTGTTTGTGAAAAACTCTATGACCATAATAATGACATAAAGTTATTTCACCCTGCGAGGCTGTGTGAGGTAAATAACATAACACAGTTGAAAATGGCCTTTAAATGTCTTGCCCAACCCAAAATATTCTGTGATTTTACCAAAATTATTCTAGTTTCAGTTGATGCAACTGAAAAAGTTGGAGTTGATGTGGGATTTTTCTCCCTTACACGCCTGTATAAACATACATGTGAAGTCCTACTTATCTTAAACACTAGTTCTGCTGGTGTCCAAACTGGTGAGTAATATATGGATGGGTTCAGATTTGTTGTATTGTCAGTGTATGGCCACAAAATTTTCAAACATCAGGTTGGTAACTGATGCAGTTGGATGTATCTAAGGTAACAGTATTAAAGCATTTTGTTTACAAACCAGTGCTGCAGCTGTTTTAATACCTTAATTTGTTGTTTGTTTCTTTTTTTTTTTTTTTAGAATCATGTTATTAAAGGATGGAGGACTAAGAATTGCCAATGTGACCAAAGCTGATGCTGGAAGCTACACTTGCCTGGCGAGAAACCAGTTTGGAACAGCCAGTGGCTCAACAAACTTAATAATTACAGGTAGGTGAGTTGGACCAGAGGGTCACCTGTGAGGAGATGTAAATGGAATTGCAAACTGCACAGGCGTCTGCAACGATGTGGAGTCTTGAGTTTGCTTATGGAAAAAACAGTAAATGTGGTGGAAGGTAAAGAGTGCGAGAAGTTACATATTTTACATTCTATAAAGATAAACGGGTATTTGTTACTGTGCTTTTCTTAGTAGAAAGAGACAGAGGAATTTTCTGTCTTCGACAAAGATACTTCTGAGATGTGAGGGACTTCTGAACGCTTTCCTCCCTTCTCTCACTTACTTACCTAAATTCTAAATAGGGCTTTGCAGTTCCAGGTATTTTTAATTTGTTGAGGAAAAAAATGACAATCAGAAAACCCACAGAATTTCAGAACGGCAGGGGTTGGAAGGCACCTTGGGAGATCATCTGGTCCCACCCCCCGGCTCCAGCAGGGTCACCCAGAGCAAGGGGCCCAGGATTGTGTCCAAAGAGGTTTGGAACCTCTCCAGAGGAGACTCCACAACCTCTCTGGACAGGCTGGGCCAGGTTCTGCCACCCTCACAGGAAAGAAGGTTTTCCTTATGTTCAGGTGGAACTTCGTGTGTTCCAGTTTGTGCCCGTTTGTTGTTAAAAGGGCTCTTGCCCCTTTTCTCTTAAGTCATCCATCTTAGCTGCTGGCTGAGATACCGGATGAAAAGGACCACTCGTCTGTGAGGTTGATCTGAAGATTTGCCTTTTCTCATGATGTTGTTTTTTAAAGATCGGAGTATCTGAAAGATTTTCCATACTCGGAATTATCTAACACCCTACTGCATTACATATCCAATTTATCTCATAGATCTAAACCAAATTATTTTGTTCAGTGAATTAACAGCTTCCTATTTTCAATCCGTGCTCCTGAATGATTAATGTCGCTTTATGTACAAATAATAAAATTATATACAAAGGATTTCTGAAATTAAATTTTTATTTTTACAGTATTTATGGTACTTGAATTTCTCCTCAGTTAATGCAATTCCAGAATAAAACCCAGCTGTTCTTAGTGACACTATTTACCTTCTATATGATAAATGGACTCAAATATCCAGTGCATTTTACCCATTTGATACATTTTACAGTGGATTTCTTCTAGTTTCTCGATTTTATCAACTCCTTTAGTCACTGCCAGTCGCTTTAATCTTCCCAGTGGCTGCTACTCCAGCAACCTGGTCCCAAACACGAGTGTTATTGCCGAGAAGAACACAGGCTCTCGAATGGTAATCTCATTACTGTGAGTTGCAGTGCATTGAGCTTTGTAAAGCATATTGGCCCGTACACAGCAGGTTAGAATTTACCTTTTCGGTGTCAAGTAGTACCCCCTGGTAAATGTGCCGAGGACACAGTGTTCCACCAAGAGGGCTTGGAGGACAATTAGAGGCCAGCTGCACAATTTGAAGTGGCAGTCATTAATCAGATCTGAAGAACGCGGTAGAGTATGAGTAGGAAGCAAAGCTCAGCGACACAGCAATCCGGTCACTGGTGTTTCTGCTCTCGACAGAGCCGACGAGGATTACTTTGGCACCTTCCAACATGGATGTCACCGTCGGAGAAAGCGTGGTTTTGCCTTGCCAGGTTCAGCATGACCCTATACTGGACATCAGCTTCACCTGGTATTTCAATGGAACGCTCACCGATTTCAAGAAGGACGCGTCTCATTTTGAGAAGGTTGGAGGGGTAAGTTGCAAACACCTTCTCTGCCCTATGGCAGAGACAGACTTGCTTCGTCTTTTTTCAACATGGTAAAAATAGGATGTTTCTTCTCTTTTGGGCCTGTAGAATTTTCTTCTGTATTGGAGGGAAATCATTGAGCTAATTTGCTGCACATCACCCGTGGAGCAGGCACCTTCCATTTGAGACCTGAAGTATTCAAAGTTTCTATCTTTGTTTCGGCATCTGGCCCCGGGTGATTTTTTTTTTTTCCCCAAGATCACATGGAACAGCTTGAGAAACTTGATGCAGATTTTGTGAGCTGAACAAAACCCATCCCATCTTTCCTTATTTTTCCTGCACTTACTCTAGGGCTGCAAGCCATATATCTCATTAAATATTTCCTAGCAGGATGCAGAGATGCTGCTGGGGAGAGAGCGGGGGGACGACAGTGACGCTAATGGGTTTTAGAATTTAGCCTTCTAATCAAAACATGAAAAGTAAAGCATTAAGACAGATGAAGGATGTATCAAGAGAATGAAATCAATTACAGAAAAAGGGCTTATTCCAGGGCAAGCCGTGGCCAAGCGATAACAAAACAAGCAGCTGAGCATCAGCGTGAAACTGGCAATTAGAAGCCTTCAGAAAGTTTCCTTTCACGTGTTCTTGCCAGATCTCCTGCTCTGGCAGAATAGCTGTGGGTTAGATGCTACTGACTGTGAAACTGTGGAACTTCAGCGCCTAACTTTACTATTTTTTTTTTTCTTTTTGCCTGTAAAACCTCAAAAGATCTCCCATTTAATCAGTAGGCACCAAACACACAGATTGTTCTGCAGTTTGCAGTTGATGAAATGTAAGTGCGTGTGGAGATGATGAGATTTCCTTGTAGGAGCCATGAGATATTCATATATCATGGACATTTTCACAGAAATGTTTTGAGAATTGCAAACTGACCATCTGTCATGCTGTAATGGGAATGCTCCCATTTCATAGCCCGTTACCTTCCAGTATTGCTACATGGACTTTATTTATTTAGTAATATTTCCCCCAGCTGTACCGTGGCTATATACACAAATAGTATTATTAGAAAGGCAAGGCTAAAACCATACCAAAACCTGAATCCGACAGTTGGCTCAATTAAGGCTTCATGAGATGACTGGAACATGCAGTATTTTTTTTTTTTCCTCACTACAAATTCCAGCTTTTCCTAAAACAAACACAGTAATAATTCCAAATCAGAGCCTTTGCGAGGTGTCTTTTTGCTTTTCCTTCCAAGGAAAAAAACACCAAAAAGTAGTTTTTAACAAAAGACTCTCGGTCGGTGCTGCAGTAAAATCCAGGGTGAGTATTGCCTAACTCAGAACTCCGAATCTCGAGCAATTTACTTGGAAATTTGTCACGATGGACAGAATTAGGGTGTTTGTGGAATATAGACATTGAGGATTTTTTTTAAACTCTTATTTATGTAAAGAAGGATTGAAGGTCATTAGTAGAAAACTTCACAGGTTACCAAGAGATCCACAAAAAATATTGAATGGGTTTTTTATTACATGAAGGTCAGTGGAATAATTTCAGCTGGAGTTATATGTGGGTCGTGGTATCTAAATAAGCATAAATATGTTCTAAGCCTTCCAAGAGTTGCCGTGCGTGTTTGTCACGTGAAAGTATCTGTGCAAAAATAACTCTGGCTTTCTTGGTCATAAACATGGTCAAAGGGGAACAGTTTTTCAGTGGATAGATTTTTATGTAATGATGTCTTGGAAAGTCCCCGCCTCACATGCCTGAGGTCTGTGACATGTAGGAGTTAGTGGGAACATTATGGGACCACCACCTGGTCTTCCAGATGGTTAGAAAAATAGAGGATGTAACACTGTCTTGCTGCTCCTGGGGTTTTTTTGTGTTAGACAGATGATTTATACAAAGACTATGGCAAGCCGAGCAGATTCCAAAATTCTGAACAGATTGCCTCTAAAGTGTTGCGGGTATCACCTACTCCTGGAGGCCAGCAATGGCCGAGGCTGTTACGCGGTCAGGAGAAGCAAAAGCCATTTCAGCAGCTGTTCCCACCGCACAGGCTACTCTTTATTTGTATTCTCTAGCTTGGCTTCTTCTATCTGTGTAGCTTGGAGAAAGGAAGGTGATCTTACTGTCACCTGGGCTTGTCCACACTGACAAAGATTTATGCTGGCTAGGCAAGAATGCTGATGGTCTGCAGAGTCCCGGCAGGACAGGGTGCCTGCTACATGGGAGCTTGCTGCTGCTGCAGGTTTCTGGTTTTTCCCCAGTACTTTCCCACAAATAATTTAAATGCAGCGTTAATATTGCGGTGGGTTTTATTTCAAGTGGAATTACTCTGTTCGACAGTCTCCTTTATCAAGATGTTTTAAATCTGGTTTGCTAAAATAAGTTTGTGTAGAACGTGATGTGCTTGTGAGTCTGCACTGCTGTTGTTGGTTATTCCCTGAATATCCACTTCCAATCAAGTAGATGGATTTTTAGATAGATTGCCTTCAACTCAACTTCCAATGTGCTGGAGGCAATCAGCATTGAATTGTCCTGCAACCCAAAGCATTCTATGGTTCTGTGATCTCTGCTTTCAGAAAAGACCATCGGGTGTGTTTGCACACACATGGAAGGGAGTCAGGCAGAACTCTTTTCAGCTTGTATTGAGCAAAGAAGTGAGATGATACTGTAATGCAGAAATAATGGGCGTGAGCTTGAAACAAACAAAAAAGATTACTGGAAAGGTTGACTTTTTTTTTCCCCTAAGACTGAAATAAACTCCAGAGTCACATCTTTCCCTTTCTCCCAAACCACTGTACGCCCAAGAATCAGAACCAAATAGAGTTCTGTCCTCAAATGAAACGCTGCTTCTCCAGAAAAATTAAAAAGAAATAAAAACTTTTACAAACTGAAATCTGAGAGATTTTTCACCTGGAAAAATACAATGATGTGAACTGAGTTAAAGCAGTAATTCAACTGACACAGATTTTTTTTTGAAGTGGCACTGCCTACCAAAGGGTTAGGATCAAGTTCTCTATTAAGAAATGTAGAAAATCAATAGTGTATGTGGTATAAAAAGTTCCAGTTTTCACTCAAGGTTTATATATGTTTCTCTTGATTCAGGAGATCAACCAGAGGGTATGACATGAGAGAGACCAATGGGGAAAAATGACCAAAAATTAAATATTCGCCGAAGAACAAAGAATAGAACTTAGACTTGTAAAATGGGGAATTTAGTCTGAAACGTACAACCTTGAAATGAAAGTGTGCTCACAATAACCTGTAGAATGGACCAGATTCAGCTTTGTCATTTACACTTTTGAACTCCTTAAAAAAATCTGTGATAACTAGACTTACAAATTGTGTCTCGAAGTCAAATGGATTGATGGCCGTAGAAAACTCATTTTTCTCTTTCTTACGGCTTGGAGACAAACGGTTGGTCACAGAGCACTTGACCTTCTCCGTGGCTCCTCACAGCAGTCAGGAGGTACGCTCCCCGTACGAGCTAACCATCCTGTAGCTTCCTTCTCCCAGAAAAGAAAGAGGGACATCATTACCTCATGTTTATTAGGAAAATGCTTCCAGGCAATTTCCGTGGAGCAGCTGCTGGGTAGTGTGTGCTATCCTGCAGGCTGTCTGCCAGGGCCGTTTTTGAGTAACTTTACCTTCAGCAGTTTGGGTTGGTTTCCATTTACAAAGACAATGTTAATATGCACTGACGAGGCAGTAGTACATTTAGGTTGAGTAGAACTTTCTATTTATTTCAACAGAGCGCATCAGGAGATTTAATGATTAGAAACATCCAGCTGAAACACAGTGGGAAATACGTTTGTATGGTGAAGACAGAAGTGGACAGCGTAGCGTCTGCCGCAGACCTTATCGTACGAGGTACGTTTCAGCCTCAGTTACTACCAATCGTATTTTTCTAACTTCTTGCTATTGTAGATTGCAGGAGCAGCCGATGTTGGAGATGACAAAACCAATTCCTGAACTTGAATTACGTGATGAGTGCTCGTGCCTTCAATTATGTCATCGTGCCTGCAGTTAGGGAGAATTTTAGCTCAGTTTTTGGATGAAGCCTAATTGTTCAAGAGAAATGAAGAGCTGGAGGAGGTGATAATGACTTCACAGCTTTTCTCTCTGCCAGTCCTTCAAGGCACTGATGAGAGAGAACTTAGCCCCACAGGTTGAGAGGGAACTTAGCCCCACACCTGTGAGCGGGTCGTGAGTTGCTGCCTCTGCAAACTGAACAGTTGCAGTTGGTGACTCCGGAATCCTTCCTGTGAAATGAGCAACTGCTGCCAGAGCCTGGGGGAGGCTTTGTGCTGGGGACACACTGGAATTTAAAGCATATAACACAGGCTTATTCCTTGGGATTCAGAGCTGGAGTGCTCACAGTGAAGCCAGAACTGCAGCTTTCTTTGCTGACGATACAGCTACATTTATGGCAAGAGAAAAGCTTTGATCTAGGAAAGTAAGTGCATTATGTGATCAACAGTTATTAAATATAAACTAGGCCAGATATTTTCTAATTGTCACCGTGGTGTTAGTTATTTCAGCCCCCTTTGCTGGTGCACTTTTTTTGCCAGGACGCCCAGAACCAGGACTTTTCCAGAAGGCAGCAGAAAGCTTGCCTGACTGAATTGCTGCTCAGGGTGCTGATCAGATGTTGTGATGAAAAATCGCTACCGCGCATTGTACAGTCAAACAGCTGTAGATAACAAATTGGCAGACTACAGAGATGTATTAGTAGATTAAAAGAGGACACTGAAGACTGAAGTAAAAGACACTGGAAAGATAGAGGAATCATGCTGAACAAAGGTTCCTGAAAAAAAAAAACCCACACAAAACCCTTCAGAGTATTTCAGAATTAGATTATCAGAGTTAAGTTTAGTAAATGTAGAACAGTAACTACAAGTGTTCTTATCCCAAGCTGAATTGTCCTCTTCCTCCCACAGTGCTGATAAACCGGGAATCCACCCCGCTATGGCAGGGCTTTCCAGGGTACTGCCTTTACAAAACACCACGTATTTTTCCGTCTGATTCTAGGCTCGCCTGGGCCCCCAGAACACGTCAAAGTGGATGAAATAACTGATACCACAGCTCAGATCTCCTGGCAAGAAGGCACAGATAATCACAGCCCAGTAACCACTTACACCATACAAGCAAGGACACCCTTTTCCGTTGGCTGGCAGCGAGTTACAACAGGTAAACCACAGGTCTCGTTACAGGCTCTGTTGAAATGGGCTTTTTGACCAGGGACACCATGTGCTCAGTTGCCTTTTTTTTTTTTTTTTTTTCCTGTTTTCAATAGTTCCAGATGTGATCGATGGCAAAACATTCACAACCACAGTAGTGGATTTAAATCCTTGGGTTGAATATGAATTTCGTGTAGTTGCCAGTAACAAAATAGGAGGTGGAGAACCTAGTTTGCCCTCAGAAAAAGTAAGAACTGAAGAGGCAGGTTAGTGGGTTCTTCTATTTGTTTTTAATTCAAGAATCTTGACTATTAACACACACAAAAAAGAAAGCAGCGTTCGTATCCTTGGCTCTTTGCAAACAAGCTTGGGATTGCCACTGAATACCAGCGCCTGTAACGAGTTTGTTTGTGAGTTTTCCATGTAGCTGTGGGACAGTTTGTGTTGCGTTGCTGAACATGATGGAAGTGTAACGTGGAAATACAGTTAAACTGTACTTGGTAGTTCAGGCAGCGCTGCAGAGTCTGGAGGTATTAATGGATGGAAAGAGGGTCATTTTGACTTTTTTTTTTGGTTTTATTTGTTCCTAGTGTTTGATCAGTATGTGCTTTCCATGTCCCACGCATGCGGCTCGGAACAACACAGCGATTAAAACCCCAGGAGTTCGCTTGGAATAAGGCCCAATCCAGCCGCATAAGTTAACCCTATTAAAACCACGAAGCATGCCTCCCGTTTTTTTCAACGTTCATAAACGTTAGCATCCATGGGTCAGTCTGTGAGGTTCTTCAAGCTCTCAGAAAAACATCAGCCTGCCCCCAGTGCTGGAAAGCGGCAAAGCGGCTGCAGGACAGGGCTGGAATTTTCCAGAACTGCCCATCCCGCCTCTAAAGCCTTTACCTTGATTTGCAAAACCGATAGGGAAACGGGCGGGTTAGCATCTGAGCAGGAGGTTAACGGTGTGTGATGTCTCTTGTCTCTACCCTGTGTAGACAGCTATACGTTTCCTTTCCACAGTTCCCGAAATTCCCCCCTCTGAAGTCAGTGGGGGAGGAGGCAGCAGGTCTGAACTGGTCATAACATGGGATGTAAGTTTTCTGGCAAGCAATTTTCTTCAGAGAATGATTGTTTTTCAGTCAAACTCTTCTTAAAAGCTGAACTTCCCCGGCTGCAGCAGCTTCTCTCCTGTGCTCGGTAACATGCTGCACTGTGAGCTTTGCACGTTTGCCTTCCCGCCTTCGCTTGCCTGCGTTCCTGCGCTCGACGGCAAGCGGGAGGAAATTGAGTTAGTTTGGCTGAGATTGCTTCTGTTCTCAAATAAATGTGGTAATGATTAAAAAGGGGGGGAGGGAGGGAGAGGGAGGGGCATTGCTCAAAGGTTGAGCCATTAAATTACACTTTTCAGTGCAAATTTGAAGTTCTTGCTTCCCTGCTGTTAATGCTGGATGCACGTGCTGCCCAGTGCAAAGGAGCAGCTGCCGCTCTATGTGGTGTATCCCTGTTTTAAGGAGTTAAATGTTGACGTTCTGTTGCTAACGTTGACTACTCTCTGTGGTTATCTAATCGTAATCACATCAGAGCAAAGTATAAGCCGCTGTACGAAGCCGTTATTGGATTCTATAATAGCTGACTAAGCAATAATGCTTTTTTTATGAACGATGGATTTGGAAATTGAAAAAAAAACAACTAAAAAATTTTAATTACTGAAGGGTGTCTTAAAACTTAGTGGAAACCAAGGACTATTACTGAAAGTTGTTCTCTTCTCAAAGCACAAACCTTAAAAACAGGTTCAAAGGACCATGTTTTGCTCTGCTGTGCCAGAGTTAATGTGCTGATGGAATGATCCCAAAAGCAGAACCAGAAGCTGGTTACACTCACGTGCATTAATCTTTCGGTGCGTTATTCCTGCAAACTGTGAGCGGTGCTGTGCGCAGCGTCACAGCCCGCTGTCGTCCGTTGCTTTTCTCACAGCCCATCCCTGAAGAGCTACAAAACGGAGAAGGCTTTGGCTACGTCGTCGCTTTTCGCCCCTTTGGCACCACGACGTGGATACAGACGGTGGTCACCTCTCCTGACACGCCAAGATACGTCTTTAGGAACGAAAGCATCTTGCCCTTCTCACCGTATGAAGTCAAAGTTGGCGTCTATAACAATAAAGGAGAGGGGCCGTTTAGTTCAGTAACCACCGTTTTTTCAGCAGAAGAAGGTATGTGCTTGAGTTCTCTCCAGATTGCTCGAGTTACCTCCAGATATTTAACGCGAGATGTTTCCTCAGAGGACGCAGCAGCGGTAGTTCGTGGCAATCGGATCGCTTTGACGATGGACATACTTCTTTCCAGTGTCACCAGTGCTGCTGATCATCTCTCGTTTATTGATTTCCGAATACAGAGCCCAGCATAGCGCCCTCCGGTGTGTCTGCCACCAGTCTGTCGTCTTCCGTCATCGAGGTCTCCTGGACAGCCATTCCCTGGAAGATGAGCAGTGGAAGGTTACTGGGCTACGAGGTAAGCTCATTTAAAATACAGTCCCCTGTGTAAAGGGCCATGAGCCAGAAGGGTCCTGCAGGCTGCGGGACAAAAGATTAACACACGTCTTGCTTCCTCCCTGCCCCACCTACACCCAGAAGAAGGGTATTTTTCTCTTAAGTATCTTTGAAAACAAACTGCGCAGAATGAAGTGGTGTTTTACTTCCTGCGCTGACAGTCATGTGTCTCTCTAACAAACAGTATTTTCAAACTGGTGGCTTCTTTCAGAATTACATTTACTTCCAAAGGAACGATTTTGTAAGGTACGGTGTTCCAAGATTAACTTGTTTACTTTTTACCTGAAGTAATGGGTTTCCTCTTGTCATTTTTTAATTCAAGCAAAAGCTAATATTTCAGTTTCCTTTTTCACAGCAAGCATGAAAAGCAGATGGATAAGAATTTTTTTTTTCTACAGAGTAAACATACTTTTGAAACTTTAATGTGTGTCTACCCTTTTTTTGGCCAAGAAAAAAAAAAATGCATTTAAAGGAGTCAAATGCAATGCTGTGGGTGAACAGGTCATTCCATACAAGATTTTGAAATGGTTTTGCTTTATATCTACTAGGTTAGGTACTGGAATAATGGTGGAAAGGAAGAATCTTCCGACAGAGTAAAAGCTGCGGGGAATGAGACATCAGTAAGAATAACAGGTTTGAAGAGCAACCTGGCATATTACACAGCGGTCCGTGCGTACAACAGCGCTGGAGCAGGTCCCTTCAGCGCCACAGTAAATGCTACCACTAAAAAGACACGTAAGTAGCTCCAATTTAAAGTGGGGAGAGACAGAATGGGGTGTGAGCCTTGCAGGGAAATGGAAAAACGGGCACGTTACTGGGAATCGCAGTACTAATAAATGACCCGCATTTTCATACAGCCCAGAGATCACGCAATTAAATCGAGCGTAGATCTTCCATTTTCTGCCCTCTGCCCCTTTGGGATGAGTAAGTAAAACTCAACTATGCCAGTGGAGCTGATGTAATGTATACACTTTCTGTATAGAACATTTATTATTCTTCCAGTGACTGGAAGAATTTTAAAAGAAAAAAAAAAAAGTCTTCTTTGGAAGGAAAAAAACAGAGACTTGTTGAATTTTTCAAGGGTTCTATAACATATTTATAAGTTCTCTAGGGCATGGCTTTTGAAATGCAATGATCCTCATATAATTCATGCAAAACAATCCTTCATGTCCATTGCTTCCCCTTGAACAAATTGCACAAGAGGCCACTTTACTATTAAAAAGGAGAAATTAAGCCGGCGAACAGATTGGCAACGGCTGCGCTAATTTTTTCTACAAATGGCAATATTTTTAGTATGCGCTTGCATTGTAATACAACTCGGAATCGGGGTCATCCATCTTGAAGCATTTTTGTCAGACTCACAGGAACGTACAATTAAATCTGTCTGAAAGGTCAGCTTCCCTGGAACAGTCATTAACATCCTTCTACCGAAAGTCGTCACATCATCAATACTACAAAATAAGCTAGTTTATCAGAAATGATGGTATGCAAAAACGAGTGTCACCCTGTCACTCAGGACTAAACCAACTCAGATTAACTTCTAGTTGCTCGAGTTTAAATATATTATCTGCCTAGTTACCATGAATTAGCTGAGCTGCACTGCCTGCAGCCTCTACCTGAGCGGGATGATTACTTCTCCCTAATTAATCACCTTTGTGGCTGCTCACTCAAGGTTGTGCCAGCCTGGTGTTGGTTTTTTTTTGTTTGTTTTTTTTTTTAACCAGTTCTTTTTTAGTGACCACCTGCCTTTGGATGGGTGAATGAGAATGGGACAAGCACCTGATCCCACCGATTTGAACAGGATCTGGATCAGGCCCGTAGTCAAGACGGGTGCTGTTTGGGATCATTAGATCATCATTCCTGGTGAATAGAGAGAACAAAACCACAGCAGGACAGTCAAAAGCTGAAGGAGTTTGCCAACTGCTCGTTAAATCGGCTAAGCCAAATAATCAGTAGAAACTGATTTGTCATTCAAATGGGTGATTGAATCAGTCCCAGTTCCGGCCTTAACTTGAAGATTTGTGATTGATGTTTTCCACTGTGAAGGCTTTCTGTCCACACTCCATTTCTGTTCACCCACAAGACCTACAAGATACCACTCAGTAACTATTGGCCAGATCAAGAAACAGAAATACTTAAGTTCAGGTGTACATTTCTGGATTGAAAATCGAGTGTTTATCTTTCACCATTCAAGTATCTTTGCTTTTGTAATTGAAATATTCATGTTCCTAGCCCAACATAACCAGTGTAGCTTGGTTTTATAAAAATAGTGCAAGTAACTTGGGCAGACTTACCTAGAGTTTATAAGGTAAGATGTTAATTATTTCATATTTAGGAGGTCTGAGGAGTCTCAGAGAAATCAGTGAAGCTCTTTGCACACCTAGCACTGGACATGGCTTTTCATGACGTGGTGGTTCAGGATCTGACCTATTAGAAATTAAATCCTGCAGTTCTGAACACTGAAGATTCCTGGAGATTCCTGGCATCTGAAGTGAACTGGAACCTTCTGAATCACTTCCATAAGTCAAGGGATAGATAGATAGAGGCTTACAGGTTTTTTACATGTAATTACTCTTCATTTTTTCAGATGTCCTATTAATATTTTGTTGTGGATTTAAAAGAATGACTCACCGCTTTTGAATAGCTCAGTGAGAAAACGATTCATATGTGCTGTACTACTAAATTCTCAGGAGTAAAACAATCTTCTCTTACATTTACAGAAAGTGGTTATTAGTCTATCAGGTTCAGTCCTATTTAGGGTTTTTTTGCAGTTCAAAATGCTGCCTGTGAGTGGTTATTTGACTTCAGAGTCATTCTTTTAAGTCTCGCCCTTACATTTTTCCATCTGCTTTGTATCAAGAAGTATAATCAGGTGGGGTTTGATCTGACTGCTCCTGGAAAGAAGGTAGGGAGCTACCTGGGTGAAAGAGCTGAAAAATAAGAGAGTGTCTCAAACCACTGTCAGTGTTTAATACTGGAACCTTCAGCATCAAAGCGTAGCGTGGTCCACCTCAGCAGCAGTTGCCTCCACTAGGTGACAGCAACAGTAAATTGTTTTCTTTAACACATTTAGAAAAGATTTTAATCACTGATTGTGTCACTGCATGGCCCGTTTTCTGGGAAACCAACTTGAGGGATCTGAAGAGGTTTGTACTTACCTTCACCTTCGCTGAGCGCTCGGCAGTTTGCAGCTCCGTTAAAGCAAACGGCCAAAAGCATACGACTGCTTTGGAAAATAACAGGCTCAGACTGTTAATGAACAAAACCACCCAATAGATTTGCTTGGCCAAAGCCCACAATTGGTCCAGCTGCAGGTACAGAAATGGTACAGACCGCACTTCAAAATCACGCCTCGAGTTAAAAGAACAAAAAAAACCAACCCAACAAATCTGTCAAATATTTTTACATTACAAGCATGTTAAAGTAAATCAGCATAGCATGTAGATTTACATACTCACTGAGTTTGTCTAACAGGCTATTGCAAAGTGTTTGCTGAGTAGCGGCGATGTACTAAAAGTAGAAATTGTCTGTTACCGTCATTGGTTTCATTAGAGTTTGTTCTAATGGATCACCCGTGTCCTAAGACGTAGGCTTTTGTCTGGCTGTATTTAATGAAGGACCATCAACAGAGAATGCAACTTCAGAAATAACATTTATATGTGGTTCTATTTTTCCTTCCTTCCGTTTTTCCAATTTAGTCTCTGAACCGTAAAGCGCGCAAACAATGAGGCTGCTTTTGCTTCTGCCGTGTACTGACAGTCAGTTACCTGAACTGTTCTTTCCTCCTGTGGTATAAATCACCATTCCAATTAAAGTGAAGTTCTGCTTTTTATTATGTATTCAAAGCACCCAGTCAACCACCAGGGAACGTCGTGTGGAATGTCACCGACTCCAGAGTCATCCTCAGCTGGGAGGAAGTAAGAGCCATGGAGAATGAGTCTGAGGTGACTGGGTATAAGGTGAGTGAAAACAGACCAGAAAAATACCTGAAAGCAAACCCAGAGTTTGCTTTGTCTTGACTATTTATTTGCAATGCAGGAAAACCACATCTGAACCATTTCAGTAGCATCTCCTTTTTGTAGATTTTAAATCCTATGCTGACGTCTCACGAAGCACGGTCCTTTGAGTGGTACAGTAAATGCCTTCTCCTCGTGCTAAGAAAGGCAGGAGCTGCAGGCATTGCTGCCAGCTCTTGGATGTTAGAACACAGGTAGCACTTGTCACAGAGATAACACTTCTTATTATAAATTTACACCACTTACCCAAATGCCTAACATTTTGAAAGAAAGCAAATAATCCAAGATTTAGGTGTTGGGTTTCATTTCCATTTCTGTCCAGGGTGTATTTATTAGTACCACATACACACTGATACTTTTGAACCTTGTTTTTCTTATCTACTCTGGGATCTGCTCGTTGTCTTGAAAGGAACTACATTGCTACATCTACTCCGAATCTGATGGGCGCACAACTGTACAAGTATTTAAATATGTCATGTAGCTTGAGTGTGTTTAAGAGAATAGCTGAGGATGTTCTTGATGAGATGACTACAGCTGAATCCCACATGATACATTCCCACATAAAAGATTTACGCTGAAGATCTGACTGCACCGTGTTCTGAGTTGTATTGCCGAGAAACCCAAGTTTACAGCTTAGCTGAACCACCTCCCTTCAGAGGTGGGAGCTGACCTAAAAACGTACCGTGGAGAGTCTCAAAACTGCAAACCCAGTTTCCCACAACAATTTCAGGTTCCCCTGTGGATAACAAACCTGCTGAATGCACAGGGATAAGCTGCATTTTGATCAGCTGGTTTATTTTACTGCAGTGAAGCACCTGGGGGGTCGGTGTTGTCCCGGAAGGTAAGGGCAGCACGGTTCACAAAAGCTGGTTTGCCAGGAAGAGAAGAGCCAACGAATGACCGTTGAGAACACCAGAGCAGCAGCAGGGAGCCTGCCTCCAGGGCTGTGGGGTGTGTGATTCCAGGGGCTTGGCTTTGCTTTTTGGGGTTTTTTTTTTCCTTTTCATCATTATCACCACTATTTTGAGGATAGCTGGGATTGCTGGGTTTTGTACTGGGAAACTCCTGAGCCTACCTGCTTGTCAAATTGGTGAAACTCTGCCAGGTGAATGCACAGGATCTGTGGATTTTTTAAACTGTGCCAGGACATACCTCCCTCTGTGCCCAGCCTCTCCATGGGCGCTGGGGACTCTTCAGGCTCATCAAAACTTCAGGACCGAAGAGAGGCCGATGTTGCTCTTAAATCCCTCACCATACTGAGCAGGGCTGTGGTGTTCGGGGGCAGCGTCCGTTCTTTAGAGCGCAGGACACCAAATACAGTTCAGTGTGACGACAGAATAATCTCTCAGCACCTGCAGAATATCTTCCAAACATTGTCTGTAATTTTCACGAGGTCTCTCCTTCCCAGACTACGTATTGGCGTAAGGTGATCTAGGTGTTGGTGGGAACACATCAAGAACACAGTATGTTGGACTAGATGACCTTCAGAGGTCCCTTCTAACCTAAACCATTCTATGAATCTGTGTTACTAAGACACTCAGCAGAATATAATATTAAATTATTATATGTTGGGCCATTTTCGACTAAAACTGGATTAAAAGAGCTTGCTTGATGTCGCCTTCTTTCATTCAATGTAATTCCTCTCTATAGGATTCACAAAAAAAATCAGATTTTTGCTCCCATCCTGTCCTTTTAAAGACTGAGACCTTGTTTCTGAGAAACACATGATAAAGCTGCAGGGCAGGTCCTGCTGTGCGAGGCGCCGCGCCACAGCTCTGCGCTCCTCTTGCAGGTTTTGTACCGGACCAGCGGTCAGAGCGACGTGACCGTGCTGAACACGGAGAAGACAACCGCTGAACTTCTGCTGCAGTTGAACGACGACTACATCATAGAAGTGAAAGCGACGACTGACGGCGGAGACGGCACCAGCAGCGAGCAGATCCTGATTCCCAGACTAGCCAGTAGGTTGAAGCTGAACCGCTGTTACTTGGTCAGGCGCTTACGGAGGGTCCCCGACCAGGACCTCCCTTCTACCGACCACCATCTAGAGGGAGGCGGCTCCGCCCGGGCGTAGTGAGTCATTACTCAACTTGCTGCTGACACCCATCAGATGTCACAGCTTCTCTTTGCAGGAATCCAGTCCTTATTGATGGGGAGAAATAAAAATTAATACTTGTACGATAATAAAAGGAAAAGCAATTAAGTCTTCATGCCCTTACGCATGACAAACCTCATTCTATTGAGCTGGTAAATTACCGTGTAAATTGATATCAAAAAATGTTAGATTTTTTTACTTTTTCCTCTTTTTTTTTTTTCTATTATTGCCTTGAAAGCAAAGACCACTTACTTGCACAGTGCCAGCATTTTGCAAGGCATTGTTACAGCTTTAAAATAGCTCCTGTATTTCTGTAAATCTTCATTGCTTGTCGGAAACAAAAATTTGCAATAATTTTTACTTAGCATCTGGGAAGGGTGATGATTTAGCACAGCAGATACTCGGGCTTTCATTTAATCCTGATCTTTTTCGTTTGTCACAGGTATGGATGCAAGAGGTTCTGGTCCATCAGTCTTGAATATCTTCAGTGTATCTGCCTTCTTACCAACAGTATTTTCCTTGACTCTTAACTCAGTGTTGTGATGATACATTTTCATTTGCTGAGGGGAAAAGAAAAAAAAAAAATCAGTTACTACAGAAAAGTGCTTTTTTTTTTAGACAAAAACAACTGCAGTGGTTAATGCATGTTTTTCTTCTATCCTGACGTGTTTTTAAATTCTTTATATTTCACTGTAGGTTGAAGTAAAAATATCATGTAAAGTTTAACAAATCCTTTAAAAAGGAATCTAAAATGCCTTAATACTTGAACCAAAGGAGTTTACATATTCCATATTCAGATACAACGTGAGGGAGCGGGCGAGCCGTGACGGCACGGTGACCAGAGGGCCGAGGAAGAGCTCCGCTCAGAAATTCCATTTTTTGCAGTGACGCTGAATCGTTGTGGGTACCTTCTGCATTGTTACCAGGACATCATTCGACGTAGGAAAGATGAGACCCGAGACACGGCGCTGGCCAAGCGGTCGGTCTTAAGACACTGTCACAGCCCAGTAGGTTTGGATGGGTTTTCTTACTGCCCTTTATAGAAGTTACTCTAAATCTAGCAAGAAATCAAAGCTGGAAGGTAGAGAAAAGTCCCAGTATGGGTGGCAGGGCTTCCAGTGCTACACTTCAGAACTTGTTTCAGAGCTGTGTTTCAAAGAATTCTCTCTGCTTTATCGCAGCTCACATTGCTGTACTTTTCCAACACCTATCTGCCTCTATCACTAGATTTTTGGAGTTAATTTCCTTGTATTCTCCCCTCCTATTTCTTAACCAGGTTCTTGATTGATAACTAAATTCACCCACCTTCAGGAACCTCTTACTGCCCTTCTCTGAACTCCTGTCCATGCGTTTCACTAACAGAAGTGCCCAGTTTGGAGGTGTTGCTGAAATGCAGCTGCACCTTGGCCTTACGAAACGGGACTACGACCACCTCCCTCCCTTGCGATGCGGTGCTTCCAAATACGCAGCCCCAAATTATTTTGCTCTTTTGTCTGCACCCTAAACTCCTCCTTAATTCAGTGTTACAATCATAACTCTCCTTCCTGCTGCTCTTTCTCCAAGTCAAAACTGTTTCACCCGGTCTGGCACTCGAACGCACCCCGTTCCTATCATACAATTTTGGTAAGTTTATGGCAATACTATAGGTTATAAGGAAAAAAAAAAAAAGACACAAAGACTCTTGAGGCTTGCTATTACAGAGAAATCTGTGCTTGCTTTCATAGCAATATATTAAAGATACATTAAACCTGGGACGTTTAACATCTATATTGTGACTTGAGTCCAATCAGCCTTTTGGAGAGCTGCCTACGTAGATGGCAGAGCAAATGGTCACATGGCATAAAGCATCCCCCCCTTTAAAGGCTTCTTGTTCTTTAATCTCACGCTGTTGTTACAACAAACACACAGAACTATAAAGGGAGAGAACCGAGATTAATGAAATCATGGTAGCGCTGTAGGGAAAAAAACAAACAACAAAAAACCAAACCTTGATATGCACTCAGATAGCAAATCACCTTCTTAGTATCCCATCCAGCTGGAAATACATGGCTAAAAAGTGAGCAAGAGCTGTATATACTGTACATACATAGTTATAAATGGCTAGTTNAAAACCAGGTGTTACTAGTAAATATATAGTTACGTTTCACAAAGGGTGACTCTTTCTATGCTCGTGTCACAAAATTCTAGTCCATGTTCCTGTATTGCCATTTTCATCCGATGACCTTGTAGTGTTGGATTTCTAGTTCTATATCTCCATGAGATACGTACCGAGTACCTTGTTTCATATTGAAAAGTTTGAAATTGATCCTTATAAACTTCCAGTTGTGTGTGTATCCTATGGTTATCTGTATGCGTTTTTTTTCTATTACTCTAATAAAATATTTATTACGTTGAGGGATACTAGGCTATTTCAAAGTATTATTGCCTGGTCGTATCATGTATCTGCACACACGGGGATTTACTGCATCGAAAAAACGATATTTACGGCGCCTTCACGATATTTCTGCTACCTGGCACTTCTTGGTAGGGTTTCCCTCTCAGTAGCTTCGCTGCCAAAAGACTAAAAGGCCAACTGCTCTACCCACCTTCTTCTGCAGGAAGCAGGGCAGGAGGGAGAAGAGGAGCAGGGATGTAAATATGTCCTTGTCTTGCCCCCGAGGAGTTGGATGTGGATGGGACAGAGACCCAAGGATGGGTTTGACATAAAGCCTTCTCCCTTCCCCCGACTTCAGTTCCCATCTTTCCAATTAGGCTGTTTCCTCTCCTCTGAAATGAAAAAAACAATGGGGTTATACTGAAGAAGAGTTCATGCTTTATAATAATTTATTTAGGGTATCACTGTTTAGCATGAAATTGCATGGCCTGTTTTCCCCTGCAGGCTGCCTCTCCCTCACATACTGCAGCTTCTCGTACAGCCCGAGACTCTTCTAGCACTAAAACCTTTTCACTGAGAACACGAGCAAAACAGAACTCTATATTTTAAGCTTTTACATCCTGGCTTCTCCTTGCATCGTAGGGAGCTGATCCAGAGGCAGCAGTAAGGGTTAATAGTCATCCCAACCTGTTTACAAGTGGACAGGCAAGAGGCAAGAGTGAAGTCGTTTTTCTTGATTTGTGGATGGACACATCAAAGAAAAAGGGACTTGTTACAGCTTAAGAAGAAGAAAAATAAAGTTTGCACCTGCGTGTGCCTCCTCTGGAAGCTGGAATGGCTCTCACTGGGCGCCGGTACTGGAGGCAGTAGGGGTGCTGGGGTTTGGGATTTGGAGCTCTGGAGGGGGAGGGCTACTCGTTGAGTTATTTTAGGTGTGGGGTTAAAGTTTCTCACCCTGCACTGCTAGTCCTCCAGAATTTGCTTTGTCAAGAGTTTCTTGTTTACGTTACCTGAGTAACGTGGTTGTTTCCAGTCTTTCTCGACAACTGTTCATCTTCGTGACTCCTCCTTTGCTTCTGAAGTCGGAAGTTCTCCGAGGTAGCTGGTGTAAGAATTAAAAATAACTTTTCCTTTGGACAGTTTACTCCGTCGGAACGTGCGGGATCCTCTATGAATACAAAATGAGTTAAAAACTAATATTGCTTTAGCCCTAAGAAATATTGGGAGATCTCCATTTTCTACTTAATTTGCCTTTCACCGGCGGAACGCGGACGTGGGCAGTGCCTGTCAGGTTATATATGTTAGGTCTTAATAACAGGCAATAAAGCGAGCTGTCCTGCGTGAGGGAGTGCATTAACCTGACAGCTTTTTGTCTGAAAGAAATAACAATGGAGTAGTGTGAAAATAAAATGAGTCTGTAAACAGACACTCGCTCTCTTAGGAAAAACGATCTCCTTGATTGTTTTATGCTAATGCTTTGAACTTCTGGAAAAAACCCCAAAACACAAACAATAAAAAAGGCTACGTTTAGCAGAGCTCTAACTGAATGTACGTTGCTGTTGGTTTATCAAAAGCTGCTGGATAAAAAGAGGCACCGCTTTCTGTTACACCTGATGCACGCGTAGCGTGAGCTGCGACGTGCCAGGGGGAAGGAGACGGTGCATCGCCGAACGGGAGCTCCAGCGATCGTCAGTCTCACCTTCTTCAGGAAAAGATTTTCTGCAGAGACTTTCCACAGTTCGTAGCTGCCTCCCTGGTGCGTAGACAGCTTGGGTCTCGCCGGGAAGTAAGATGCAGAGCCTATGAGAAAGGAGAGACATTTGCCACCTTCTGAGCTTAACATTCATTTGAACAGCCTCAGCACGAGGCGGCTGCCTGCACCCTGCACTTAATGGGAGCTGTTTCTCAGAGGTGCTGTCACGTCTCGCCTTCGCCTTGGATGTTTTTCCCAAGGTCAAGGAGGTGTCCACAGCCTTAGCATCGGTGGGACTGGTCACCTCCCCTCCATCAGCAAGCACTGGCTGCAGGACGAGGAGATGCAGAGTGACGCTCCCTTGGCAGCCCTCCCAAAGACGGGCGCGTCCCTCACACCGCCCTTGGCAGAGGACATCCTCTCCAGGACAGACCTGGGGTGCCCCTGGGAGCCTTCTCTCAGCTCCGCTACATGTTCCTTCTAATGTCCACCAGCCAGCGCAGTGGGTGCAGCCTCAGTAGCAGGTAGTGTCTCATCTTTGCCAGAGGAATACGGTTGTCTCTAGGAGACACCCTTGGAGTACAAGTGTATGTCTGTGCACAAGCACTTCCCACAAATACAGCCAGCTGGCAGTCAAAAATAATCCCTCATTTTGAGTCTAGGTTCATGTTTTCCTCTTGCTGCCAGAGGCTGCCCGTTGCCAGCCCTCTGACTCGGTCCTGCCTCTCATTAGGGTCATCAAAAAGTTCCCCTCCCCGACAATTTGCTATTTTGTTAAACAGAGACCCACCTCCTCTCCTGGCTCCCCTTCATCAGCTTGACCTGCCGTGTTGCAGCTTCTGCAACGGCCCTGATTGTCATTCATCCCATGCTCTCCACTGGCTTTGGGTTTGAACTCTCTGCCTTAAGACTTCCCAGTTTATGCATGAGTATTAGAGTTTTGCGAGACCTTCATGTGCATCTTTCCTTTGTTTTTTTCCCCCCATCTCTAAGGGTCAAGAAAAACTTGATAAACTCATTTGGTATTAAATTTCTTCTCCTGAGCTCCTTGCTGATCTTTTCAAGGTCAAGAAAGAAGTATCTTTGAAAGTCTCTTTTTGTTTTTTAAAGGCATAAATCTAGGAGCCCTGCCAGTAGCCCTATGTAGCATTACTTAGACACCTTCTTCCCAATGTACCTAAGATAATTTTCTTACCCTTTAAGAGCATAATTAGTCCTGTGAGGTCTGGACCATGCCTGCTCTCTGTGCTGTGCTCTTCATTCCACCTCGGCAATTAATTCCCTTTGGGTGGGAGAACATCAAGACATCGGCAAATGCTGAAAACGGAAGAATCAAAAGCATCCTGTTAGGAGGCAACAGAAAGGCTGCAACTTCAAGATGGTCGTTAATTTAGCCCGTGATAATTTAAACTCAAAGCAGCTCCTCGGACTGGGAGACATCCCAGAATTGTCCATCAGGAAAGAGCGAGTCCAAGCTCCTTGCTGTCAGCTCGGCCTCCCAAATCCTGCGCTCCTCGGGATGCAGAATGACCCAGCTGCAAGAGGAGAAGGGACACGGAGTCGCTTCTCCTCCACTGCCAGCTGAGGGTGCAAGATTGGAATCCTCCAGCAGCACCAGAGGAGGGTTTTCCCACCCCTGATCAACAGTGGGGCCTAAAACCAGCTACCAAACCCTTAGTAAAAACGCAAACGTACAAAGGCTTCCCTCGAAGGCAAGCGACTGGCGGCCGTGCTCCGGAGCAGCTCCGCGCTCTCCCCGAGCGCTCCTCGCAGCAGCATCCTACTCTGGGATGTGGGGGGCCGAAGGGGGACTCCCCAAAGAGTACAGACTGATTTATCCTTTAGAGGGAAGGTGCTGCGAAGGCTCCCCTGAGATCTGAGCCCGTTAATTGGGAAGGAATATCGACAGGCAGGAAAGGCGCGCACGGCATTGCTCTCCCCGGTGATTGCATTTCAGGGGATCTTTCTGGTTTATGCTGGAACGCAACCGATGACCTGTTACATCAGCTAAAGACATAAAAAAGAAAGGAGTCAGAGAAAATAAGGAAAAACCTTTTTTTCATGCCCTTTAGGATATAAAAAAATACATCAGTTTCCCACCCGGGGACCTGTAAAGGAGTCTTATCAAAAAGACCACGTGTTTAACAAAAGTTTCCCTCATTAGCGATCCAAGGAGGGACACGGTTAAAGAAGACAAATAATTTAATTTTTGTCACACGTCCTAACATTGCCACCAAACTGAGGCATTTAAAGTTACACTTGTCACAACACTAATTATCCATTTGAACAGCAGAGCTCTCAGCAGATTGAATGAGTTCTTCTGCAGCGAGAACAGATCATTTCATCAGCTGCCTCTGAGCGTCATTACTTTTTGGAGATAGGATGTAAATTGGCCACGATGACAGAAAATACGGCTTTGGTACCTTTACAGCAGCTTCATACGAGACAGAGGGGGACTCCTGCAGCAGCCAAAAGCTTCTGCTCATGTCCTGGAAAACAATGTCTTGGGGGGTTGTGTTGCCGTGGAAACATGGAAAATAAAGCGCCATTAATTACTTATTTTCAAGCAACCAGAGTATCTGGTGCCGAGGGCCTGATCCAAGGCTAATGAAACCCTTACCCCAATTTCAGCAGACTTTGACTGATCGATCAGACCTTCTAATCACAGAGAGGACTGAAGCAGAACAAAGTTCAGCCAAGTTTTACTCTGTTTCCAGAAGAGTTACCAGAAGGTTTCAGGCAGACACTCAGAGCGGTGGTTTGCAGTGGTTCCTTCTTGCCTTCACATCTACGACTTGGGTAGAATTATCATCAGTTTAATTTTTTAAAATATCTGTCCTCTTTTTCACAAAGCTGTACTAGCAGCTGACCTGATAAACATCCACGCAAACACGTATACAAGACCGACAGAAATCTCCCATGTACATCTTCTCCAGAGAGGAAATCCTGCTCCTAGTCCCAGCCACTGGCAGAGAAGCACGAGTTCAGCCAGACTCTTCCTGCCCAAAGTACTGCCAAAGTCTCTACTATTGTATCTTCTGTATAATCATTTCTAACTGTTAATTAAACAATTTGTAACCACGGACTGTTTGCTGCTTTTCCTCCCCCTAGGACTAGCACAGTGCTTTGGTGCTAACTGAAAACCTCTATGAAACAGGTGAAGACTAAAATCAGCCTCTTCTTGAGGGCGTTTGAAGTTGTCCTACATTTTTCTTTCAGAAAGACTCTCCACACACCACTCCCACCAGCACGGCCCAAAGTAATCAGCTAAAACTCCAGCCACAAAGGTATGGAAGGATAAAAGTAATTCCAGTAAAATCTGCTTAATTTTCTCCAGAATCCTCCTCCTATATAAACAATGCAAAGTCTCCCCTCCCTTTCATTTACAATGAATATTAATCTTTGTCTATCGACCCAAGCGCAATTGGAGAGCACTTTCTGCTCATTCATATTCATGAGGGTGCCCATCACGGCTAAAGAACTCTGATACCTGGTTTGGGATTTGGGCCAGGTTTGAACACAGCACGACCCAGCTCCAGCCTCCACCCTTCACAGCGTTTGGTGCTAAAACGGCAAAGTTCAGCCACAAACCCAAAGCTGACTTGGTCACTTAACCCCAGGAGCCTGACTTGTCTAATTCCGGTCATACCTACAGCTTTTCCATCATGTCCATACGCTCCTGTGGAATCACAGAATTGTTTAGCTTGGAAAAGACCTTTAAGATCATCGAGTCCAACTGTTAACCCAGCCCTGCCAAGTGCCCCACTAAACCCTGTCCCTGTCAGGTACTCTCATGCCCACTGCCATCGGCATCTATGAAGTTCAAGCCCCATTTCAGGGCTTGCAGGCGAAAGGCGTCAGCAGCATTTCAAATTGTCTCCTCCACTTAGGAGGTTAATGAGCAAATCACGCTGGAGACTGTGACTTCTCCTGGCTCTCTCGCTGCCTCCTCCCCACCTGAGCCACTTCACCTCTCAGCGTACTTCTAAAGAGGCATAATTAACATTTTCAGAGCAGTAATCCACCAGGAACATCCATTTGTTGAGAAAAGCGTCTATAACCAGACTCAAACTGTTCCTTTGCTGACGCTGTTCAACAACCACAGCTGAAAGGGATTGTACAGGGCACTGGCGATGGTCCTCACCACTGAGTGTGTGTGATGGGGCAAAACCACAGGTCCAGCCCCGTGGCCATCCCACATCCCAGCCCGTCGCTCCACCGCAGACCAGGGATGGGATTTGGAGCCGCTGCCCACAGCACAAGACAGGGCACAGCCACCACCTCCCAGGCTGCTGGGAAAGCACCGCTGCCATCTTGTAACACTATGCAAACACAGCCAATGCTGGTTTGACTTTTGGCCCCAGCTATTTTAAACAAAAATTTCCTTAAAAAGACACCAAAAGACAAACTATTCCTTTAGTCAGCCACCCATTTCCAGATGAGCTGTTTATATCGGTGATTTTCAGTTTTCTTTTCTCTCTCCAATTTTCCTCAGGAATAATGGCACCACCAATCTCCACAAATCTCTTTTGACTCTTTCTGAAGGTTAAACTGACTACAAGAAAGCTGGATCAAAGGGAAAGGGAAACTATTCTGGAAGCACAGAAATATTTACATAACACAAGCCAGAACTCCTCATTTCTACCATGTAGACATGCTTGTAAAACACATAGAAAAATAGGCCGGTTTTAGTTCAGCTGGAGAGGGGAGGAGAAGAGAAGGGAGACAAGGCACACTTTGTAATGCATCTCACTGGAAAGATCCAGACTTTTCAGGGTTTCCTACCTGAAGAAGAATCTCTCGGAGCCATTTTGATGTAGAAGAGGAAAAGAGAATGAAGTGTCCCCAGCACAGCCCAGGGCTGATGCCTCTGAGGAGGAGCAAAGCAAGGACCACGAGGAGCTCGGCCAAATAAGCCAAAGGCTCAAATGATTCAAAGGTTCAATGCCTACTGATTGGAAAATGACTGCCAGAAACAACCAGCCCTTGGAAAGCAAAAGAGCTTTATTTCAACCTCCTTGTCTGAGCGGCTCTCTCTGCTCCTCAGCTGTGAGCACCAATTTTGGCAGCAGTCTACTAAAAGGACTGATGAGAGATAATACAAATTGACTTAGGGTTGGTCATTGCAGAGCAATAATTAAAATGAGGTAAGAAAGACATTTTTTTCACAACACATTTGCTTAAGAATTGGCATCTTCTTGGCCAGCTCCAGCAAATCCAGAAAATTGGGAATCTCAATAGACCTACCGATATTTATTCTAACAAGTTCATCATCTCTCCTCATTGATGGGCTGGAACCAAAACCATAAATGTTTTGCTATCAAACACCCAGTTCTGCCTGCCCCCAGAGGAGCAGAGCTAGCCATCCGGTAGTTCATTAGCTGTCATCTAGGAAGAAACGAGAAAGGCCATGCTTTAAATTAGACCCACCTGGTAAAGGCTTTCTTGAGAAGATGACACTTGTGTCATGTTTTGGAGCTATCAGAGGCAGAGGTTTCCCAGCAGAGGCCATCTGTCCCGGGTAGCTGCTGCCAGTCCTCAAGATTATCAGCTGTAACGATTGTTTCTATGAAAAAGGTGACGGAAGGGTCAGGAGGCTGACCTCTGAACATGAACATCATGGTGGAGTCTAGTAAGAGCTCCGGTAGCGAGATGAGGAGTGGGGCATCACTGCCCAGCACCTCCCTTTCCTTCCAGAAAATAGCAGGACTTTTCCTCTTCTTTGAGTTCAAGTAAGAACCAAGATCATGCTGCTGCTTGTGGCCACTTTCCTACTTACCTGGAGTATGTGCTGGGAAGAGTGGGAGAGGTTCGGTCCTTCCACTGCCCGTGGGTTTTAAACCCAGTATCCTGAACTTTCTTGAAGCTTCATGGATTAGAATCCTCCCTTACACCTTCCTGAACTCCCAGCTGCACATCTGGGATGAAAGCACCATGATTTCTAGACCCGGTCACGTGCTAACAAGGCTCCGTTCCATACAACTCATGGCACGGTCACAGCCACAACTTCAAGACTAAATTGTCACAAACCTCACTTCCCAAATCTAAGAGGAGCGTCAGACCACAGCCAGGCTTGGATCTGTTTGTTTTTCCCCTCCTAGTCTATGTAGTTTGGATTCGTTTCCAACGTGCCGCGTGCTGCATTCTCCGGCCGCAGCGCCGCTGAAGGGCTGTCACACGAGTCCTGCCGTTACTAAAGCAGCTTCCGCCTCACCGCTCTTATCGGGGCAGCACAGGGCTGGGACCAGCTTGTAAGGAGAGAAATTGCTTACATAATTTATGATGTCTCCTGTTGTCAAAATAACCAGACAAGCTTAAAAATATAAGCAGACACCGTGAGGAACAATATGCTTAAAACGTTGAATTATACGGTAGCGGCACAGAAAGGGAAATAGCTGAAATTAGAAGAGAATAAAAATGTAAGGTATTAGAGAAATGTCAAACGTTTGCTGTGTTTCACCCATCAATAATGCATCAGACATTGCTTTAGAAAGAGAAGATGATGATGTCCAGGTGGCTCAAGGCAGATATTTGAAGTGTCAAATAAACATCATTGCAGCAAGCGGACTCCGCTGCTGGCGGCTCCTCCCTGTAACCTCAGGGAAGGGACCTGCCAGACACGGGCTTTACAGGCATTTTTCATTAGTGATAAGAAAAAAAGCAACACTTGGACATCTATTTCTCTACGTGCACAGAACATCCAAGTTCCATGAGCACGGCAAGTCGGACACGGAGATAAGAGGCGCTAATGAACGTGTCAAAAGGTGCTGGAGCATCGCTGTTCACAGGAGGAAAATGTTCCTCGGGAGCAGCAGGACAGGACTCCTGGCTCCTGACTTCAGCATCTACTCACTTAAAATAGATGAGGAGACATGTAGAAAGTATATACACAAAAAAACCAGGGAAAGGGGGGCTGGTTTGTAAACACCAAGAGCAGAGAAGATGCTGATGGCCAGGTTGCGGATGGACGCCACACATTTCGGAAATTAAACTGGAAGTTGTTGGGTTGCTTTTTTTTACCGCATCAGTCGGATTTCTGTCTCTGAGAAACTTTTCCTCAGAGACGTTCTTTTCATAGGAACAGCAGGACACGGAGGGGTAACAGCGTGAAATGAGGGATCTTGAAAAGCGGCGCCGTTCTGCGGGAAGCCCGGCATTTGCATGTTAAGCTACATCTATTCCCTGGATGCTCAGACACGTGAAAGCAATCCCAGATTTTTAGTTAGCAGCAGCTCTTTCAGCTTCAGCCTGAATTGAAAGGTCATACGTGTTTAGAGCTTTTCTTGCACTCAGCTGGAGCAGCGTTACCCGGCTCTCCTTCGGAAGAGAGGCGAGAAAAGCTCCGGCTCAGCCGTTGCAGGACGTCAGGGTCACAATCCTGCCTGTAGCAAACAACACCTGACATCGGCCCCCGTTGCCAGTGATGGTGGCCCTGATACACCGTGATGTTGTACCAGAGACACTGCTCTGATATCGGTGACCTTAACAAGAGCTTTTTAGCACTTTGTCAGGGCTTTGACAGCTGAATCTTTTTAGGCATGTAAATGCGGTGCCAGTGGAAAGCAAAGGAGCGAAACCCACTGTCCTTTGCACAAAACAGGCCTGAGGGAAGTTCGAGACATTTAAACTCAATTTTAACCTTTCTCATCTTCAGAAATCAGGCCTATTTTTGACCAGGCCGAACGCTTCCTACCTGACGTGGCAATTCTGCCTTTCAGCTTCACGCCGTGCGGCTGGAGGGGCGGGCAGGGCTAACGCCCACCCTCTCCCTCCCAGCACCATCAGCGGCACCACCTCACTGCCACCAGCACCAGCCAGCCAGGGCTACAAGGCCCAGATGCTCAGCTGTGCTTCCTGCTCCTCCTCATCCTCCCACGACACCCTGATGAGGGTTGTCGTCAACATCCCCGAGCTCCCCGGTTTCTGTTTCCTCCCTTCCTTCGGCATTCGGGAGCGGCTGAGCCGGGAGATAGAGTAAAATTATGACCCTTGTCACTGTCTTCCGAATGAGAAGCACTGATGTTTGAGCGTATTTGAACACCCAGGAAGGGAGCAGGCCTCCAGATGGGATTTACTGGTGTAAACGTTGGTCTCAGCTATTGAACTTCTGGTGCTGATGAAGGTTGCAGAAAAATTACGTGTAGACAGAGTGGATAAGAGGTGAGGTCTTGCTTTAGCCTGTCAAATACATACAGGATTTGAATGATTGCTGTTTTGTTTGGGTTTGTAATTAGATAGATATGGCTTATGTCCAAGTATACCACAGATAGAGAGGAGCGATTAAATAGCAATAGAAGCTGAGATCTTTGGATTCCCCCGAAATGCACTGGGGAGCTGGTAGGAAAGGACCTCTGGAGAGACTGATTTGACCCCAGAAAGGAGAAGATGCACCCAGAGCGTTCTTATTTCAGTTGTTCTGGATTGGTCATGCACCTCGCACATGCTGCAAGACACCACATGGTCTCATCCACTCTGGAAGCGGAGCACAACTCCTGAAGCCACAAGGAAGGGAGCAGACAGAGGATACACCAGCTCTCATCTCCCACCCCACCGTCAGCAACACGCACACTCCAACACTGACAGCAAGGGCAAAAACCCCTCAGACTTTCCAGCACAACTGCAAACAGTGGGACTTAGAAAGACCTGTTTGAAGATGCTCTCCTTCCCCTCCCTCTTCTTCTCATGGCACTGAGAGGTGGTTTCGCATATAACGGAAGGAAAGAGCCTAGCCCCAGGAGAACATGATTTTCGAGATGAGCATGCCTGACTGAGAAATCCTAGAGGTACTTGTTCAGCGCTTCACTGAAGGGTGAGCTCAGGTCTGACAGCAGCTCCTCTCAGCGGCACCGCCAGCGTTACACAGGGGCAATGAGGAGGCACAGCTGGTGTCACCAAGCGAGCAGACTCACTCAGCAAGGCAAAACATCCACCTGGGGCTTTGGAAGACTCAGGTTCTGGCTTCCCGGTTCCTTTGCACAAAGGCATCCGTGCTTTGCTCCGCTGCCTCCACGAGCGCTGACGGTGCTGAGGCACCCGGTGTGCTGAGACCACTACTTGTCCTGATGATGAACATGACAAAATTGCTTGGGGTTTTGGGGTTTTTTTAGCTGCTTGTTTGTCTGTATCTGCGTAAGTGCCTTGGAGCAAGCTTTCTGTTCCTTTCTGCCTGTAAACCTTCTACCCAAAGGCATCTTCTTCCAGTATCACAGTCCCTGAGGCATCTGTTAGCGATAACATTTGACGCTGAGAACTCTTGGAGGTTTGCCCTGCCACCCAGCAGCAGAGAGCCCTCCCAAGCCCTAAAGCACCTTGAAAGATGCCACATGTCTGCCTCCAAGAGTCCTACTGCACATCTGTCACAGAGCACAGGACCATGTGGATTAGACCACAGTCTGAGGAGGGAGGAAGAGGAGAAGAGACCCTCCTTTTCCCACTCTCCCTTCAGCAAATCCACACCCAGTCATCACGCAGCCTTACAGCATCCAATGCTGCTCTGCCCTTCTTCGCAGTCACCTCTTACCTCTCACCTGGTCCTTGGGCAGGTCATAAACGTGGGACTCAAATGCTACCACTGAACTTCCCCAGCACTCCTCTCCTTTTCGGTTCCAGCCTCTCTGTGCGTGGTGCATTAAGCTGCCCAAGCTTTACTGTTACGTTTAGGGAAGAGAGCAGAAGCTCATCTCTGTGTGCAAAGCAAAACTGACCTTAATGTACAGGATGGAAACGTTTGTAGCTCACAACGGCCACCTGAAATGGGGTTATATAAAACTGCAAAGAGTACCAAAAATTTCAGAATAGAGGAAAAAATTCTCTCTGACACACTTATAAAATGGAAATATTGCATATTACTTTTTAAAAGCGTTATTTTATGAGAAGTGTGGTCACAGTGCCTTTAAACGTGTAACTATCTCAGGATGTAGTGCATCAGTTGAAAATTTTCATGGTCAAGATAAAAACACAATTAAAAAAGCTTTGAATCAGAGTTGCTCACCTTTAGCATGCTCATTTGGGGTCTTGCTCAGGCTTTCAGGCACAAATAGCTCCACATCTTAACACACGCTAACGGCACAGTCAGGGAGGATCATCTTTGGAAAGAGGAGAGAGAAAAAAAGCAGGTGAATCACTGCAGAGACTCGGTATTTGGGGAAAACTGAGGAGTTACTGTCAATAGGGCTCGATGCTGTAGAAACGGCAAACAAAACTTCACCAGGACTCATTAATCTATTAGAGAAGCTTAAAAAAAATTAAAAAAAATAAATCACAAACTGAACCAGTGCGCTCACACACAGGTCCGAGTCCACTAAAATATCTGCACCCCCCTGAAAATAATTGATTTTTCCACGGTAATTTTGCTATCTTAGGACTGATGTTCTTCTGAACAAGTTATTGACAATATCTGCTTCTTTCAGTGCAAGTTGAGAGGCTGCAGATGAAGCCTTGGCCCACCAGAGAAATACAGGAACTGCTTTTATCGTTTGGGTTTTTATTATTCTCATTGCAGGCTATTAGGCTGAGGGGCCACATTTGTAATTCGTGTGTATAATTTAGTTATTTACTTAATAGGCAAAAATGCGAAAGCACGCAAGATGTAGAGTAGAAATATTTGTGGTTTCTTATTACGGTAAAAAAGACGACTTCAAAACATGGCTTTAAAAATGAAGGGTAACATTATTCTAGATGCACTGCTTTTAATGGTCTTGAAAACACACGCTCCAAACTAAATCAATGATAAGCAAATGTTGGCGATAAAATATGTAACATTCAGGACTAATGGGAACTCTTGCCCTGAAACCACAATCACACAGAATCACAGAATTCTTGAGGCTGGACTAGCCCTCTGAGATCATCAAGCCCAGCCTATGACCTAACACCACAACACCAACTAGACCATGGCGCTAAGGGCCATGGCCAAGCTTTTCTTAAACACCTCCAGGGATGGCAACTCCACCACTTCCCTGGGCAGTCCATTCCAGTGTTTAATCCCCCTTTCCGTCAGGAAGCGCTTCCTAATATCCAACCTAAACCTCCCCTGGTGCAGCTTCAGGCCGTGCCCTCTCCTCCTGTCACTAGTTGCCCGGGAGAAGAGCCCGACCCCCATGTGACTACAACCTCCCTTCAGGGAGTTGACTACAACTTCCCTTCAGGTAGTTGTAGAGAGTGAGAAGGTCCCCCCTGAGTCTCCTCTTCTCCAGGCTAAACAAGCCCAGCTCCCTCAGCCTCTCCTCATGAGACTTTCCCTCCAGTCCCTTCCCCAGCCTCGTTGCTCTCCTCTGGACCTGCTCCAGCACCTCAAGATCTCTCTTGAAGTGAGGGGCCCGAAACTGCATCGAGGACTCGAGGCGAGGCCTCCCCAGTGCCCAGTACAGGGGGAGAATTACATCCCTCCTCCTGCTGGCCACACTATTCCTGACACAAGCCAGGATGCCATTGGACTTCTATGCCACCTGGGCACATCGCTGGCTCATGTATGGTCAGAAAGGAGGTGGAAAACACCCTGAACCCCATCCCTCTCTCTGCCATGGGCAATACAAAGCCCAGCCCACGAAAAGGGCTATTCAGTGACCATCCACATGATCCTTCTCGTAAACATATGTAAAGCTGGACGAACAAGAGACAAAAATGAAAGCTGATATGTACTGTTTCATACTTCAGCCTTATCTCTGTCCTCTCATCACACGTGCATTGTTAAATGGATTAACGCAGGGGGCTGAAAATTACCAAGCAGGTGTCTAAAAGACAATCCGTAAGCAGTTCTGCTATTGTCTAATTAGTGTTCTAATACAGACTGCGCTGCAGAGTCATCATTATTTCCTCTTCATTAGTTGCTGAGATATAATGCATCTTAAAAAAAAAGTCTAGACCCTTTTCTGTTTTTTTTTAATAATAAAAACCCCACACCAAACCAAGCGCTCATTTCTCCCATTACCATAACAAAGGCAATAGGAATATGATTAATGCGTGCCACCGAAACTAGGTGCATTAAACATGAAAACCCAACGCGCCACCTCAGCCTAATGTGCTTTTGCAAATTATAAAATAACGCTTGTCAATATTAACACTTGCACCAAATGAAAGGTTGTTTAGAAAGAACACAGCAGAAAAAATAAACCTTTTCTTCCAGCTGTCCGTTTGTAACTGCTGATCCCTATTCTTTGGGAAGAGAGAGACCATCAAGTCCACCAGAATTGCATCCAAGTTACTCAAGGTATGGTCTGACCTGGTGGGTAGAGAGCTACAGGAGGTATCTATCTCATAGTCACTCCCGTAAGAGCAATCCACGTCAGCTCTAAATCAATCTTGGTTAGTGACAACACTCTCTTTGCCCCACTAGACAGCTGCAGGGTGGAGAAATTGCTAAAACACTGTCACCGCTCTCAGCTTCTCAGGTGGACTCTGCAAGTGCGCTGAGCTCAGCCCAGCGCGACGGGATAGCTTGCAGGATCCCAGCCGAGCTACTGTGTGGCTGAGTGACAGTCCCAGCAGCACAGAAACACCCCCAGAGCCTGGGGCTGCAAACATTGACGTGAGTTCTTAGGAGAAGCTCTGTCCATTAGACATCCTTGATCTCTCTCCTCATCGGAAGAACTTGTGCCGAGGACAAGGGCGTCTCCAAGCTCGTGATGCCAAGTTTCCTTACATTTCAGAAGCTTAAGAGCTACCTAAGCAGAAGAGATTCAAGTGCTCCCTTCATACAAATCTTCTGACATCTGCCAAGGAAATTCACCCTGGAAACCTCTCTATTTACCTTGATTATCCCCACCCAGCTGGCAAACTGACTTGGGCACTTGAGCTGCTCTCCCAGTGGAAGTTCTACTCGTGGCTATAGGTGAAGCCAGTGGTTTGGTTGTTCACGTCAAACAACTAGAGGTGCAGTCACTTATCCATTTCTAGACAGATCTTATGATCATTTAGGAGACCGAGCGATACGTCAAGGACCCACTGAAGGACTGACCACAGAAGACCTCTAAGAGACACCAAGGTCTCGCTAAAATAAGATATTCCCTTTTCCCCCTCAAAATTCAATTCTCCATCAAATGTTGAAAATTAAGATGAACTCACCAGAGGGGACAGCAGCTGAGGAAGGTACATTTCTATGTCTGCTTGGCCTTTGACAGCAGCCCTTTAATTACAACACATGACAAGTCTTCAGCAACTTGCTAATTATGCCTGATCCCCCAAACTCAACTTAAAGCTCCTCTGCAGTTTTGTTCTCCACCCTCTCTGAAGGAGCAGTAACAGATGCTTCACAAACTGATCCCTTACAAAATGTAACACCAAGTCTATAATGAGGTTTTACCGCAACAACAACAGATTTTACTCTTCCTCTAGAGACCTACAAAAAAATATGGTCAATTTTTAGAAGAATTCAAGCTTTGGGGAGCAAAAATCCCAAAGGCAACACCAGTCATGAAGCTGACACAAGCAGCAGAGATATCAGGGCCATATTCTCCTGCCTGCTCTGCACCCAGCAGCCACGCAGACACAGATTTAGGCCTTGGACTAAAAGCCAGCGGGTGAATTCACACCCCGCTGAAGTTTGACTCCGTGCTCGTTACAGATGAGCCAGTTCCACATCAACACCATCAGGTAGCTGGAAACAGCACCGAGATTTGCTAGGGACATTACTGTCTGTGGCACAAGGACACACTTTCCTTGGGTTGCCCGTGCACATCACCTTCAGCCAAGATGGATGAGAGGAGATGCTCACCTGGGGTTGTCTCCTCGCTCAGGAAGGCGGCAGATACACCACGTCGCACGGCTACGGCCACGCACCGACGGGGAGTCCAAGTTCTTATGATGGGGTGAGAAGTGGAACTTGGCAGCAACATCTACAAAGCCAAGGTAGGACCGATTCCCCGCTGCATCCTCTTCTGTCTCGGCAGAGCCGCATCTCACTGCAACGTTATGGAGTGTTGAGTTTCAAAAGCACCCAACAAACAAAAGCCACAAGTGCTGTGATGGATCCTACCGGCGAGTCAAGCTTAATATGCCTTCACTTTAAAGACAAGAAAACAGCGGCAAATAGGTGAAACAACTTAGCACAGGTTGTTCAATAAATCAGTTGCAGAGCCCGGGCTGGAATTCAGAGATCTTGTCTCCTGCCGTTGTCTTGATTTAACTTTGCTAGATCCACCTTAATTGCTTTGTTTTGTTGTTACAGGCAAAAACTCGAGCATAGGAGACAGTATAAAGCCCCGTGCAATGCCGAAAAGAAAACGTGATGGGATTTTGTCTCCTTGGCTGAGAATAGTCAGGACAAAGAGCAAAAGGCTGAAAAGTAGATGGGCCACTGAGTTTTCTTGGTTTGTTTTTACAGCATATTTTTCCTTATTTTATTATCAGCCAAGAACACTCTGAAGTTTCCCAAGGAAAAGGGTAACGGTGTCAAGAAAATTTAACATGTATTTGAGACGAATTCAATGCAGCTCGATTAGCTTGAGGTCGGCTGTTTTCAAATTTTTTTTCTTTTTTTTTTCAAGACATGTTTACATCTCAGCTTAAAGCAACTACTGAACCACATACAACCGGAGCGGAATGCTACACCTCGAGGCATATTAAAGTAGCCAAGAAGCCCAGCAGTTTGATAATGTCTTAATGCACCACGGACATAGCATTTGATTTCATATATTGATGGCTCTGTAGATGACGAGTTGAGTAAGTGGGAGTTTACAATCAGACAATCAGCTGCCCCGTGCTCTTGTGTGGGAAAGGAATCGCGTTCCCTGACCTTTGAAGTGACATCCATCCCCGGTAATGAAGCACGAGGCTGTTGAAAATCACGCCAAAGAGCAGTCCAGTGGCGTTATGCTGACCGGTCTCTCACCTATAATTTAAAATTATTTAAATGAGTGCTTAAGGAAACATGATTTTCAAGTATTTTTTTATAAATGAGGGTAACCTCCAGCTTTATGTAAGTCAGAGAGTGACTACTTGCTTAATTTCAGCCTCAGACGCTTTTAATATTTGACACGTAAAAATTGCAAAAATGTTTAATATATTTTAAGGCAATAATAAAGTTCTTCTTCCTCTTTTGTCTGACTAAAGGTTGCAGATATTTATATTGTATTCTAATCGTTGATTACTCAATGGGTATAGCTACATGTCTTAGCACTGAGACTTTTGAAGATGTTTTGACACGTCCTCTTAGACCAACACCCACTTAGCCCATTGGGAAGTAACTTAAAATCAATTAATTCAACAGCTATTTCTGCAGCCTAAAGTGTAATTACCCATGAAATGTTGATGGTTTTCAGGATAAGAGAAATGTATCATTTATACTTAACTTGGATTACCTTTTCCCTCCATGCACCCAAGAACAGCAAAGCGATGATGGGATGCGCAGACAGAAAAGAGCAGATGCTGGTGGGTGGGTTCCCACCTATTTTGACCAGTTATAGCACTGTTTGACCTTTTAGGAAGATGGAGTGGAGCCTGGACAGATCTGCCAAACACAAACTGAGACGATAACCGGTTCCTTACCAGCAAAGGTGCTTGTCCACAAGGTAATGCCTTCTTTTCATCGCCTCTTCCACCTTTTTCGTGCCTCTTGTCCCACTACCAGAGCTTGCACCTGCAGACGAGGAGGTTTCCAAACCCTTTCTGTGAAGATCTGTAGGGAGCCACCTCCCGCCTCGATGAAGACATGTTTTCACAGCACCAACTCCACAACAGCAAGTTCCCTCCTGCCAGACTTCAAGGACACGGGCTGGGTTTCCACAAGCACTCTCCGTCCTCTGCGCAGAGCTGCGTCGAGAAGTTTGCTCCAGTTACGGATGGGGGATATTAACAACAACTCGAAACATCATCGTTAGTTCATCTATCTCAGACTTACAGTAGCCTTTGTGTAAAAGTATTTTACGGTTGAATAACTCTAGGGGTTTTTTTAGCTCTATGTAAAACAGGCAACATCAGTATAATCCTCAGAATCTAATAATGATTCCATCAGTGTAAAATCATTATCCTTAGGCGAGAAGGAAACCAATTCAATTATGATGTTGGCTGAAAAATCGAGGGTGAAAAGTTGTAGTGCGTATTAAACTTGAGGCTGGAAAAGTTGTAATACATATTAAAATGGTTACTACAAAATTTGTGCATCCAGGCTAACAAATGCTAATATGTTCTTTTGTTACCTTCTAATTTATATGATTCGTGTAAGCCCGCAGCGAGAGAAACTTGTTTTAAAATTCATCTGCATTAAAAAATAGCAATGCAATGAATTGTGAAGTTATTAGCATTCATGTCTGGTTGTGTTATTAAGCTGTACACATCAAATCTGGTAGTACAAGTACAGAAATGTCATAATGAAGTAGAACAGCATTTAATCAGAAGAATTTCTAAAGGTCATCAGAGCATCATATAAATTCGGCCATGCATGACAGCAATATGAAATAAGTAACTGAAGGAACACAATAAGAACAAACTTCAATCTTTGAGCTTTGTTTCCAATAGTAGAAGAATTAGCCAAATTTCATGCTGAGAGAACAGCTAACAAAAAATACTGAATTCTGCAGCTTTAATTAATGAGAGACTAATAAGACACAGATAAGGCATTTTACACGAGGGAGTTAACGAGGTACGTACTCCAACAGCTTCCCCTGAACAGCTGATCTCATACGTCTCCGTAACACGGAAAAGACGCGTTCGGTTCGGTTTTTTTTTCTTTCTCATTAGCCAGATGAGCCCTAAATGATTCCGTTTAAATAACCAATGATTTCTTAATATTTTTTGCGCTCATAACAATAGTTTGACTGCTTCAAGGAATGTACGATAGGCCCGATACTTGGTAGCTCCAAACACTGAAGTTATTTCAATATTTCACGTTAAGGTGGTGACAGCCTCTGTTTTCCTGGCTGAGATGCTCCGCAACGGTCAGAGCAGATGCGGTGCCCACCCAGGGCCAGGCTCTGGTACCCACAGTCACGGTCGGCAGCGCTTTGCTCTGCATAAAACCTAATTGATTTCACCGGGATGCTTCCCAGAATAAAGTTCAATTCACAGTGATTAAAGGCACCAGCGCCTGGTTCGGAAGGTGCATTCGCACGGTTGTGGAAGGTGATACAGGGCAGTGGCACACAAGTGAGACAGGCTGAATAACTAATGCATCAAAGACTGTTTCTGAAGCCCTGCATGTACCCGTGGCTTTCACCTCATTGGTTGTCTTAGATATAAGAGGAATTATAGAATGGTTTGGGTTGGAAGGTGTCTGAAAGATCATCTCGTTCCAATCTCTTGCCTTAGGCAGGGACACCTCCCACTAGACCAGGTTGCTCAAAGGCCCATCTAACCTGGTCTTGAACACTTCCAGGGATGGAGCACCCCCTGGTTCCAGTGTCTCACCACCTTCACAGTGAAGAGTTTCTTCTTCATATCTAAGCTAAGTCTACCTTCTTCCAGTTTGAAACCGTTACCCCTTATCCTATCACCACATTCCCTGATGAAGAGTCCTTCCCCAGCTTTAGGGAGGCTCTTTGTTTCAATCTGATCTCTGGGCTTTCTTAGCCTAATTGCAAATGGGAATTTCTTCCAAAGAACCACTTCTCTCCTGCTGGACCTGTAAATCCTCTGAGTCCACGTCCATGCCCATATCTGTGCTGGCCCTTTCCCTTTGAAAGGAGCACTAAGAGTCACGGAGGACACTTAGGATCGGGCACCAGAGTGATGACAAAATACAGATACTAGCTATTTCTATTGTGACAAATCAGCTGGATTATCTGTGTGACTCTGCGCCACCAACAGGAAAAGAGAACACTCTACTCTACATTTCCAACTAACCTGGAGAATCCACCACGGTCTCCCCAGAGAAGTGCTGGTTCATTTCTCTAATTATACAGAATTCGGTTTTTCAGCCTGGCTCCCAGCACCCTCTCCTCTCCATCCTGCTCCCCAGTGCCCATGCTGGCGCACAGCGTATTGGGGACTTATCCTACAGCCTCGAACTTCAATCCCCTTCACCAGAGCAATTCCCACACTGGGTAATAACACTAAAATCCCATGTGCTGGATCATGATACTAAAATCTTAATCTGCCCATTACCCATCTACTAAAGCAGGACATGACACACAGAAAGAGACGTTACACTATTGTTCTCCAGCTCCTTATTTCACATGTTCCCTCTAGGGCCCATCAAGAGAAAAAAAATATTTTTACTTTCTTTTTTTTGGTAATTCTAATAAATGAGTGCAAAAAGCAAGAGACGAGTCAGAGGCCAAGTATGGTCTCATGTATCATTTTCATTTTTTTTTTGAAATTCATTATTGTCTGCACTAAATGAAAGAATTTATAACCACACTCAGGTTTGCTGAACAAATCATCCCAGCAGCATGTTTACTGAATCAGCAGGAAAAAATGAATAAACAAAGGGAAATCAGAAAAGAAACAGCAGTATCTAAATGAAAGCTAGAGGAGCTGAAAAGAACTGTGAGATTATAATCTTAAATTAAAACCGCAGTGAGGGTAATATAAAAGATATTCTAATCACTACATCCAATTAAATGAAGTAAATCACTAAAGCATGTTAAGTGCCTTAACTATTATAATAATTAAGAATCAAACAGAAATCAAGCATCTTTGAAAGACTGATGATGCACATTAGCGAACAGGGAATGCTGCTTCCCATTCAAATGCAGAGGCAGAGCAGAAAACACCAGAGATTTCCCCCGGCCTAAAGCCATCAAGGGTGTGAAGGGGAGTGTCTTGTGTGGAAATCCCCACTGGAAGATGGGGCGGCCTCTTCCCCACAGTGCCAACCACGTCCTGCTCCTGAGGTGAAGGGCTTCTTAGGCCTCTGCTTTGCTCCGGAGCAGGGCAAGTAGTGCCGTGCTTCCTACAAAGCCACGGCTCCAACGCTGGGCTCCCATTTGCCATTTCTCCAGTGCTAGAACGTCCTGGCCCCAGGGCGGTGATAAATCACACCCCAGCCATTGGGGTAAGAATCCGCGGTTCATGTACAACTCATTAAATCAAAGACAGTCACCTTCCTATTCTAAATCAGTCCGAGGCGGTGCATGGGTGACAGGTATTTTAATTAGTAAAATTAGCCACTGAGAAGTGTGATTTAGACACGAGATTAACCTGCAAATGATAATCCCCAAACTTTTCTGCAATAGCTGGAGCTAAGCTTTCTGAAAGCCAAACGCTACCGTTGTGCACGCACACGGACCTCACCGACGGCTCCTCCACCTCCAGAGAGGTTTCAATAAATCTCTTTTTTTTAAAAATCAGAGCATCCCTGCTTATCCAGGACTCATTTTTACTGAATTCTCCATAGTTGGGGTTTCCTCGCCTTCAGAAAGCTACGCTAAACATTGCGGGATGGTCGAAATAAGCTCAACTCGAGAACCGGAGTCAAAAGTGTGCTTTGTCTAGACAAAATGTACTCGTATTTGGAAAGAATGGCTACAGGCACAACCAAGGGAGGGAAACTTGTGCTGCTGGAGCCGTCAGCTGCATGAAGACACCCCAAAGTGCAGTGGGATGTGTCCACGACACGCAGTGAGCACAGCAAAGGAGGGATTGTTTGCGCTGTTTTCTCCTTCTCTTGCTGACGCCGCGACGCTGACGATTCTAAAGAATCCAGTTTATTGGGCCACATTGCCAAACTTAGAATCATAGAATCGTCAGGGCTGGAAGGGACCTGGAAGACCATCGAGTTCCAACCCCCCTGCCACGGGCAGGGACACCTCCCACTAGAGCAGCTTGCCCAGAGCCCCATCCAACCCGGCCTTCAAAACTGCCAGGGATGGGGCTTCCATCACCTCTCTGGGCAACCTGGGCCAGGGTCTCACCACCCTCATGGGGAAGAACTTCCAAACATCCAATCTAAATCTCCCCTCCTCTAGTTTGGATCCATTCCCCCTTGTCCTACCACTACCCAACATCCTCAAAAGTCCCTCCCCAGCTTTCCTGTAGGTCCCCTTCAGATCCTGGAAGGCCACCAGAAGGTCTCCTCGCAGCCTTCTCTTCCCCAGACTGAACAACCCCAACTCTCTCAGCCTGTCTCCATAGCAGAGGTGCTCCAGCCCTCAGATCATCCTCGTGGCCCTTCTCTGGACACGTTCCAGCACGTCCAGATCCTTCTTGCAATGGGGACTCCAGAACTGGAGGCAGGGCTCCAGGTGGGGTCTCACCAGAGTGGAGTAGAGGGGGAGAATCCCCTCCCTCGCCCTGCTGGCCATGCTTCTCTTGATACAGCCCAGGATAGGGTTGGCTTCAGGGAGGAGGAATCATATTTGAAGGGCTAACATACTGCATTGTTAGGACATGTAATTATTTTTAACAGTTCCCCCTCCATTTTCACTCCGTACATCCCTTTCGCTTGGCACACTAAGAAAAACAAAAACACGCTCAGAAAAACCCAAACGGAACAAAAGCAGCAGCGAGTTTTGTTCCCGTTCTTCCTCCCATTTGTTTTCCCTGTAAGAAAAATACATTGAAGTGCTCCGTGTGGGATCTCACAGGTTACAATTTTATCTCAGGAAAGTAATCTCTCCCACACTCCACTCTGTGAAAAGGAAGAGAATCCAGCAGGAATGTGGGGTGGGCTTTTTGTTTGGTTTTTTTTCATTCCTACAACTTCTTTATTGCTGCCAAGTAAATACAATTACCCGTCGTGCACAACAATACATGCTAAAACTATAAAATATCTGCAGTATATCCGAGTCTATTTAAGAACTGTCAAGTCTCCACTCAGGTAAAGAAGGAGGAAAGCGAAAACTATTCTGGAAAGACGGGCTCCCGGGCTGTTTAGGCAGCAGGAAAAAGCTCGGCTATGAATATGAGCAATCTGCAACCCGCAAAGGCCGCTCCACCACTTAAGCCGGTACCAAAAGGTTTATTAACAGGCTGTAACACTCCCTACTCTGCAATTGCATTTGCAGTATTACTTTTAAGAAGCTTATTTTCACCGAGTCCAGCTCATCATCACTTTTGTGTCTTGAACCAGAGAACTGTTAAAATTTTACAACATTAAACTAAGTATAGGTATTGCACTGGCAAGACTGATCCTTGAATTCTTCCTTTACTATGCTCCCAAAGCATAACTCGCTGCAATTCCAGTGCTGAGAGGACCAGGGCGCTTTCAGCTCTCTCGGGAATCGGCAGATTCCCTCCCAAAACCTGTACTTATGTCCCAACTGCAAACGGCTGGCACCCTCCCCCACCTCCCCCAAGCAGCTGGGCCCCCAAAAGCAAACGCTCCCAGCCCGGCCAGCGATGCTCAGCTCCCGTTCCCACCGCTGTGGGCTGTAGTTTCTCATCCCATGCACAAATAGCAGATGAAATGCAGAAGTCTGTCAAGGCGTTGGAGAACAGAAGCCTTGCAAAACTCAGGTGAGTACTAATGGGACCTGATCCGATCCTCGAGAGAGGATGAACCCACTGAGATGGCAGGAAAAGCCAGCGCTAGAGCTTGCTTCAGACACAGGCCCCCGTGGTGAGCTAAGTCCTGACAGCTAAAACCAGTGAGCACTAGGCTCATTTCCCAGTGGGGACAGATGTATTGACACATTGTCAGACCATGGGTTGCAGCTTTCGGACCAGACTCACACCAAAATATAGCCCCACAGAGGGGATTTACAGTGTGACGCCGCATTAAAAGAAACACAAGTTAAAGACAAAAAGCAACAACAGCAAAGTAACATTCATCCAAACAGGCTCAGGAGAGGAATCCCATCAAAACAGATACTCTCATCCACAATCTAGTTCAAAGTTTCTCCGTTTTAGCACAGAATATTGCAAAATACATTAAAAAAACCTTCCCAGAGCTCCCGAGACAGCCCTGCCCTTCAGCGCTTGCGCCACTCCATGACCGAGTCTCCTCTTTAATAGTGGGCTTCTTTTTTTGAGGGGGTTACTCCTGGGGAGCTCCCCAGTTAACTGCAGCTCCTCCACTTGACCAAAGCGATGCTTTGGTCCCTCCTGCCCTTTCAGACCCCAGGACCACTGCAGCCTGGGAGTTTCTGGCTTCAGACCTGCTCCTGCGGGTGATTTTTGACAACCCGCCTCTTTCATTATCTGTATCATGTAAGTCTTCAAACTCTCATCCCCAAAGATTTAACCGGCCTTCCAGGTCTTTCAAACAGTTCCTCACTCAAGAGCCTCCATTTATCTGCAGAAATATTTTACCTTTCACCATATAAAGCTCAGAGTGTTCTCTGTTTGAACTTTAGTCTGCTTTATTTTATCTCCTGATATATCTCAGTATCTTTTCCAGTTCCCGGCTATATTATTATGCATTTGAGCAAAGCTCCCCTAAGGAATGACCTTATCTATAGGTATTAAAGCCCAACAGCTCTCAGCTGTTCTTTTTCTGCTGGATTTGTTCTCTGGGCTGGGGAAGGGGAAGGGGAAGGCCAGGGTCAGTGGATAACCAGTAAATATCTATCGAAATCTCCCTGCCCAGATTTAACCCTTTTCACAGCCTCTGTCTATAAAGTCTTGGATAATTGTTCTGTCTTTTCTTTCCTTAAATTACCCCAAGGAAGAAAAATTTTCGTCTCTAGCAATGTTCTGGGATTTCAGAAAGGAGAGTTCCTTCCCCAAATGCAGACCAGGAGGATCTGATGGGCGGTCTGCACGCGGGATTGCTCTCCCACGCCGGACCCACTGACCGACTGCTTCAAATGAAGATGCCAACGATGCAGAAGACAGCGTCTGGCTTCCGGTGAGAGTTAACTTACAAAATGTTACTTTCCATCTGGTTGTCCAGCTTGGCATAAATATACCCTTATTAATGAAATTCTAGATGTTCTCATTATGTATTCTGCTTTTTAAGCACAGTAAATTGTGATCCTGAACGCTGCCTATTGACGGCAAGTTCTTCAGGGTTCTTGTATACAGCGCCACTCTTCCCATTAAATTTCCAATAAAGTATTTCCATTTTTATATCTGAAATCATAGAAATGGCACTAGAGAAACCTAGCATTTAACTCTTCCATTTAACACAAACTATTTCACTCGGCATGAAAACATTTTAAAATTACTCCAGTGCAGATTGTGGTTCACTGTTGTACTGGGTGAGCTTAGTATGTCCATGGCAACTGATGACTATTACTGCCGCTACTGCTATAAATAACAAACCTATTTGGCAAAGTCAGAGATGTAAACATTAAAGCCAGCACAAAGGCAATTTTCTGCCCCTCCTTTTGTTCCCTTCTGAGTTCGGAACTCATACTTGCCTGATAAGCTACGGCATGATAATTTCCAAATAGATCTGCAGGTGTCACAATGTTCTAGAAAACAGTAATTTTGATCGGCGTCGTTTTCAACCAGAATGACACGTCTGGGGTCAGACGTCGGAGAGCTGGCAGAGCAGCAACGCTCCCTTTGAACCAGGAGTGCTCCCCAGCCCCAGCACGGAGATGGTACAACCAGAGAGCACATCTTTTGGAAAACCATCGACATTTGTGGCTTCATTTTCAGAAAGCTAAAGGCAGAGCCTCATCTGCAGTGGGCTGTGTGCAACCAAGTCACTATTTTGCAAGTGCAAACGAAGCGTGCAATTGGAGTTAACACCCTTTCCAACAGATGGTCCCACTGCATTGAGCCCCTGTTTGGGAACACGCTTCTTCGGAGGGAGTGCCAGAAACGATGCGCATGGCGAGGAGAACTGAGCGCGGTTCCATTGCCCGGTGCATCTGGAAAGTCATGTACTGTCAAACCTCCACACACTTCTCTGCTCCTCTTGGCCATTTGCCCACTCCCAGCGAGGGAGAGGGGGACATCCCTGGACCTGCTCGTGCAACGATGCCGGGATGGAGCACGCCAGGAGCTCTCTGTAATTGGGCTCCGGGTTAGCCGGGGACGGTGGGACTTTGGCAGCGTGCCACAGTTCCTCCCCGTGAGCCTGGGGACCGCTTGGTGGGGCACGGATGGAGAGCAGCCCTGTCGCTTCCCCGGCGGTGCCCTCCGCTCTGCCGCAGCCAAGCTCTGGCAGGGACGCTAATCGCTTTTGAACTGCCACTTCGTATGAAGAATCCAGATGAACTGTAGAAGCTCGACGCCTCGGTTGCCTTCCCGGGCTCTGCCAGGGATGCCGCCGGCTGCCGCTGCTGGCTGGCTATTGCATCCCTCAAGTAGTTAGTTAGATCGTCGTCTCAACTGCAAAGCGGCAACTCTTCACTAAGGGGTGGTGAGAAGCAGCTTCCTAAACTGCCATTCTACTCTCGCTGCCCATCAGGGCTGGCTTGTCTGTCACCCCTGGGACTCTGCAGAGATGGCCTACAGACCTGCCTGTGCTTAATGGGCATGGCAAGGGGAGCTGGGGAGCAAGCCCGGGCCTAGATCCAGGTTAGATGTGAGCTGTAACTGCAACAAATGCAACGTTCTCCTCCCTGACCCCACTTACCCCACTCAACAGCACTGAAAAGGGCATCGATGTGTTTTGTCCTAACCCAGGTCTCACCTTCCTGCCATTCCACCGAAACACCAACAATTCCCTGGGGACCCCACAGCTCCACCACACTAAGTTACTCGGGCTCCGCAGCGCGACACCAGCCAGCTGTGCCTCCTTCAAAGGCTTGTTGAAATAGCCTTTGACACAGCATCAGAAAAAGCAGCGTTGAAACCACTTGATTTAGAAGAAAAATGGTAGCACCAGCATAGACCTACCCCTTCCACCCAGGAATCTGCTTTTAGTCATACCAGTGAAATTTTTTCTTGTTCGGGACCGCGGCCGCGTTGGGCGTATCGTTCCTGACGTTCCGGGGTGTGGGTAAACAAGGTAAACACAAGTGTGGGAGAAATAAATGGGAATGCTGGAGAACCGCTGCTCAGCCGCGGCGCGAAACCCTCCGGCGCTGAACGCTACCGTTCTTTGTCATAAACACATCAATTACGGTGCTTCTGTGAAAGCTCTCAATAGATTATACGATTAATATAAAAGTGACAGCTGTCACGCAACACACAGAGCAATGTCACAGTTCTGAAGCCTGCAACAGAAAACGTGGCGCTTGATTCCGCAAAACTCAGGTTCACGCTCAGGCAAACAGTTGATTAAATTCAAGGAAACCACTCGGCTACATAAATAAAGACCTCGGAATCGTTGCCAAACCCATGCTTGTAATGCAATTTAAGTACATTATTCTCCAGCAACTTAACACTGTTAATATTATAATAACAAGTAATTAAATTGTAAACATGAGCAGCTATGGATTTTTCAGCGCAGGTAATACAACATTTACAACAGCAGAATTGCTGTGAAGTTCACTGGACCCATCTGTAACCTGGACTGGTTAAGTCACTCTCAATGCAGGGATCAAACCAGTTTGATTTCAGCTGGTCTTACCAGTCGGACACTCAGAGAGTGAAATGGGTCCCTTGCACCTGAAAGTGAAGCCTTAGAAATGAATAAATGTAGACTTTTGTACTTGCAGGTGAAGAATGATCCTCAAGAAACACTCAGACAGGTGATGTGCTGCAGGAGGTCACAGTGATAACCACAGCCACGACCTTGGGGACACGCACCTCCAACCGAAGGCAAGCAGGAGATACTTAACCTCCCTACCACGTGCTCAGGGGCTTGTAGAAGTCCTGCTGGTGCTTGATGATGTGCAAGGTGAGGCTTGAGGAACCTTGAAAGGGGCTCCAGGCAGCAGCAGGAATTCAGAACAAGTGTTGGATTTAAAGGTAATGTTCTGCAATACGTTGTCAGTCAGACGTAAACATGTTAAAGATGGATGAAGGCAAGGAGAGGATCAACCTTGCTGTCCAGTACTCACACCTATAGAAGCAAGTACTTCTAGAAACTCATGGCAATCCTTGTTAGGTCTCCCCAGATGCAAATTCCATATACATATGGTTGTGTATCCCGGCAGATCATTTTAAACAATTCAATCACTAAACTCTGTATTTACCACCTACAGCTGAGCAATGAGACTATGTCCCTGATTTCTTGGAGAATAATTCATTATGTAACTGCTGGTTTGTCACCAGGACAATTTGTTGGAAAAAAGTAAGCTCTGGGCTTCTATATAGATCTCAAATCTGGCTGCTTTATAAAAACCAAAATCGACCAAAGTTGAGAGCAGCTCTAAAGAAAAGGACTTGGGGGTTTTGGTGGATGAGAAGCTCACCATGAGCTGTCAGTGCCCGCTCGCAGCCCAGAAAGCCAACTGTATCCTGGGCTGCAGCAAGAGAAGCATGACCAGCAGGGCGAGGGAGGGGATTCTCCCCCGCTACCCCACTCTGGTGAGACCCCACCTGGAGCCCTGCCTCCAGTTCTGGAGTCCCTATTCCAAGAAAGATCTGGACGTGCTGGAACGTGGCCAGAGAAGGGCCACGAGGACGATCCGAGGGCTGGAGCACCTCTGCTATGGAGACAGGCTGAGAGAGTTTGGGTTGTTCAGTCTGGGGAAGAGAAGGCTGCGAGGAGACCTTCTGGTGGCCTTCCAGGATCTGAAGGGGACCTACAGGAAAGCTGGGGAGGGACTTTTTAGGATGTCGGGTAGTGATAGGACAAGGGGGAATGGATTCAAACTAGAGGAGGGGAGATTTAGATTGGACATTGGGAAGAAGTTCTTCCCCATGAGGGTGGTGAGACACTGGCACAAGTTGCCCAGAGAGGTGGTGGAAGCCCCATCCCTGGAAGTTTTGAAGGTCAGGCTGGATGGGGCTCTGGGCACCCTGCTCTAGTGGGTGGTGTCCCTGCCCATGGCAGGGGGGTTGGAACTCGATGATCTTCCAGGTCCCTTCCAACCCTGACAAATCTATGACTTAAAGTATTACACTAATTTCTTTCAAAGACAAAAGTTGGAAGAAGCCGTTCTTCAGCTTCTTCTCAAAGGTAAATCCTTGTAGTAAAGGAGCAGTCTGAGAAAAGAAAACTCTGAGCTGAGATTTCACTCAGGAAAAGCTCCTGCCAGGCCGGTTGCCACCTGCACGTGCTGGGCTGAAGGTGAGGTAAAGCTGAACAAAAAACAGTGCCTGATTTCCACGTTTCCAGACTCTTCTACTGAGAGGAGAAGCCTGGAGGTGGCCTATAGCACAGCCATGGAAAACATGATACCTGTTCATTCATCTAATCACAACGAAATGTAATAAATCAGAAGAGGACTCACCCAGTTCACACAGCAGTTACAGGCTCCACGTGAGGAGGGGCTTTCTGCACAGCTTTAAATTCTGCTGCACACAAGGAAGCTGCAATGCTGAAATCCTCCTCTGCATCTTGCCCTGGGCCTGTTTAAATGTGCAAACAGATGCAGAATCAGTCTTTCCACAGTGGAAACACCTCTCAGGAGCCTAACCACCTTCCAAACAGCTTTGCATTTTGTTTACTGAGTTAGATTGTCCCTAGTTCCCAAGTGCCTGCTTTAAAAATCCCTGCTGCTTCCTCTACTGTTGTTAATTTTACCAGTTTGGGCTATTTTAAGTTTCTTTCCGCCAGGAACTGTCTTCGAATTCTCTATTAACACCAAAATGTTCACATCATAACCCCACAGACATTCCCAAACCAGTAGTTTCTTAAATCTCTTCCATCCTGCCGCGCACACGCCGCTGGTTTCACCCTTCCTCCTCACCCCGCCAGGAACCATTCCCATCTGCTGGGGCCTGAGGTGCAGGAAGGACTTGGCTGAGTTATTTTGCAAATCTTCTTCTGTCTCCAAGTTTCTGCGAGTGTAAGAAAGTCATCCAGACAAAAGAGGTTTTACTGCCACAGACACGAAGGAAAATCAATTAATCTTTGCTCTTATCTGTAGGCCTTATCTACAAGAAAATATCGGCCCAATATTTCAACACACTGCTGCCAGTTCTCATTGTCTGGATTAAACACTCTCATTTTTCCATAAATTGCCACACTTCAAGTATTTTATTGCCAATTTTGGAAATGGAAAGCTCCCGTTGTTTAAAAAAAAAGATCACCTGTGCAGTACTAGAGGGAATCATCATTTGATCAACTGAACCAAAACAAGAGTGAGAGAGAAATTCCCACCGTCAGGAGCACCTGCAGGAGAGACCTCAGCCCCCAAAGGCCAAATCTCAACCATCCCCATCAGTTTATAATTGTTTTTTTCCCATTAAATTACAGGGCTAAGACCAGGGAGGAATCCGAAAAGGCAAGAGGTGACCGAACAGGAGTTAAAAGCAGCCGTGGCAGCCAGCTAGATTTGCCCCTAACACGTGGGGCGTTGATGTCCTCATACGGGGGGATCTCTCGGCTCCCCTCTAAGGGCAGCCCCCTCCTTGCTCTCCAAATGAGCAACAGCACGAAGACAACCAGGCTCTCCTAGGGCTGCAAGCCACTCTTCCAGCATTTGGGTCTGGAATAGGTCCGTGTATGTGTCTGATGGAGGAACATAACCCCAGTTCTCGGCTTTGTAAGAAGGAGAACTTGACGGGGAAGGAGGAGCTGGGAGCTCAGCTGCCGTCAGCCGCCACGGCCGCAGGAACCGTAACCCCTCAGCCGTGGAAATCCTCCGATGGGGGCGCGAACTCACAAACCCGGGGCTCAGGCAACGGGTGGTTTGGATGTAAATGTGAGATGGAATCGCAGCTGCCACCGCTGCCTCCCATCACTGGGGCTCGTTTCTGTTTACACGGTATTTACAGACCTGCGTCGGGCTCTCGGGCGCTTACACCCAATTAAAAGCCGAGTCATTCGCCGGGTAATTCACAGGCACTGCCCAAGCTGCTCTATTTGCCACGACAGCTCCGCTGTCTCCTACGGCCGGGCAAGGAGCCGCCAGCCCCTGTCCCAGCACAACCCGCACACGTCGCTTCGCGCTTCCAAACGCGCCACGGCGTTTTCCGATCGCTGTGCTGTCGATTCCGAAAGCGTTTGCCGCTCCATAAATTCCATAATGTGCCAAAGTAAAGATCTCCAAACCATCACCATTTAGGATGATACATGTTTAATTTCCTTCAATAAAGCTGCTAGCACTTCCTACAGCGCCTTTCCTAGAAAACAGCTCTGGGTCATCTTACCAGCGTGTCTCCTGCCTGCAGCTTTCATACAGCACAGAGCTGGGGGAGATGAGATGGGGTCAGATCTGATCACAGAAAAACACAAACTCTGTCAAGGCAGCAGAGTCACAGCTGCTCACGCTGAGCCTGGACCAGCATGGGTGGTGCTGGATCCGTGCAGCTCCGGACGGACTGCCCTACGGAATAAAGCAAAGTCACAAAGGTCTGAGGCAAACGGCCAAGCCAGAGTTTGGGTTTGTTTTTTTCTGAGTGAATTAATATGCTGACGGCTCACGGTGTCTTCTGAGCTCACGCTGTCAGCCTGCTCACTACCTTGTCTGAAGCAAGTACAAAAATTTGGGTGCATGTGGCATTTGGAGCTTTCATCTTTGAAAGCTGCAAGGTGGTCTGTTTGCCACTTCCCTTAGATGCCTGGTATCATTTCCAGCTGCCATCCTCACCATCAGTAGTCTAGGGGGGAGGGGATGGCAGGTTTCTGTTCCAGCCGATGATGTGGATGCTGCCAAAGCCACGTTCTGCGCCCGGACACAGGGGCACAGACTCGGGCTATAGAAAAGCCAGACACACACCTTCCAGCCCTCTCGACTCAGACTCTAAAACCCTCCCACATCCAGGACCTACACAGGAGACAGATTCTCCTTCTGGATCTTGTCCAGGTTTGCCATAGAAACAACACGGCAGGAAGGAGGTAGCACCACAGGACACGGAAGAATCCTTCAGCCTCCTGGTACAGGCACCAGGAGCAGCGAGAGCTGAGCTGCGGGGGCTACCAGGCCAACAGCAAATGCTGCTATAGCTGTTCGAAAAGGAAAAAATGAAAAAGCCCAGACCCTGATGTATGAATGAATGTCACCGACGCACCAATGTGTAATGAAATAAAGCACAAAACCTACACCGCGTGTCCTTGCCCTCTTCCTTCTCCACAGTAGCCATTTTATGCAGTTTTCCTCTGGCAAAGCCCCTCCTTCCAGCACACTTTTATATCCTTCAGGCCTAGCTTGCAGTCAAATTTATTTCCATAAATTCACTGAACTGTAGATTAATTCACAGCAAAACGTTTCCTTTCCTAGCTAATGTCTCCCACGTGGTTGAGTATTTAAAGCCACTTTCAAGCACGCTTCGCTATCTCGCTTCAGCAAAGTCCCTCCACAGGGTTGTCGGTGTGGAGGAGTCTAGCACGGAAAGACGCTAAACAGAGAAATACTGTCACCAAAGAAGAAAAAAAGAAAAAAAAAAAAAGAAAGAAAGAAATAAGAGAAAAGCTGACAAGAAGAAAAACTGACCCTGGAGAAATGCCAGCCCTGTACAGTCAATCTTCAGGCTGGCCGCAGGAATGCCGTTAAATGCGAAAGAAAAAAGGTCTCTGATGACAGATGTAGGCACAGGCTTAACAGAGGGTTGATTAAAAAATAAACAACAATAAAAAAGTCACATTTCTCTCGACTTAATATTAGTAACAATCTATTGCAACTCAGAGACATGACTGTGCAGTCAGAGAGCCCTCTTCTAGCTCCGTGGAGCAGAAAAGCCACGAAAGAACACTCGGCCCAAAACACTAGCTTTTCTTCAGCTTTAGCTTTTTTCCCCTCTCTGGCACGAATCCACCTCTTGGCACCAAACTCAAAGAAAACTTTTTTGAAAGAGCAGGTCCAGCCTTGGCCATTTTGGTAGCTCTGGGCAGTGCCGGGCTGGAGCGGTGCTCCTCCACCTTGAGCAACCCATGGGGAGCAACACCCTCATCCCACCTCTGCCCAGGGATCCACTGGCACTGGAGAGTCCTAAGGGAGTACCCAAGCTCAGGCATCCCTGGGTAAGCTCTTTACCCCTAGGGACAAAGCAGACCTTGTTCGTTTTGCCACACAGTTGTCAGAAATATTCTTTATTTACTAGTATCGCTCTATGAAGCTGTCCTTTTAAAAAGATTTTTGCTAAAGAAAGGGGAACTGTTTTCAAAAAGCCTGTCTCAAATTTAATTTTAGGATGTTTTCCTGATTCAATTTTAGGATCTTTTCCTGATGATCACGATACTTAACCTTTCTTCAGAAATACCCGTACGAATGAAGATCTTAAGTCATTAAAAGCAACGTAGACTCATTAAATGATTTTAAAAGAAATGGGACTGGAAAATGAAGCTTTTAAATGGTAAGATACATACAAGTATTTAGAAGTCTAAGGATGCAGATAGTCACCCAGTGGGATTTTTTTCTTCTGAGTGCATTTGTCAGTATTGAAATCTCTAGGAAAGCTGGCCCACAGCCACACTGCAGAAACAGGAATATGCAGCACGATCTTTAAAAGAGCCGAGATACTCAACTCTCACACATTTTACCCACGGCTCCTAAATCATTGTGTGGTTTCAAAATGTTTATCTTCCAGCTAAACACTATCAGTTGTCTGAAAACCATAAAGGCAACAAATATCTGCCATGGTAAATTACCCGACCAGTATAGCTAGGGCCCAGGCACATGATTAAATTGCCGTGGATTAACAAGCAACTACATCTCACTAGGATGCCTGTACCAACACTTTTAGCCCAATGCAAATTAAGAAAAATGTGTCAGCGTAAACGTATTTCACTGGGGTACGAGCCTGTATTCGTCACGGGCAGAGGACACGGGCCATCGGTTATTGTAGCTCAGCGGAGCCACGGTAACTCTCTGGGGCTCTAACAACAACATCAGGGGGATCCAGAAGCTGGTAAGCTAGCCCAAACAGTGGGAAAATTCTTTCAAGTGATGAGGAAGAGTCATCACTGGTGTCTAAATTCGGGCTTGGCGGAAGGCAGAGGAGAGATGGGTGATGCTCTTGCCGTTGGGTAGCTCCTCCCTGGCAAAGCCCCGCAAGCCCAGGCTCCGTGGCGAGAGCAGCGTCACAGCTGGGAGGGGAAAGAGTCAATATCAGGCATTAAATAAAGCAAAGCAGCCTGGTAATAACATGCTAAAAATAACTGAGTAAGCACATAGCTTCTAAAACTCTGAACTCCCTGCCAAGTCTCACCGGAGTAGGACATGTGTCCCACCCCCTTCCCAGGCATCTAAATAGATATTGCAGAGGATGTTTGGTGGTTTGGTTTTTTTTTTTTTTAAAAAGGTGACACTTAAATTTCCATGTAGGAGGAGAAAAAAAAAAAAAAAAAAAAAAAAAACAAAAAAAAAACCCTGTAGAACCCGGCTGTGTTTTTCTCCGAAGCAGCTGGTGCTGACCACTGGGAGAGAAAGGAGGTCGTACAGGATATCGTGATGTTTTTGTTCCTATTCCATTATGTCAATATTATGTCTTTGATTCATTTATTGCACCTGGTATAAAAGCCCAGCTTCTGACCTTCGCAGTAAAGGGTGACCACATTATTCTCACGTCGTTTTCTCCACAGACCTTTATAAATGAGGAACAGAAGCCTTTCTGGAGACGACTCCTTTTCTTGCTTTGTTTTGCTCTCGACGAAATGTATTTGTACAGTTTTTGTCAACAGAGAGCGATAATTAGGGCTGGCTGGGTGAAAAAAAATTCTGTTCTAAAAAAAAATACTTGTATTTTAATGACTGCTCTGATTCTGCAGGAGGATGGGAGCGGCCGAAGAAGCCCAATGCCAGGTAGGGAGATGAAGACAGAAGTTTCTGTCCCCAGCCTGAAGAGGAGATGCACAAAGAGCTCCACTTCCCCTGCCCAGGCATGGATTCAGAATTGCTCTACCACAAAACTACCCTCTCATGCCTCCAACTCATCCGCTCCCCACGAGCAATGACTAACACAAAGCAGGACCACGCCAACGGCACAGATGGAGACCAGCCTGCACGGGCAGCGAGGTGGGAGGAGGACTCTCCACCCGCAACCTTCATCAAAAATTGATTTTGACTCATGATTTGACTCCTGGCCCTCTCTTTACCTTCCTCTTTTTCCTACAAATCTTGTCAAAGCATTTCTGAGCAGCTGTGGCTGCAACTATGATCCCAAAACACAAAGAAACAGCCAACTCAATGAATTGATAGAAGAGCCAACAAGACATAGCCCAAGGGGGAAGCAAATTTCATTGCGTGTTATCCAAGCAGTGCAGGGACAAAACCAGAGTTTTTAAGTCAAGCTTCAGCTTGGAAGTAACTCCAAGTATGGTTCAGGCAACACAGAAGTAAAGAGAAAATATTAAAAAACCCCAAACAAATAACAAAACCAAACAAAAAAATCCAACAAAATAATCAGAAGAAAGCTTTTGTTTTGCAAAAGAGAGGAATTTTAAAAACCAAGACACAGTTAGTCAGTGTCCATTCTGGAAACATCTCAAAACTGCCCAGAGGCAAAACAAACAAAACCAGTACTTTGCTGTCATTTGGGACACTTGGATGCTACTTGCCCTGAGTACTTAATTTAATATAAAACAAATCACCCTGCAGCAACAAACAGAAAAATGGCTAGTAAAAAACCACAGCTCTAATTATTTAACAGCGGAATCCAGAATAATTAAGCCACAGTATCCTGAGCAGCTAAAAGCTAATTATATAAGCGAGCATCCAAAATAATTCGGCTATCTTTTGAAAAACAGGGAAAAAACCAAGCTGTTTAATTTCAAGATCAGAGAGCCGCCAGCATCTCCAAAGCCAAACCTTCCGAGTGCTGCACCTTTGCCTTTCCCAGCGGCTGTCCAGGACTTGGACTCGGTCCCTGGACGCACTGGCAGGAACCTGCCCATCAGAGCAGCTGGTCTCCCTCCGGGCATGTTGTTGGGACTCTGTTCCCAATTCCCTGCCCTCACTTTCTCACTGGGATGCCGCCAGGTCCGCGCTGCCGCATCAGCGATTCATTCCTCTGCCCAAACGCTGCTCCTGCCGGGTCCAGGCTCAGAGACAGAGAGCTCAGCGTGCACAAAGCTCGCCCTGCACAGGGCTTTAGGAAGCGACAGGGGTGTTTTGGGCTTCAGGGATGTGGGATGGAGGAGCTGGCACCAGGAGGGACAGTACCACTCGTAGGCAGGCACCTGGGAGGCTGGCGGCTCATCTGCACGGCACGGAGCTTGGAGGAGGCCTTGCGGCATCGGGAAATTTTGGCAGCTCAAAGGAGAGATTTGAAAACTGCCAGGAAAGGTCTGGGCTGCTGCCTGTGGTCCAGGATAAAGCAGATCTTTCTCGTGATGTGAGGGAGCGTGGCATTCGGCAACATAAAGCTCCCAGAGGTGCCAGAATCAAAGGCTGGTTTGTGAGATTGAGCTCTGATGGGCACCTTAGCGTCTCATTACCCTGCCACAGGGGTAATGCCAAAGGCCTTGTGCTCAGGAGCAAACTGCAGGCAGAGCATTCGGCTCTAGCAGAGGAGCTGGGATCTACCTGTACATCAGCCAGGGTTGGGTTCCGGAACCTCGACGAGGATTTGGGACTCAGTTATAACACATATTCACCCCCACTGCCTCGTGGTTTCCATTTCTGCAGTAATCTCACCTCTGATCAGCTAATGACACCGTCCTCACGTTAACGTCACTCCCGGGACATCCTGAGAGCCACGGGTGGGAAGAGCAGGGCTCTCAGAAACGCAGCCGCTCGACAGCAAAGCGGCTGCTGAGGAGCGCATCTGGCTCCAGATCTCCACCTCTTCCTGCGTCCCGCTGATCAGCAGCGATCACAGCGGCTTTGCAGATGTTTGTAGGTACCCGGGCCCTGTGCCAAATTCACAGGCTGACCTCTGAACAACAGCTATTTTTCCGTGACCGTGCTCAGAGCATCGGCCTCCGCTGAAACCATCAGTCTCAGAAGCAATGATTCAGTCTCCGTTTCCCTTCAGATTTCATCATTACAAGGTCATCAGGCACAGCGTGGTTTAACACACACATAAAGCAGCCGCCAGAGCTCTTAGGAATATCAAGCAGTTTCGATATCTTTCTGCAACACTTCAATCCGTCTCCTGATTAACTCTCGCCTTTTACTTAAAAGTCCTCTTGCCAAAAGAATGTCGGAGGGAGTGTACGAAAGCTCGACGGCAGGACTATAATTACAGTCAAATGGATGCTGCAGGGGTAAAATAGGACGGCTGCAGACAGACCAAGGGGTGAAATTAAATACTTGAGAGAAGTATTAAGAAAAAAAAATATTGACTGAAGCCCTCGAATTATGAGGATTTTAGCTAAATGCTTTTCAATTTCTTTAAATTTGCCTCCTGGCTTTAGACGGCCTTGTTCAGGTTTTTGCCTATTATGAGAGTTAAAAACATGCTTAAAAATAATACCAAGTTCCTCAGCCAATCACAGAGAACATGGGCGTTGAGAAAGTGCAAGATATTGCACGGCCCAAACTCACGCTGTGGGAGCTGGCAGCACGACTGTGGGGCTGATTTCACAGGCTGCCCTACACCAAAGGGAAGTTACCAAAGGTTATCAGCACCTCTCCTCTGTTCACTTCCACCGCTATCCACACTTTGACCAAATACACTGTCTGCCAAAAATCAAAGATTCATAGAACTGTTTTGGTTGGAAAAGAGCTTTCAGCTCATCAAGTCCAACCGCTCCCCGATCCTTGCCAGGGCACCCCTGACCCCTGTCCCTCAGCACCACAGCTCCACGGCTTGGAAACCCCTCCAGGGATCATGGGGACTCCACCCCTGCTCTGAGCAGCCTGGGCCAGGCCTTGACAACCCTTTTTAGGGAAAGAAATTTTTCCTAATGTCCAACCTAAACCTCCCTTGGTGCAACTTGAGGCCATTTTCTCTTGTCCTGTGTCACTGGTTTCTTGGGAGAAGAGACTGACCCCACCTGGCTCCAATTTCTTTCCAGGGAGTTGTTGAGTGCAAGAAGGTCTCCCCAGAGCCTCCTTTTCTCCAGGCTGAACAAGCCCAGCTCGCTCAGCCGCTCCTCACCAGACTTGTGCTCTAGACCCTTCCCCAGCTTCTCTGTCCTTCTCCGGACACACTCCAGCACTTTCCCTTCTCTTTTATAAATTCTTCCTTTAGATCACTGCAACCTCCTTCTGTCAAACCTCCAGGTTTTTCATCTCCCCGTGCAGAAGCATAAGCCAAGCAGAGTAGCCAAAATACCTTTTGTTCTTCTCTTGAATTTGAGACCCTTTTTTTTGCCAGTTTTAAACTGTCTTTGTGACGCACAGCCCAGAGAAGCCTGCTGATGTGGCAGATCCTACGTGCCTATTGCTTTTCCCATCACGTACTGAGTGCTCTCCCACCCTTCTGAGCCCACAAAAAAATGACAACCATGCTCTGTATGGCTCTGTGCATCCCAGTATAACTGGCAGTTCCCAGCAACTCAAGAGTTAGAGGCACCTCTTCCCTCAGGCTGGGCTGGCTGCGATATTTTGTGGTGCTGAGCTTATTTTAGCTCTCCCTGTTCCTGCTGAAAACTCACTTGCTCGAGCCGACTTACTTATTATTTGAGTTGTTAATTTTACGGTTTTATTAAGTGACTCTGAATGAATGCCATTAAAGCACATGGTAGTTTGGTTGATTGAATGATTGATTTTACACAGTTGCCTTCTTCCTGCGCTCCTAAGTACTTTTATTTGTGATTAACAAACCTCACCATTTTCTTATTCCACTTCATCGCTTCCTGGCTCATTCTCAGCTTCTCTTTTTTACCATGTTCTTTATGGGACAAAGATCCTGCTTAGTCACCTCTAAATAAAAAGCCAAAAGAAAATTAAAAAAAAGAAAAAAAAATAGGAATCTATAAGAGATCAGAAGTATACAAGCAGGTCCTGACAGCTAGAAATCATGTGAGATTTATCTGCTCTTCACAGGTTTGGACACAGAAAAGAGGGCTGAAGGTCAAGAGGGCACCTTTTTTTTTTTTTTTTTTGTTCTTAGAGGGCTTCCAGGTCTGGTGGGAAAAGTGGGGACAGCAACAACCGCATCAGCTTCATCCCCTATCCATCTGGAGTTTGGTCGTTTTGTGCAATGTAAGTCAGAGGCAAATGAAGAAACAAATCACAAACCCTGAGGCAATATACCCCAAATTAATTGTTTCATTTTCAGTATGAGGGTAATTTACTTTGGTAAATTTATAAAGCTGTTATTATGGAGCACCAAAGATCCCAAGACAGATACATGACAAAGTATCTCGCTAAAACTAAATGCAACTAGAAAACAATGCTCAAGAGCAAACAAAAAATGTCATGGGTTTTTCTTCCCATATCGCTTATACTAACAAAAGAACAGGGAAAGTAAAACATACAAGTAACTAGAAAAGTGTTTTTCAGAAACAAATATCAAAATGTTTTTCTCATTCCATGAGATTCTGACATTTTGGATTCTTTCTTCCTGAAATGGGACAAAAATTCAAAATCTTGACATTCAGCAGAACTCAGCTGAATATGAGACGCTTCATAACTTCCATCTAGATTATTGCCGGGACTATTTTTTTTTTTTTTAATTGTTAATAAAAATGAAACCAATTCAGTATCTATTCAATTTTTAAAAGACAAACTTACTGATCCAAAAAAGGTATTGCAGAAAAACACGGTATGTCAAGTCCTGAGCCTGAGGCACACGGAGGATGCAACGAGCCTTTGGCAAGATGAAAGTACTGCAGAGCAGGAGCACTTGCTTTAAAAAAATCCTTAAAATAGAAGAGGCACGAGATGATACCCTATAAAGAAGTGAAAGATTGGAGGGCTGCATGATTGCCTGTTTGGAGAATGCGGAAAGCAATCAAAAGTTTTATATACATTAGAAAACTTTACACTGCTCACTCAAAATAGCAGTATTGTGAAAAAATGTGCCCTGAAGTTCTCAGTGAATCTGAGGGTAGAACAACAAGCTGGTATCTTGGATGAAGACAAATAAGCCAGTTTAAATTTTTTACATTATTTTAGGCAGAGGATCACAAGGGGCTAAAGGGAAAACACCAAGCAGAGGGCAGAGGATAATGAAATGTGGATTTGTAACAGGGTTTGCTCCCAGGAGGAAAAAGGGATACTAGACCAAGATCGCACAGCTACTGATGGGAGGTTTGTGGGAAGAGGTAGTATGGTCATTACTGAGCAGAAGCTACAACAGGAGACAATGAACAAGCCTCTGGGTGCCCAGTCCTGCACTGGTTCCTCAGTGTCAAGAGCCAGAAGCTAAGACCCACCCAGCTGATTAACTGACCGACATCACTGCAACGCATGAACCACCACCACCCGCAGCCATGCCGCTCTGCATACTATGAAGCCTCCGCCGAATTCAGAACAGAAGCTTAGCACAACATCCCTCCTGGGGACTGGATTCAGGACAGAGCCAGCTGCCCCAGGTGGGACGTTGCACAACACCCATTTTACCCACCTGGGTCCTCCCTGGGGGTTTGCAGCCCTGTTACGACACAGGCCCTGTACAGGGACCTCCAGGAGCTGCCTGCTTAGCTGGGATGAACTGTCAAGCGGAGAAAGGGGTTTAGATGTTGAGCGGGAAGTGCACAGAGCCAACTGTTTCATTCAAGGTAGGCAGGTCTGAGCCAGCTCCTCATATCACGGAGCAAAGACCTTGCTTTAAAACACGAGAGGAGGGAGAGGGATCAGCGGTGCGTTACAGCGGGGGTGAGACAGGACAGCAGAGCTGCCTTCAGCTAATAGCTCAGCAATTTGGGCTCCCTTCTCTTTCCTCTGCTGCTGGACTCAAAACACCTTCCATTTCCCCACGGACAGCCCTCGCTGCCAGCCCGCAGGCTGTGCTGAAGCTATTCTGCTTTGTACAGGATAACTGAAGATTTGTTGTGCCATTCAGAGTGATTTTTATTTTTATCATCATCTTCTGGCCCCTCTTCAGAGCATTCATCCAGGAAAGGGAAGGCATGAGGTCCCAATCCATGCTCTAGTGATTATCTAAGTACATCAAATGCTCATTAGATAAGGTAAAATCAACAAATACTCACCAGGGCACGGACTAGAGAGGAGGAAGGAAATCAAACTACTAATTCAAAGGGCAAGAGGAGCATTTCTGAGCGAAGTATAAAGCCTATGAGAGAAAGGCAGCAGCACCGATGAGGAGGAAGAAAGGGGAGGCAGGAGATGTGGTAAATTCTAAGATTAAAATAGGAAAAAGCAGAGTTTTGAAGAGAAATGAAAGGGAGAATAAGGAGTCCAAGTGTGATGGAGTGGAAAATGCGAGGAAGGAGAGAGAAAGTGATAAGGTCAGCTGGACTGAAAAGCACCTCGGCAGCTCCATCGAGCAGGACAAGGAGGTTGACAGGGTGGGCGTTTCTGAGAAGGGGTCACTGTCATCCAGACATAAGAGGAAGAGCAGCTTGTACAGATGCGGGTAGAAAGAAAAAGCCCAGGGTTTCACAGGGATAATACCACTTGCATGGACACAGAAGCCATGGAAATAAGCCAAGGTACAAAGCATAGGTAAAGGAGAGCAAAGTTCGTGGACACTGCAGTGGGATGGTGGGATGCTGTCACCTCCTCCCTCGTCCAACATCAAACCCAAAACGCACAGAGACACCAGAGTGTATCTCCTGACCAGCAACAGCTCCAGAGGAGAGAGTTTAGCATTTGGTATATTAAGTTTTGACAACGTTAAGACAGCAAGAGAGAGGCTTTAAGTGGGATTAAGTTGATCCAGTTTACCCAGGTCGTCACGTCTGACAGACTGATGGTTTGAAGGCAAGCTCGTTTTCCTGGCAAACCTTTTCAACCTTTTTTTGGTCTAATCCTATTCTGACAGAATCCCCTTCTCCTCTCTTCTGATTATACTCCTCACCTCATAAAGACTCTGCACAAGTACAGTCCTACTCGCAAGGCACAATACCAACAGCGTGCGTAGCCCAGTACAGTATCAAACTGCTCCATCACAGCAATTACTGCAACAAATAACTCTTGATCTAGCTGAACAAAATCTATGCACATTCACCAGGAACAGAAGCTACAGCTGCTAGAAGTCGGATGCCTAAAAACAGCATTAGAAAAAAAAAAAAAATGCAGATTTGTGGAGGGGGGAAAAAAAAAAAAAAGCCCAACACAACAAGCCCCTATTGTTGCAGATTTACCCACGTACCAGCTATTTTCGCCTCTAAGCTGAAACAGGTTTTTGTTTGGCGACTGACACGTATTTGAGTCACAGCTGAAGGGAGAGAATAATACCCACCCGCTGTCATATTGTTCTCCAGTTGATTGTCCTCTTGATCTGTAGTGCTCACATTCCCAACAGGGAGCACGTGGAGACAGAGAGAGGAAAAGGGGGTTGCACAGACAGGAGAGATGTGCTGGAGAGAATAGTCAAAAATGCACAAAATGGCCTAATCAAGTGAAAATCAGGGGGTTTGTAGGAGGGAAAAAAATTTAAAAAAAGGTTATTGGGTGAGCTCATTTTAACGCAATAACCTGTATGAAATGAAGCCTTGTATCTCACGCAGATAAACAGCTCTGAGGGGTTTTTTTCCTTCCACAACCCAACACCTCTGTTGACTTTTCCATGCTTTAGTCCACCTTTTATAATGTTTTTGAGTCGCTCTGCAAAGACCAGCCCACGTGGACACCCCCCCACAGCCCCATGAGTGTGAACACGAGACTAACGGATGGACGACCTGCTCAGGACCTGTAGCCAAGGATCTACCTGCAAAAGGGAAGGACGTAATGTGCCCTGTGTAATAATACAAATATGTGCCCTAGGTAATAATACAAAAATAAATATCCTGTCATTGTGAACGCCATAACCTCAGCAGTTAGCGAAACGGAAACAAAAATCTTCCCAACTGTATCACTTCAATTCCCTTAGTACAAAAAAAAAAAAAATAAAAAAAATGACTGATGCACATTTTAACTCAATATCTTAATAGCAACTCCAACACCAATAGCTTTAGTAACTGGGCACGCATATTATTTTACAGGATTTTGAAAAGCTCATCAGTTGAGATTCCCTAGCAGGTACCCTGCAAGAGCTGGTTTTCCTTTCACCGACCTGCAGACTCTTTCTGTAGAACCCAAATTACTTGGCTGCTATTCTGGATGTCAAAACAGAATACACAGCTTACAGACACCCTCTGAAACAAAGCATTAAACAAAGATTACATGGAATCAGGCTGTGGCTATACAGGAAGCCTAAATTCAAGCAGTTCTCACTTAAAATGAGTTTTGTTTTTTCTTTCTTTTTTTTTCCCCTCTGTAAGTATTTTTATAGGCTTGCTCAGACCAACCTTCCTATTACCCACATGCAGAAATATTCACACAACTGACAGCTGAGAGACGTGTCCTTGCCGGCCCTGTGGAAGGAGAGCTCCGGGCTCAGCTCGGAGCGGGAGATGCTCAGGACCCCCCAGGCATCCCATCGGTGTCACTGCAGGATGGTGAAGGGATGAGGCTGTGGCACGTTCGTAGAGCTGCTCCCTGAGCCCGTTTTACTGTACGTCAGCAGCCTGAACACCACGACAGCACTTCTGTCAGTCACACGGTACAGTCCTAACGTGGGAAAGCACCTAAATGCTCAACCACTCTCGGGAACTCAAGGTCAACCAGTTGCCTGTGGTCAAATACTCAAATGAGAGCTTATCTACTCAAGTGAGACAGAGCTCCTCCGCTGAAGAGCTTTCCATTTACATTTGCAAGATAAGTCAAAGTGTGGCAAAAGCAAAAATAAATAAATAAATAATAAAGGCAGATTTTTCAAGTGTGACCCTGCTCTTTGGACAGCCCTGCCTTGTTCCCAGAGCTGGGAGTTTGCAGCTGCCCCAGCACTCGTGGGTGTGCAACGTAACTTCATCTTCGATGTAAGCAGTGCCTCTGAGCTACATTTTTTACAGTTTAGTTGTTTGCACAAATGAATTGCTTTTTGAAATGCTCGTGATTCCTTTGGGATCCAGGCTGCTGATTCACTCCCACGGAGTCTCATCTGAGCGCGAGTTCAGGTTCGCACCCGGGCCGCGCTGCGATCCTGCTGCACCCAGTGCCCCTTATCCCCAACACAGTCATACCCAGAGACCACCCCCAGGCGTCAAAACCAGGTGAGCTAAAAAAAAATGAAATGCAAAATTCACATTATCTATGACAGGCTGGGACCGCTTTGGCAAAAGTCAAGGTGTCATTATAATGTTTCGATTTATTCTGGGCTCTTTAATGAGGAAGACTCATTAGTATATAGAGTCTAACTCAAGTTTCCCTACCTCGTAGCACACCGGATCTTACGCTGCTCCATTTTGCCTGCTGCATGGATTCCCATTAAATATGACATAGATTTGTAACGTTGCTGAGCTGGCTGTAAATTGAACTTGTCATAGTGAAGTGCATGTTTTCCAGTTCCTCATCTCTTTGGTTCCTGTTGCTATAGTGACCATCAGAAATCAGAGAAAAAAAAAAAAGGCAAGGAGAAAGAAGATCCTTTCTCTGTTTAAACAGCACCTTCCACGTACAGCACTGGCAGCATTCTTTCCTTTCAGCTTTACTTGTTAGGACAACCCTACAAAAGAACGTACATCTCTTCCAGATTTCAGTGTCTCATCCAAATCTGTTGAAGTCAAAGACGGGCTTTTCAACAGCTTCAAGGAGCTCTAGATCAGGCCTATAGTGCCTAAAAGATGAATTTAGTACAGATCTGCAGCGCTTTGCAGTTCACATTAGCTTCAAATCCCCGGTACAGGTACGTGCTGATGTCCTGCTCAGAACGGCGACTGACGCTATGAGCAGAGCAGGATGGACACACAACCATAAATACATAAAGCCAGTGCTGAACCCCACTTGTTATCACATATCCTTTTCACCTCCTGGATTGACGTATCACTTCTTTGCTTACAAGACAGAATAAGTGCTCCTTGATAGTGGGCATTAGTGCTGAAAGGCAAAAGTAAGCCAAGCCCTCAGGCACTGACCAGAGACACGTGAATCCTAAACCATCCATTACAGCCTCGACACGCCGTACGCACGTGACTGGTGAATTCAACCCATTTAGCACCAGAGGAGCACAAGGCCAGATGTTCAGTGTTAGGAACTGAGATGTAACCCTGAAGCAGCTTGAGCAAACGCAGCGTGCCGGTTAAACTACAGGCGCACAGCTTCCGAAAGAGGAGCAGGTGACCATTTAACGGTGATAACTGCTCATTAGCAGCAATGCTGTATTAAACTTAAATACTGCCTGTGCTCAGGCTTCTCCTGGCTAGCCAGTGGGGATCTGCACTGATTATGTACCCACCACAGGCCACCACTCAGCTAAGCCTTCTTTTAGATGTGCCATTTCTACCTTTAGTTATCTTTTCACATGAAAATGTATATTAAATAGGTTGATGAATTGTAATTAGTACTACCTTCTTGAGCAGTGGTACCTAAACAGCTGCCCATGATCCTTTGTGGTAAAGGAGCTATTTTTAAGCAGTATATAGGGACAGGTTGTTCCTGCTGCCCTCCCGGTGCCACAGCAAAGGGCAGGAAAGTCTAAACCTGCAGGCAAGGAGGGCTGTGGCAAGAGGCTTCGGTATTGAATAAGAGGTAACCTTTGCACACAGGAAATGAGTAGCCTTGAATCCTGCTGCTCCTCGGATCATCGGTACTACAGTTTTCCTCCTCTGTGTAAGAACCAGAATCAATCCCACAAGCAGGTCGAGACTTTTCGGAGACTGAGCACTAAAGAGTGGAGTTCCGAGGACGCAGTTTGCACTCAACCACGGTGCTGTCTCTCCATAAAGACCCACATTCCTTTAAGGAAGAAAAAGCCCCTTGGTGTCGTTAGGAGCCAACGCAGCGCTGGCAGCGGAGCGATCGGTGCCGTTAGCAGGAGCACAGCGCCCACGACAGCACGGCAGGACGGCTGCAATGTCAGCCCCAAAACAATGATTAACAACAACATTAGACAGGAGAAATTTCACTAAGCACTGCTAATGCATCATAACAAAAGCAACAGAAAATCATCCCCACCCAGCAGGCAGCTGCCGGCTGCTGCTGAGAAGCTCATCAAGAAGAACTGTCTCGTGGGCACCGCCGCTGGACAATGACCCACCAGAGCAGCTCCTCACTGGGCAGAAGCACCAGCCCTGGCCAGGGATGGAAATTCTTCAGCCTAAGGGATGAAACATCCTACAGCTCCAGCAAGAGGCCTCACAGGTTTTATGGAAATATTTCAAAACAAAGATGTCAAGAAGGTGACTTTCAGTGGACCAAGTGTGACTCAAGTCTCTTCGACTTCATAGAATCAGGAATGTCTTTGGTTGGAACAGACCACCAAGATCATCTAGTCTAATCTTCGAACCAGCACTTCCACTGGATCTGACGTCTCTCTAAAAATGCTCTAGAGCTGTCAAACTTCAAGCACCCCTCTTAGAACGGGGTTGGAAGGGACCTTAAAAGCTCATCCAGTCCAATCCCCCTGCAGGGAGCAGGGACAGTTGCAACTACAGCAGGTTGCTCAGAGGTCCATCAGAGGCCCTGTTTCTTCTGCTGTGTAACTGAACATGGGTGCTGAGGAGCTTTTCACAGTGTTTACCCCCCCGAGTTTTGCACTGCTGATGAAAATTATCTGAAGTTTATCTAAATATTTTCCAACTCTTAACAGGTTGCTGAGCTTTCTTGTGCTATTTATCACTGCTTTGTCAGGAAAGTGGGATTTGGGCAGTGTCACTGGAAGAGAAGGCAGGGAAAGAAACTCTGACCAGCTCCAATTAACTTTTGTGTCCCACTGGTGCTGGTCTGTAAGGAACCCTGGAGCTGTTTTTCCGCAGATTTACTGACTTCAGGTGACAATTTCAAAATCACTTACATGCCCAAGGAAAGTAGCTTCTGTTTTCAAAAATAAGTGAAGCAGGGTCCAGGAGTCTTAATTTTGATATAGTTAGATTTGGTCTAGGTTTCAAATCAGTACCGGCCAGCAGTTTTGATTAGAAATCTGTGGTTTGTAACCAGACAAAAGTGAAGCTACAGCAGAGCTCTAGAATGATCTTCTTAGCAGATAAGAACACCCTGTTACTGCTCATGAGTGTTCAGGGAACCTGCGCCTCCTGGGCAAAATTTTATAGCAACATAACTGGTCCACGAGTAGGAGAGTTTCGAAAGTATACCTGTAACGATAGAATTCACTCAGCAAGACCTTTATAGACAGGTAAAGTCACTGAGATCATGCTTGAAAGTGGAATTTAGAAGTTTTATTAGCAATGTTTGAAAGTGGAATTTAAAAGTTATCTTAGCACCCTCTGTGGTTGGGCAATTCCAGAGCTCTCAGCTGCGTGAGTACAGATTCCTATTTGCATTTTAACTTGATGCTTGAAATAAAAGGTATCAAAGTTATCTTTTGGCTCAGGTATCAACGATACGCTTCTGAAAACTTGACACTACGCACCGCTCGTTGCGACAACAGCTTCTGCCCCAGAACACGACCGCAGACGGAAACGTTGATGAGTCATCTTCCAAGTGCTCCATCTACACCAACATCTGTCTGGTTTAAAGTCCATGTTTAAATGCTTTGGGATGCAAAATTACATACTCAAATTCACTTGCTGATGATCCTTCCACTTCCCCGAATCCCGCCTACAGTAAACGCAAGCCATCAACAGAACACCCTGCAATTTACCCACACTTGCATTTTACGGAAATATTAAAAATGAAATGCCAAACAGATGTTCAACAGACCTGTTACGACAAGAAAACAAATTAGAAATACAAGTTACAAAAGGAATGTCTTCTTAAGGGAAAAATGCAAAGAGCTTGAAATTTGATGGCTAGCGTAAGTAAAAATCTGGAAATTAAAAGTTCTAACTTTTGAAAAATAGGTCAGGATCGCAATTTTGCTTGCGCCACAAAGAGGAACAACCGATTTCTCGTCTGGCAGTAGGATTCCCATCGCAAATTCCAGATTGAGAACGACATCCCTTATATCATATTTGAATACTCTCATCTATGCCCTAAGGTTGTGTGATAAGTGGGCTGGCAGAAACAGAACTGGGTTGAGTACATCTTCATTTACACAACTGCAACCCATTTAGCTGCCAGTGCCAGCTTATGACTTGAGAGCTGAAAATACTTGGGGTTTAACATTTATAACATCATTTTTTTTCCATCCTAAACCCAGACTTTGCATCATATGTTCAAAATCACATGCTGATGTTACATCACAGCCTTCATTGTACATGGTCCTTGGAAAACTAGGCTGGGAATCTAGTGATGAAGTATTTTCATCAAGAAAACACTGGTAAGTATTTCTAGAAAATATACGAGGCCACATTCTGTAAAGCCCAACCCAAATGATTTTGGTTAATCCAGGGAATTGTTTGGAAAAGGGACATGCAGACAACAACTAAAATGGTTTTGATATAGAATCTCATGCTGGTCAGACTGGTTCCCATAGAAGCCTCATTAAGACTGAACAGAAAAAGTGGGAAAAAAATATTAATGATGATACAAGGTTTTGAAACATTTAAAGGTAGCCATATTTCCAACATTATTTTTCTACCCCACTCTGGTGAGACCCCACCTGGAGCCCTGCCTCCAGTTCTGGAGCCCCTATTCCAAAGAAAGATCTGGACGTGCTGTAACATGTCCAGAGAAGGGCCATGAGGATGATCTGAGGGCTGGAGCACCTCTCCTATGGAGACAGGCTGAGAGAGTTGGANTATGATTCTATGATTATTCTTATTTATTATGGCATATTACTTGCTGCACAGCACATCGACACCAAGCTGCTGAGTGACCTGACTAGAACAAGGCAGTCTGCTAAGGTCCAGAGTGTATGTCCCATGGAGTGTTTTAACCGTACAGATTTCAAGAGCTCAGAGTCTGGACGGCTTGAAGTAGGGAGGAATTGTTGGGCTAATGGGAGTGAATGGGGCTGGCTGGAGTAGGAGAAATTAAAGAACAAGAAACACAGAAAAAGAGGGTTGGCAGTCATGGCCGAGGTAGCTGATTGTGGCAGAGCTGACCAAAGCCGCTGGCTGAACACAAAGGTTGTGAGAGACCCCGAACAATGTCCCAACGCCCAATGCGGCCAGGAGTAATCACAGAGTTTGAATAAAGCCCACAGAGAACAGAAAATCTGGGGGCAGAAGACCAGAGGGGACTAGCTCTCACCACGGGGTCACTCTGGGGACTTCTCTGCCACAGCACTTCTGAACTCAGCCCTGGAAGGCTCTGACTTGGCTTTTCTCACCGCAGCTCACAGAGCAAGAAGGGCACAGCCCCCTCCTCCCTGCTGCCTGCAGGAACCATCCCCATTGCCATGGACAAGGGGGATGGTTCTTGGGTGCTTTTCACCCAAAACTTTGGCCTGAAGAGCTCAGCGTGCCCAGCGAGCAAGGCTGGGTGTTTTATTCGACTCCTGATGTTTTCCCCTTTTGGTTCCTCCTTTCCGCCTCGCTGAAATTCAGAAATATTCACCACAAGACAGATCTTGCTCCAGACCAGCCAAAGATACCTTGCCACACCTACAGTAGAGCTAAAACACGAGTGATTTCAAAGCGCGGTTGAGGCTCCCCTCTGCAAGTCCAAATCTGGATTTACAGCCCCCTGGCTCTAAGCAACCAAAACCATGTAGAAGAGGCAGTGATCCCAGCCCGAGTTATCTTCCGGCTCCAGCAGCTGTGGAGACCACCAAGTTAGAAACAGTCTGGTTACTCCAGTTTGGGTTTTGGCAGGTTTTTGTGAATGCAATGAATTTAGCTCAAGGAGTCTTGTTTTCTGCCACATCTGAGCCTCTACTGGCTCCACTGACAACCTGATCCAAAAGTACCTCACCGCAAGGAAGGAGACAGTCCTCCAGGTCCAGAGGCTGTTCCCCAAGTCCTATTGCATTCTCTTGTCTTACAAAAAAAACCTTGATAGAAAAATATTTGAAATTACTTAATCCTGAGAAAGATACGTATTTTTTAAAAAAAATATTTGTTTGTAGTCTTAAATAAAAGAATTTCAGCAAGGTGAGAGGCAATTCTCTCCTCTGTCCCTCTGTCATCTTCCTTTTAAAGGAAGAGAAACAAGTTATTAATATTACAGTGACTTAGCAATTCATTTACAGTTTTACTGCTTTGGACAAAACACAGCCGAGTTCCAAGCCTGATGAAATACTGTTATCCACATAATTCATTTTGTGCAGCTTCGGCAAAGTATTTGTATTTGTGGCTGGTCCCATTTGAGGCTGAAATGGAATTGAAAAGTCCCGTGTAAGCCACGTGGATGAGGCAAGTCTGAGTATCAGGAAAATGTCAATTAAATTCCCCTTCCAGTCTGAAATGAAGGCCTGATGCAAAGGCCTGGAAAAGAGTCCCCATTGTCATATCAATTGAAGACAACAGAAATCATAGAATCCTAAAATGGTTTGGGTTGGAAGGGACCTTATACATCATCTAGTTCCAACTCCTTCCCCACCACGGCTAGAGGTGAATACAAGCTTATTGCAAGGCATGATAATAAAATTTCTATCTATTTCATTAAGAGTGTGAATGTTGATTGTTGTGCATAGTAATGGGATCTAACACAGCAACTGATGGGTTCTCCTTTGATAACAGATGCTTATTAAGGCTGTTATTGATTAACTGATCCCTCATCTTTACATTTCTATCGTGGCAAAGACCACGTGAGCAATTCAGGAATTTAGATATTGCTGCGAACTTGTAACAAACCGACAACCAGACCGACTCTCCTGGAGCAGCAGACACCAGGCATTTTAGGGAATAACACTCCTACAGGGTAACATTTGCAAAAGCTGTTTGGCTGGTTTTTTTCACGGGCAATGCTTTTGGGGTTACATATTTTATCGAGTCAATATGAAAAATCACTATGTGGGAGCAGAAACTGCTTTTCTAGTGACAAGAGAGTATTACAGTGCCGGTGTTTCTGTTTGCTCAGCAATCCCTATAGTTCTGATGCTTCTCTCGACCTTTTCAGCATGCACAATATAACCACTCTCCACTCCCTCGTAAGACTGTTGGTGACCACAGCTTCCAGCTAGTTCTGGACCATACCTTGACACAGGGCATCCAGCAACTCCCACCCCACGGGCATCCTGCCCATGTGAGCTGTACAGAGATGCAGGGCAAAAACATAACCCTTAAAAAAAATAAATAAAAAAAAAAAGCTTTGGAACTCCATCAATTTAAAAGTCATTTACTTCACAAACTTACAAGTATTATCTAAACAACTGTCTCTGAAAGAATATTAAATCTCTGTCTTGCACCAACTGTCCAAACTGTTCACGTGCACAAGGTGTAGGAGAGCATCTCGCACACCCTCCCGCAGCAGCTCCGAGTCCAGCCTCCACTCGATTCACATCCAGGCCTCAGCTCCGCAATCACATCCCCACAGGCACAGTTACAAGAGGCTGGGACTCTTGAGAGAAAAGATGGAATTAACTGAAAATATCTACCTGCTTTTATGGAGACATTTTGAGGAAAGTAGCATAATTACGATAATAATTTCACACAGTGTTCCTTTCAATCCTACGCTAGATTGTAATCAACAACCTTGAGATAGTATTATCTCTTTAATTCAATATTTCTGATCCTTCAACAAGTTTTCTTTCAGATTATTACTAAAACGATACCAGGAAAGGCTGATAAAAAGATACCCAGGTGGCTGTTGATTTGGGGTTTTTTTTGGTGTGTTCCTGAACAGCTTCACCAGCTTCACAGCCCTCACAAAACTCAGGAAGAAAACCACCCGCTGCCTTGACTTGATGGTTGTGGTTGGAAAGAGCCACTTAGCAACAAGCAAGGGTTTCTCTGGCTAACACCAGGCTAAAACAGCAGTGTGGAGAGGGCCAGGCTGAGGCTACGCGGGGAGCTTACTGAAAGGTCTTTTGTCAGGAAACTCTGGTTTCCTGCATTGCTCTTGCCAAGATCTTTCAAGTCTCTGGACATAGCTGGCCCTCAAACCAGCCTGCAGCAGTTTGCCCTTACACAGGAGCCCGGTGAAGGGGTGCAAAATGTCTTTAGGGAGTTAATTGAGTTTTCTCTCTGTGTAATTTTAATGCACTAACAATTCATTTACAGATTTTTTTTATATAAATCCGGAGAGTCCTTACAGAGAGGACAAGGAAAACACCAGCTGAAGCAGGAAGCTCCAAAATCAATTAATCACAGAAGCAGGCAAAGTGTCTCTGGTGCTGCCTCAAGGGCAGCTGTGACTCAGGGAAGTCCCAACAGTAGCTTGTCCAGCTTTAGTGGAGTGAATCACTGACCACTCACACTTTTGGGAGTCCAAAGAAGCTGGCAAATTGTTCCCACTCCACAGTCCTAACTCCTTCTCAGCTCAAACTACTGGAGATGAGGCTCCAGGGCTCAGAAATGTTAAGTCCTTCCTAGAGACATGGCAGACATGACAGCTAATGAGGTTTTGAATAAAACCTGCTCGTGTTGGAAAAAAAAAAAAATTAAGAAAAGAAATGTTATTTAATTTCTATCTCATGGGGAAGAAGGGAGTAGAAATATGGATGCTGGAAAAGAATTGCCTGATTTCTGAAACTGCCGTGCTAGATTTTCCCCAGGCAGAATCGGACAGAGAACGTGTCGCTCCCAGTGAGCTGCAGATGCAGATTATCTGCTAATAAATATACCACCTAAAACCACATGGCAGGTACCTTCTTGTTGGCACAGACCTCTGATCAGAGCGGCGCAGAGCTCACGGGTCCATTCTCCACAGCCACATATTGAAAGATATTTTTCTTTTCCTCTCTAGCAGGCATATGTAAAGGAGACTTCCAATATTAGAAAGAAAAAACCCAAACCACCGTATGCTATACTTGGAAGCTGTGCAATCAGGTCAGTGATCATAAACTTTCATCGAAGCACGAAAGGCTGCCCATAAGCATGCAGATGACCAATATTTGTACCCTGAAAGCCACTTTAGCTATTTCTGGATGAGTAACGACCTACAGAACATCACTATTTCAAGGATCAACAAAGCCTCTGACTGTAAATGCTACGTATTTCACATCAACTTAAGTATATTTCAGAAATTCATAGCTATAAAAAAAAAATAAAATCACTGAGCACCCCTTACAGTCTCTGAGCATCTCCTAAGGGAGTCTCCTGCTCGGTTCTCAGTTCTGATTTTCAATATATTTAGATTTTTGCACGTTTTCGGAAGCTTTTATTCGTTTGTTTGCAGAAATGTCCAAACACTCCTTCTGGAATTCCACATACTCCTTGCACAAGTGCACCTTATAAAGCCCACTTTGAGCACACTGGAAACAGGCTAAAAATAATTTAAAAAACCGGAACAACCAAAAGAATTCCATGAGCTGTTCTACATAAAAATGTGTGTCAAATGGGCCCATATTTAAAGTTACACAAGTATTCCAGAAGAGTTATCTCACCCACATTTCAGAGCTATACCACCTTCAGTCGCAATACTGAGTAAGAAAGTACCCAGAGAAACAATTCAGAATATAACTAAGATACGGGCATTGAAAATATCGTACCAGATTAGGCTCGCTCGAATGAGGAAAACGTTCTGGGGATCAGACTTACAGCAAAATTCCAGCACATTGGCTATAATGAGGGCTTGATTTGGTCTCAGGGTTCACTTCGCCACCAAGGGGATCCCACAACGGGATCAAGCCGGTGAACCGACCGTGACCATCCGCTCACAAGCATTTTGAAAGAAGCTGAGGAAGGATGGAGCACGTTGGGGACTGGACCCATCGTATTTCAGGGTTATGCTACCTTTCACTCAGGAAAGCACTTCTGGAAGCCTAAAAATAGCTTCAAATCACGTTCCCTCCCTCTGTAGTCCCCAGGCTGCTGTTCTGAGAGATGCACCTACGGGTCAGAAATCGCATTTCTCACCGATTGACCTAGGAACTGCAGAACAGCTGGGCTGACACCCCGTATGAAAACAAAACTACTTCCAAGTCAGCTGCTCTTGCGGGAGACGCCCGAAACCAAGGATCAGACTGCGGGGCTAGCGGGAGTCAAAAGGAATGAAAAATTCCACTCGAAGAACCGCAGAACAGGGCGATCAAAACCTTCCTGGCAGAGTATTTTTTTGTGTTGGCTAATTCTGACTCGTGGAAAGACAAGTACCACAGAAACAAGTCAGAAAGCACATCTCGTGTCAAAACTGCAAAGAGCTATTTACTGGTGGCGTAACACAACGTTTCAACACATCTGAAAGAGAGTGCTGCAATTCTCAATTCCAAAAATGCATTATCAGGATTTTTAAACTCTGGGACAATATCAACTCAAAAGTCAGCACTCGGAAAAATGTTCTGGGTTCGTGCATCTTCAGTGGCCTGAAATAAAGCTACAGTTTGAAGATAATTTGTTTTTCAGGAGGCAAATAGGGTATCTGCATGGGAAAATCATGCTAAATTATAGCTTTTCCCATATTCTAGGAAGTCCAATTTCTATCCAGCACTTCTCAGATACAGGTGGGAATGTAAATATATGTAGGAAGCCAGGAGCAAGAATACAATATGTTGTTACAATTGCCTTTTCGGACCTGTTGCACATTAAAGCCTCGAGTAAGCAAAGCATTTCTCGCCTGTAACTACCACACAAACTCATCGTCCACTCCTAAACCATTTGTGTCTCCAAATGATCTCCTGCTTGGAATCTAAATTCAATTTGCTTTACAAAACCAACTGTAGCCATTCTGACATAGTCTTCGCTCCGGCTCCAAATACCACTTTGAAAGAAACCCTGCTGGAAACGTAGTAATCAAATCACAGGCAGCCCCGACTGTGAGCCTGGACAGCCTGAAAAAACACCTGCTAAAAGGTCTGACCACGCGAGCGTTTGTCTTGACAGCTGCGCGACGCCCCGCTGGGTAGGCGAGGGGTTGCTACAGCCTCTCAGTCTGTGGTTATGCTCCTGAGAAAGGTGCACTCAACAGCAGAGCCCATTTAACGCCCTGTGCACCTGGTTTGGGATGTTAAGCAAAGGACAAGGAATAACAGGTACAAGCTGGAAGGCAGGAGGTTCCACCTCAACAGGAGGAGAAACTTCTTTCTTAGGAAGGTGACGGAGCCTGGCCCAGGCTGCCCAGAGAGGTGGTGGAGTCTCCTGCTCTGGAGACTTTCCAGCCCCCCCTGGATCTGTTCCTGTGTGGCCTGCCCTGGGGGATCCTGCTCTGGCAGGGGGATTGGACTAGATGATCTCTAGAGGTCCTTTCCAGCTCCTACCATTCTAGGATTCTATGAACTCAACACCCGCTCCGGAACCCTGAAACTCATGTCTCATTTGTTTCTCCTTTGTATGCAACTTGCTGCCCTTTCCTCCTCTTATAGAGAGGCTGAAGCACAAGGGTTCTACTCCCCCTTGTAGGACAAGTGGGGTGTTTTCAGATTCCCTGGGGTTCAGCCCTATGAATGGGGAAGATAAAGGATGAGTATTGATGGTGCTGAATGTGAGAAGATGCAACAGTAAAAGCAGAGGTTAAAGGCTGCATCATAGCTGGGAGCGCAGTCAGGGTTACACAGAGTTACTCAAGCGGTAGATAAAAGCATCAGGTTTTTCTCCTCCAAAAAGAATCAAAATTCTTGTTCTAAAGGAACTTGCTCAATTTGGAGTTATATCCGTGACTATTTCAACGTTACAATTAAGGAGTCGTTCAAAGTAAGGATCTTTACGCAAAATCTTCATTCTCTTGCTTTACCTTGACAATACTCAACGGTTCCTCTCATCTTCTCAGTGCACCCAGAACTACACATACATGTTGTTTTACACACCCTGTCCTGCAGCTTCTTTTCCTTTATTTTATTACAAGAATTCCAAACACCAAAGTGTTTTGCTCTTCAGATTAACTATGTACCTGTAAAATGCCTGCTCAGTAGTAAAATCTTAGCTTTTCATCCCGACAACCCTCTGGTGATATAAATCCCCATAACATCATTTTGAGGTAAGTTAATTGCAGACTTGAATTTAAAATGTCTACTTCATGTTCTTATCTTTTAAGTCAATAATTCCTTTGGCCTGCACATCGTCTTGTCACTGAGCTCAGCTGGTGGACAGATACATGACAGAGTCGGCATTTTCTGTAAACCTTCTGCCTTTCCCTGGGAATGATTTAATACTTAAATATTCTTGCTAATTTGCACATTCTGACCTGCAGCGACGGAGATATTTGATCACTCCAGCAGTAGCTGCTTATGTAAAGAATATTTTTTGCTCTAGTTTAACATATGCTAACAATGGTATCTATGCCAGCGCTTCCTCAAGAGTTTTTTTATGAAAAAAAGCCAGATTCTTCATCATCTTTTCCATAACTGGCATATGCAGACACAGATACAGGACTTTTTCAACGATATTTACACCCAAACCAGGCTTCGAGGATCAGGAAGGTATTTTTTAGCTTTAATCCTCTCCACAAAGCATGCTGAATTTTGCAATAGGAGAATAAAGATGTTACCACAGTGCATCTGCCATATTTAAAGGGCTTGCAAATGTCAATCTGTACTGTACTGCACAGCCTGGGGCAGGGGGAAACTCACTGGTTTTCTTGATGACCGTTCACAATTATCGACTCCCATCTGAAAGCAAAATATCCTTAAAATATTGTGAAAACTATGCATGGCAGAGTCAAAAGGAGGAGCAATTGAAACGAGAATTCATTGCAAGCGTAAGACGTCATCAGTGCACAAAACCTATTCCCTCAAAGGGTCTGGGGGCAAGAAGCCCCAATTCTTCAGTTGTACATTTCGACTCTTCTTTTTCTCAGGGCTTTTGCTCTTGCGTGAAGTTGGTAGTTAGTCTGTGAAATATTGTTTTTAAAGAAAATACAAAGCTTTTTTTTAAAAAAAACAGCCTTATATGCAACACTTGTGGTTTCTCTCCAATCCCTTAACACACATTTACATATGTATAGAACCAAAAAGAAAACAACAAACATTTTTAGTGGGAGGGTAGGGAAAGGACTGAAGACAACAGGAATATTTTTTGTTTCTGTAACTCACAACATCCAGGCACTCTACCAAGTGAGGGAAGAAAAGCTCCCCAGACACACGTGCGGGTCGATGCGGACTCAAGTTAACATGGAAGGCCACGCGAGTCGAGAAATAGAAAAGTTTTTCTAAAAGGCTGCCAAGAAACTAGGTAGGCAATTTATATATTTATTTTCTTTTATAGAAACATAAAAGAAGACAACAAAGCCCAGGGAATGCAGCCAGAATGCCACAAACAATAATAGATCAAAAACCGGCAGAAAGGAAGATTATCTGGCCCAAAACCACGCCACGGTTAAGGGCCTCGCTCACCCTGCCACAATGTCACATTAGCCATTCCTCCGGAAGAGCTCCCTTTGTCTACAAACTACGGATTTCCCTGGATGATCCCATCTGTAAATGTCTGTGCAGGTACAGAAGGGGAAGAGAAATTGAGTTGCTTTACCAGCATCACTGTTCCCCATTTGGAGGAGTCTCAAAACCAGCAGATTTCCCAAGGAGGCTCTGCCATACCCTGGACAATTTAAGACAGGAATTACCAGGAATCCTTATTATCACTGTGACCTGCCTTGATTCATAAGCAATAACAACATACTCTATTTAAAACTCTAAATAATATCCCCATATGTTGTATAGGAATTTGTTTTCTTCCTCGCAAACGCTTTAACCATACAGTTTCACAGCAATGTGTTTGCCCGTAAGTAAACACAAGTTTATCTCGGAAACTAACCTATAATTTTAGGGATGCAAAGAGAAAAGATTAATATTGGCACATTAACTTAGGAGTGCAGATTTTTTTCTCACTAAAAGGAGTTGTTTTTACACTGTTTCTCCATCCTAATTATAAACTGCCAAGAGACTGAAGTGAATTACAGTGCTGTGATCAACAGCAGTGACCTTTTTGCCTTTTTGGTACTTGTGTTAAGTCAGTTAACTGGGAGAGGAAAATTCGAACGCAGACTGACACTGGAGTAAACACCAGGAAAGCAGGGAAAGTGGTGGGAAATTACTGGTCTCCCTCCTCTTTGCAGCATTAAGAGCAGAGTCTTATTCTCAGCTGACTGAAACCTTAGTTTGCTAAATGAGGTGGAGGTTTGGAAAAGAATGTTCTGATTGTTAATCATGAAATGTGCTGTAATCTTCTGCAAGGCAGCTCTAACCTCCTCAATCAGCAGTCTTTTCTTACTTAATTACATGATTTTAAGTACTGCTAAGGAGCTGCTGTCAGATTTACACTGGAATTCTCTTAGACATTAGCACTGTAGTCATGGTGATGATATATAGAAACGGACAAAATGCCAGAGACCGGAGAAAATGTCAGAGTTACGGTACACCCACATGTGCTCCTTGCCTAGAATTTACTCAATATTTTTTCAGTTAGCTTGAAAGATTATGGTACTCAGTATATTAATATCCCAAAATAACAAGATTAATAGTACATGCGTAATCTTATCACTAAACACACATACCAGGGCAACTGTCACCTCTAAGTGTAACCTGGGAGAGTCAGGACGCACATGAGGAAAGGGCAGTGAGGTGCTCAGGACACGGGCTGAGGTTGGGTACGGTCGGTGTATCGGTGTCGCCGCAAACACAGGGAGCCTGCAGAAACAGCTCTGCTTTGCAGAGACAAATCGCTTCCGTGCTGGCGGTTGGCTATTCTGGCCAGCGAACCGGGTCCCATTATTCTGAGCCCTGAAAGCTGCCTTCAGGCTACTTAGGATTTTAGCCTCAGATGCAGAAAATTATTATTATCTGCATATGTTTAACCAGGGGAAGGAAAATTAGTGTCAGTGGGGAAAGCAAATTATAAGTATTTGTTAATTTAACGGGCTCTTCTCAAACTTTCATTTCCTTCAAACGTTCTGACTACCAGAATCCATTTTACATGACCCTTACAACTGGTGAGCGGTAGGTGCACTTTGACAGCACCAAACTCACCACCACCTACATAAATTCCTAACAAAAAGGCTACAGCATCATGCTCCAAACTCATTCCCCAGGAGATCGCTCAGCTCAGATCTTTGTGACTTTACGGAACACCCCAACTACCATTTAGCCAAGTTTCCTCCCAGAGAAGCTGCCTTTGTTTAGAGCAAACCAAACATGCTTTGTGAAGTTGAGGCTACACAGCAGCAACGAGCAACAGACCTGAGCTTCTGATTTACCGTTTCTAGCCAAGGTAAGAGTCAAATTCCCCTGGTTAGTTCCACAGTTAGTGGGAATGCTCTCCAAAGACAATGGGGTTCTTCATTCCTGCCAACCGTAGATCTCCAGCTACTGGAATTATCCAAGTTGAATACACGGATGATTAACTACCACTTTGAGCACTTCTCCTATGAGGACAGGCTGAGGGAGTTGGGTCTGTTCAGCCTGCAGAAAAGAAGGTTCTAGGAAGACCTTATAGCAACCTCAAGTACTTGAAGGGGGCTACAGGAAAGCTGAGGAGGGATTTTTTCTAAGGACCTGTGGGGATAGGACAAGGGGCAATGGTTTGAAACTAGAGCAGGGGAGATTTAAATTAGACATTAGGAAGAAGTTCTTTACTAAGAGGGTGGTAAGACCCTGAAATGGGTTGCCCAGAGAAGCTGTAGATGCCCTATCCCTGGAAATGTTCAAGACCAGGTTGGATGGGGATTTAAGGAGCCCAGACTAGTGGGAGGTGTCCCATGGCAGGGGGGTTGGAACTAGATGATCATTAAAGTCACTTCCAACTCAAGCCATTCTAGGATTCTATGATCTTGAGTTTATTTCCCTTTTATGACTAGTTCCCACAACATCTGACTTCCATTTCTGTAGCGCCTGCACAGTTCACACATGTACAAGAGCGGCTCGTGCTCCGATAGCTTCCAAGAGCTCCAAGACAGGGAGAGGACTCCACTGCAGGAGGCTCAGGATGACCTGTGTGCTCCCTATTACAGGGATACGGTTATGAGCACATGATTCCTCACCGTACGTGAAGAGAGCTGAAATTCCTTATCCTCATAGCGTACGGAGGTCAGCATTTACTACTGCGTGCACAGGAAGCACACAGTACTACGGGGTAGTTCGCCTGTTCATAATTTTTATAGTCTGCAACACATTTCAGATTGAAACATTGCCATCTTTACAGGGGTCAGGTGGACAATTTTTCTTATGCTGTTTCAAATAGATTTTTGTTGTGTTTTCTTCTCTCATTTTGCAACAACCAAAGCTACGGAACACCCTGCGGAAATGTGAAACTGGAGGCAATCAGTTCTCAGATTCAAGGGGTAACGACTCTTTTGTGTTCTCAGAGAAAAATTAGGGGATATAAATCGAGAACAGAGCCAAGAATTAGAAAAGGCCACATCAGCTAGAAAAAGAGATCCTATAAGCGGTGTAGGAGCAGTTACCAAGGTACAGCAGTTGTAGATAATAATGTCCTATCCATCCACATTTCTGAGCGTACAGAGGTATTCTGGAGCAGAAAGTAACTACCTGTGCTCAAGCTACAGAGTTCACAGGACATAATACGTGACCCATCCACAATAATGGACCTTTTGGGAACAGGGGCCGAAATCCCATTTCCTGGCCGGGCCGCGGTGGTTGGTGCCGATCTCTCTTTCCCCTCATCCCGCTGATCACTGATAAGTATTTGCTTATTACAACTATCTTGTCAGTCACAAAGGCCATCACTGCAAGTTAATAATGTGCCATTCTGCTGGATCGATATCTTTATAGATTCTCCTGTCCCTGATACAGAAAAATTATTAGAAAGATTAGACCGCTTGAGCTCCATTCATTCATTCTGCAATGCAGGCGGCTTCCACGGGCTCGCTCCAGGGACAATCTAATGTCGTGAAGAGACACAATGAGAAACAGCCTGAGAGCATGATCATGGCACAAATCAAAGAGGAGAGTGGCTTTTTTTTCCTTTTCTTTTTTCTCCTTTCTGAGATTAACAATTAAATCAAAGCAACAATTACAAAGGTGTTAACCTCCAGCAAGCTTTCTGCATAAAATCAAATTTCATTGCAAAGTACTTTTTGTAGGCGGGAGTCATGGCTACGTTCTCGCTTTTGTCTGCCCATGAACTAGCAGGGCTGTTGTGACCAGTTAAGATGCTTCAGCTAAAGCACCTGATTTACTGGGAAGTAGCAAAGTGTAGAAAGTCTTGAGCTTAGCATTTACGCCTACATTAAGCCAAAATAAGAACATGCTAATTGTTATTCATATCTTTATTTCTCCTAACAGGAAAGCTGGAGAGGGACTTTTTATAAGGGTGTGTGGTGATAGGACAAGGGGCAATGGTTTGAAACTAGAGCAGGGGAGATCAAGATTGGATATTAGGAAGAAGTTCTTTACTAAGAGAGTGGTGAGACACTGGAAGGGGTTGCCCAGAGAAGTTGTGGAGCCTCATCCCGGGAAGTGTTTAAGATCAGGTTGGATGAGGCTCTGAGCAACCTGCTCTAGTGGGAGGTGTCCCTGCCCATGGCAGGGGGGCTGGAACTCAATGATCTTCCAGGTCCCTTCCAACTCAAGCCATTCTAGGATTCTATGTCTTGGTTGGTGCTGGTGGATGGAGGAAACCCCTGCTAGCAACCTTCCCCCAGTTAACAGCCAGCTGTCTTCTTTTATGTCACAGGACGCTACGGGGATCACAAAGACTGCAACTTTGCTTCTCTTCTAAGAAAGTATTATATAAGAAAAATGAAGTAACATTAACACACATCATACATTTCCTCAAATATCTATAAATAATACGGCAAACCCCTAGCAGCCGTCTCCAGTGTCATGCTGGGTTTAAAGACCCATCTCCTCAGCATTGTCCCCTGCCCTGCACGGAGCATTTATCTGCTGTTGACACGACCGGATTTCATTACGGAAGGCCAAGAGGTATTAAAGATCTCCAGAGGGTTTGCTGCTTCCTGCCAAGGACCGCTGTGAGCTTTTCTTCAACGAAGCCATTACTGCATTTCCTCATCCACAGCCGCTTTCCAGCAACCACAACACACCATTGTACTGAGTTGACACAGCCCTCTGAAATTTCAGAGCATCACCAGGATTTTGAAATAAGGAGCAATACCCTTGAAATACAAGAAACATCACTGGCAAGTGAAAAGGTTGAAGAGCCACCGTGCCATCGGATTTAGTCAGGGCAACTCAAAATCGATTGAATCCATCTATAGTTTAATTTCTCTGTTAGTAGATTCCTCTACGTAATTTTGCATAAATAAACAACTTGCCTTTAAAACTGAAAATCCTAATTAGATGTTCCAGGTGAGATTAGAAATAAAAGATCACTGAGAAACAGCAAATGAAGGTTACTTCTTTGCTTCTCTGTACTATATTAAAAGATCATTAAAGAATGTATATAGAGAATTTGAGAGTTTTAATCTTAGAACAGCATTAAGACTTCTAAATTTCACCTTTGCTATTTTTCCTGGAGGATTTGTTGGAAGACTAGACATCTTTTTACAAGTGTTTTTCATGCTCCTATTAATAGAAAAACAAATTGCAGAATCTTTCAGAGAAAACAAATTCTTATTTATCCAAATCAGCTATTTAGAAAAGCATGAAACATCTTTTCCTCTCTCATCTGTTTAGAACTGAGATCCATTTGTGATCACAATACTGTAACATCTGTCCTCTAGGGAAAGAAAAGACAAGACATGGTTTCTCTGGACAAAATGGTAATACCTTTTTTTTTTTTTTTTTTTTTGTAGTGAAAATATTCCTTAATTTCTCAATAGTTCTGACTCTTGAAGTTGTGCTCTGATGACAAAAATAGAAATTGGACTTCTGTGAGTGGGGAGGGGGAGCTGGGAAAACTTCTTAATGTTTTAAATCAGAATTAAATTAAACCAAACCCTGGAAGATAAAAAACATCCACATTCCAGAAATCTGCAGCAGTGGTGATAGATTATCTCTTATTCTATAAAATCGTATTACATTAAAAAGCAAGGCTAATAAAATGGACTCTTTAAAATTTCATTTTAAATAAATTAACTATGCAGTGGGTTTAGCGTATAGTTATCAACGGCCGTCCAGCACTCACGACACCACAGGAAAGATGCTTCTGAAGGAAAGGGTTTGAAGCATCCTCAAATTTAAATATCAGAGGACCTTAGTAACAAAGGAGAAAACTGCAACTGCTGCTCTAAAGATGAAAATATTAGAAGTCTTATGTTTAATCATCTATAAATTTAAAAAATAAAACAAAACAGGAGCGACGACCTATCAGCCACCAGTCTACATACTCCAGGTTAAAAACATTTCCGTTGAGTTCGTTTGGTCAGCAAGAATAGAAGACAGTCTACCTGAAGAATTCTCCAAATAAATTACAGCCTCCCAGCGCTTCATATTCAACAGGCCACAATAAGTTAACAATGTGAGATCAATATTCTGTCAAATGATCTCATTTAAGGGCTTATAATGCAAGAGCCAGTGGTCTGTTACCTCCTTCTGCTTCTGGAAACCGGTCTCTACTAGACAGGCACCGAACCAACGTAAACCAGACTGCACGTGGAGAGACTGGAATAACTAATGCCAAGGACTGCGGAAAAATAATCTATATGGCAGGTCTACGTCCAATGGTTTAGCTTTTCTCCTCCCGTCTCCTCTCAGTGCGTCTCTTTTGATAATTCATCAGCTCTCTTCAATCCTCAACCCTTCTCAGTTATGCTGAAATTTGTTGAGCAGCACTATGAAAGTAATTGTAAATAAAGCGAAATGTCTATTAAATAAACAAAAACAAATAAACACAAACACAAACCACAGGCCATGATAAAGTTTAGTGGGAAATTTTAGCATAAGCCACCTTTGGCGTGTTGTTAATTTAACACGATTAACTCTCAACAACGCACGTTAACAACTCTTCCTAAGAAAAAGATGAAGGAGTTTCACTCATGCCAGTAATAGGGAACTCAAATCTGAAGTTCACTGCTGATCTCTCATAAACCTTGGTGAGAGCTGACATCAAGGTCCGTTCTGTATTTCTTGCCTTGAGCCCTCCTGATGTTACCATGCCCGTCTTACTGACTGCCGTCCCCTGTCCTTTGCAGACTGACTGCATAATAAAAATTCAATGCCAAAGACTGTACCAAAGAGCTCCCCCTGCACTCTTGGCAGCACAGATCACAACGTATCCTCCAATGCTTTCTATATTACGAAGACTGTAACACGCCACCGGAAAAAAAACCCAAAACCTTACGCTTTTGCTCTGACCTTTGCAACGGCAGAAAATTAGGTAAGTGGAAAGTCGGTAAAATTTGGAGCTTCTGCAGGAATGTGCTTCTGGTTTAAAGCACAGCAGGCAAACAAAGAAAACACTTCTCCGATGGTGCTAAAGGCCAGGAAGTTTACAGGGGTCTTTACTCCTAGGAGAGCTCATTCAGACCTCATCCTGCTCAGTCAATGCTCCCCATCCAAGGGAAGCTCTGGGATGCCCTGGGAGAGCAGAGCTCTGCTCCTCCCCCCTGCCCTCCGAACACCTTTTCCTGAGCTATGTAACTGTCGTGGATTTCTGCTATAATTACTGCAGTCATCAGACAGCAGCCGTACATGGGATCGGAGACCCGCGTACATCCACAGACCAGGACTTCACCTGCACATCAACAGGTTTTTCTCTTTTTGGGTATATGCTTATTGTTTTAAAGACTGTAAATAACCTCACAGTTAATTCAGGAACTGCTGAATAGGAAAGTGTCTGCTTACCCATGAAAAATGGGAGTAATCTGCCAGCACCATCATTCATCGCCATGGTGGAAAGAGCATATTCCTTGGGAGGCAATAAAAATCCCACCAAAAACACTATCTCAGCATCTTTGCTCTGAGTTTGTCAATTTACGAGCAATAAAGTGTCATCCATATTTTAGTAAGTGGTTTTAGGTCCACTCACACCAGACTGCAAGATTTTTGGGGCCAAGGGTGACCATTTTGCTGTCTGTATGATGCTGAGAACAGAGAAACTCCACCTGTTTGGTCAACTCAGATTGATCACACCGAAGGAAAGAGGAGCGAATAAATGCTGTCAAATGTTAAACCTCATTTCATAATTTGCTTGTTTCCATAAAACACTTTCATTCGCTTTCAAGGATATTTTTATTCACTTTCAAGGATATTTTTATTCACTTTCAAGGATGTTCACGTGGGCATGAAAAAAGGTAGAGATGGAAGCTCAATGCATGCAAAGTCTGTCCACACCGCGGTGGCGATGTGCACAGCAGACACCAGGCATATTAATCAAGTGAGACTTCTAAAAAAGAATATTTTCTGTCTAGATCAAGCATATGTTCATGTAAAAAAGTCAATATATTAAGAGAAAAATAAAAACAAACAAACGAATAAAAAAATAAAAAGAAAGCTTCCCCCTCTGTGCATGAAGTTTAAAACACAAATGCAGCAAGCCTAACTTTCCCTGGTTTACAAGTTTCAGTTTTCCTCCCTTGCTCAAAACAGAAGCTGTACCATGAGACTTGTGATGTGTGAACGTGAGTTAATACAAGGCTCCAGCTGGGGGGAGAAAACAAATCAGTTTAGCATTTTTATATTTTTAAATCTCTTGCCTGCTGATGTTCTCTTCCCTCTCCGCTCATTTCATATCAAAGCTTTATTGTTGTTCAGCTCCTGCTTTTATTTGTTAATATTACAGTAATCCGATTACAACACAGGAAAAAATAGCAAGTGATTTAGGTGTCTAATCACACAGCCTGAATGTCAACTTGCAGTACCGGAATACCTGTCAAAAGGCAGTTTATGGCTGGTTTGGAGACGGCCGACGTTAATGGAAACGGCACCAGTGTAAGTCAAGCCCGCGGTGAGCAACCAGAATCCTCCTAACTCAATGGTTATCACGTGCACGTGAACATCAAACACAAGGGGCAGTTTTAGTCACCCAGTAACAAAGAGTTCAGTTCAGCTACAAAATTGTTTATTTCATGTTAGGGTTTTTGATCTTCTCCCCCTTGTCTAAACTCTCAAGTCACGCTACCACTGGCCAAGGAGCCAGTTTCTTTGCTCTGCCATTTGCAAAGCCGTAGTGATCATAGCTGGGAAAGAGTCAAGCTATTTTGAGGATCTGAGTTTATTTGCCCAGGTCCACACACAGAGCTGACAGGTGGACCTAAATCAGGGCTTGTTTGGACCACAGGATTGTGAAATTAGCTGAAAAGCCTGCACAGTGCCCCACGACACAGCTTCAGCGCATCCTCATTCTCTCTATGCATCAGCTCTCCTAGCCCTGGGATTGGGACAATCATGTCCTAGCTTTTCATCTGTTGTCCCTTTTGTCTATTTAGATGGCATTTTCTTTGGGATAGGACAATAACTTGGGCTTGTAGAGCACCCAGTACAGTGATATGGGTGGTGTGATAACACAAATGTAATGGAGCTAAATAGAAGATAAAATGTACCAGAAAGTCCCATAGGCTGATCCTATCTATTTCATAAGCCTTTACTCATTCTGATTTTTAAAAAGGAAGAGCCAGAGGATACTATTAAAACTGCAGAAAGTAAATACAAGTTTAGGTGAAAATCCAGTCAATCTTCTAATTGCCCTAATTAAAAATCTTCTAAATCTTCTAATTTTTAGCAAACAGATGCAACGATCCTCCTTCCATCATCTGTTGACTGGTAGTAGCCAAAGCAGATGTGATTTGCTTTGTAAATATTTCTGGCAGAACTGACAGAGCTACCCAAATATCGAGCATTGCAGTGAAGCAAAGCAGCTCACTCTTGCCTTTAAGAACGATCAAGAATTTTGAGCCATTTAAATGCTGACATATGAAAAGCTGATGTTCTGAAAACCTGCACAGAAGGAAACTGCTTCAGAGATTTTCTGTAGAAGGTTTTTTTTTTCCATTACTGAAGCTAATCACTAAAGAACCAAAAGCACTGTGGAGGCTGTTCGATTTAGAAACATCTATGAGGAAAACTGGAAGCCTACCCGGTGAGATGTGCTTCAAGCTTTGAAGTAGTTCTGTCTATTTGGAATTTCATGACCAGGTGTGGATATATTAAAAACCACCATTTTAAAAGCTGTTTTAAAAGATCCATACTTGGTGGATACTTCCAAATAATGTTTCTATTAATAAAAACTTCTGATATTATCTGCTCAAGACAACTATAAAAGTCTGTTAGAACCTGCAGAAGGAAGTAGCATAGACCTGAAGCAAAGAGTCTCTTTTTGGCCCAAAGACACTCTTCAGAAAAAAAAAAATCACAGTAAGCAAGAGCATAAAGAGGGACCTGCATTTAGAGAACGAGTATGCAGCTCCCCTCCTTCTTGAAAGGACAGAAGTTATTCACATTTTTTCTCCCTCAGGACTTTTTTATATTATAATTATTTCTTTAAATAAACTACTTGCACATCATTCTGCAACCTCCTCAGGTTCCTGGGTAGTAACAGTGAACAGTAATGTGGTGTGGGTAACACCATACTTTGTCCTGCTGTTTGCCTCAGATTTACTTAATCTTTCTATTTCTTACAGCCACAGGCATCTTTGGAAGACCTCGCAGGCGAGGAGGACAGTGCCAAGCTACAGACTCTACCCTCTCTCTCCAACAACAAAAGAAGAGGCAAACACAACTCTAAGCCATTGATCAAAGATATTAATTACTCAAAAGTCTTCTCATTAGGTGCCAACAGCAACACACTTTTCAAATGCAAGATCCTCCGGCCACCGCTATCCGCTTCCGCGCACATGCTCAACAGCGAAATTTTTTAAGGAATTAGTGAGAAGAGGTAAGAAATTAATCTCAATTCCAAATTTCAGCAGCAGTTATACCTCATTCAACATAGAAAGCAAGCACCTCGTACTCCAGCTCAGGACTTGCACATAGACGTTAGGAACGCGCTCGAATTCCCATCGCTTCCAGGGGCATATTGCGATCCGTGGAGCCGAATAGACGGAGGCCTGAATTTCACCTGGATTCTGTATTTACATGACCCTTGTGCAAAGTCAGTGCCTTTATTCACACACACGCAGACCACCTGTCAGCTGGCAAAGACGCATCTCGCAGGGGAAAAAATGCCTCCCGGCTCCGTAGGCCACTAACAACATAAATAGTTTCCTGTATCTGTTCAATCTAACAGGGGGATCGTTTCGCACCACCGCTTCAACCACCCACGCAAACACTTTACAACTTCCCCTCTCATTCATGCAAACAGAAGCCCTTAACAGCCTTCCACTGAATCAGGAGTCTGTGCCATTCGCCGGGTTGGTGGTTTTTTTTCGCTGTGTTTCTAAGCAATTCCTTGTTGTCAATCGATATGTTTGTTCTTTGGCTAAACTTTACTTTCTCGTGCCTGGTTCGGGCTCTTTTTGATCTGTCACCGTGATTTCCAGAGGCCGCTGCGGCATCTCGCTTCCACCGCTTCCCACGCATTTGCATCTCGGCTGCTTTTACTGTTTGTCACGTCAGCTTCCTGACAACACCGAGCTCCTCTCCCTGCTTCTGTCTATCGTACACAGTTTCTACAAAGAATATAAACACGGGGCCAGTATTTGTGTTAGTTTAAAAAGCAATTCCTTCTGTACCCGCAGCCTTCACATCCAGACACAGCGAGTAATCTACAGCTTTCTAAAGCCCTGAGACAGATACCACAATCTCAGTTTAAAAAAGTCCCTTCCAGCAGGGATGGAAAGGGAAGAAAAGGAGGTATGTTTTTTTAAAAAAAAAAAATTAAAAATGCCCAAATTGCAGCAGTAATCTTAATGGTCACACAGGGATGATTTAACTTCAATTTTCTTACCAATCCCAGGGAATGTATTTTGAATACAGGACAGATGCACAAAAGGTAGCTCCGCTGTGGACTTATTAATCTATTTTGTAAAGAAAAAGCATCTAGAAAATAGTCCTGCAGGAAGAGATTAGAGAGCAAATCCCAGGCTGTTCAGGGCAGCCGGGCGGCCTGTCTGCTGATCCATTGTCTGCTGCAGCTTTATCTAGAGAACGATCTTGCAGAAAATGCTGCACCATGCATTGCTCACCCCTATACATCCTGGTAATTTAAGGCACTTTTCCAAGCAGGGGCCATCATTTTTGTCCTAGAGAACTATTTATAAATAAAGCTGATGTTTGTCAAACCTCTGACTCCTGTTACAAAACACGCAACTATGGTTTTCTTCCATTAAACATCCAGAGACTTACTGCTGAATAAAACTTCACCATATATTTGAAAGGCAGTTCTATAAATGTCAACATAATGGAATAGAGGGTAGGAGTCAATTCTCTGGGAGATAGGCAGGTTCAGGTGGGTTTCTGGCTGTGCAATCCCCCCCTCGCCTGCCAAGCACAATGTCAGTTAATTTGCTCTGTGTGACAAATAGCCTATAAATTTATTTATACTGTTATTTATTATTAAATATTTCTGAACAGTGTTTGTTCAAAAAGGTCCTAAATTGGTACCCATGACTTCATTTTCTTTGCTCCATTAAAATTTTATCCTATGATCAGAAAATGACTTCTTTTTTCCTTTAATAACTCTTGTACGACAGACAGCCAATCTTCATGATACCAGATCCATTCAGTAAAGACTGGCGACCGGGAGGAGAAAAAAAAGACATTATTATGAGACAAATCATGCAGTATAGAATTAATATGACACGCTGTATCCGACCTATTTTTTTTTTCCTGAAGACAGGAGAGCCTTCCTCAATTTTACTCTGCAAAAGAAGAAATCTGCAGTGGGACTGTCTGAATAATCACGAGCTTAATTACAGTGAGCAAATATAATGAGGGTAACCACAATACATTAAGAAAAATCCTCTAAAATGCTAATGCATCCGCGTGTTTTCATTTTCACAAGTCATTTAGAGGAAGAGTCAGGAGGTTACAAAGAACTCGGGCGTGCTGCAAAGGCAGGCTGGGCTCTACCGGCGCCTTTACGCACCTCCCGATGTTTTGTCAGAACGACGCAGTGACAAATGAAGGTGTTTGCTCACCAGCCAGAGTTCTCCCGGACGCTACTTGGGTGCCTTACAAGGGTTCGCGCAAACACACACACACCCCACACACGATACACAGAGACGGGTGAGAAGACAGTGAAGGATGAGGGTTGAGAGATAAAAACTACCCAGCAGAGCATTCTGAGTTGAAGCAGCCCCGTTGTACCCGTATCTGAGACCAGTACCACGTGCTGAGACTTGAACACGTCCATCGAGCAGGATGGATGAGAGCAGAGCGAGCTGGAAGGGGGCTACACGAGCACGTTTGGGAGGAAGGGACTCAAACGCTCTCCCAGTCTCACTCGGACGATCGCAACACCAGCCCGCGTGTTCTAGGCTGAGCGAAACAAGGTTCAGGCAGATGTTTCCTCTGCATCAGCTCCCCTTCGACTTCATTTTGAACAAGGACAAATAAATGATTGGCATCTGTCAGATAACAGGCCAAGATGATTCATACTGAATGTTCCATTCATTTTCCAATAATGGGAAATAGCCAGTTTCATTTTGTGTGAAGCAAATCTTCTTTGCTAGAAGAAAAATGATCCCTGGAGGATATGCATCATGAACCTTTCGCTTGTTTCGACTCACTGAAGAGCCGCAGAGCGATGTCAGGCGGTGTTACTGGTGCCACCGCTCTGTTGCAAGGTGTTCCTATTGTGCACAATTCACATACAGGCCAACAAATTAAGGGTCTGAGTCCAGACATCGTCTACCACACGTGGCACAGAGGACAGATTCTGCTTTCGTGTGCAATGAAGTTACAGGACAGAATTTGATTCACACTGACAACATCCTAAGCGACTCTGCTTCCATTGCCTTGAGGGACGCTCAGCACTGTCATGTCCCCCTGAAACCAAAGGGCCCTTAGGGGAGTCTCAGGGGCTGTACCTATCTTGACAAGCAGCGCAGCTCCACAGGAGTAGATCTGCAGAGCAACACAGTTGGTGGTACAGTCCATCCACTCAGTACCTGTTTCAGAGATTTCACTTTCTAGTGTAATTCCATGGCCCAAATGCCTCTGAGCACTTAAAGTTCTTCTGGCTTTGTTCCAAAAGGAATCTGGAGCTTTCACACTTGGAAAAAGCTGAGCCAAAGCACGGTAAATGGGGACTATCCAAAGACCTTCAAGAGTGCGCTCCTGGTCCCTTTTGGACTAGGTCGAAACTTCAACAACAGAAAATACTCCTTGGATATTGCACCACTTGGGTTTCAGGTGGTGATTCCCAGTGCTGGGTCAGCCAGCCAGGCTCCTCATCCACCGCAAAGGTCTGAATTGGGAGATGCAGAATAAAATCCAGTCAGTCACAGCGATGCTAATTTGGACCCAATCAGGAATGTCATTGACCAATTCAGCCCTGTCTACACAGAAGCACTTCCAACACAGGCAAAGCCAATCTTCAAGACCAAACGCAGGAGCTCAAAGATCAAACCCAGGGTATATGTGAAATGTGGCTGCTCCTGTGCTCAGAGGGCTGGTGTATCAAAGCCTACCAGATAAATCCCAGTGCTGATACAGAACTCTCTCTTTCACCCACTGCTCCAGACCTGGCCTCTTTCGCTGTCCTCTGGGGGAAATCTACCGAGTTCAAACGCAGCCTGAAGACATTGTTCACTTCTCAGCAAAAGCTAATTTGATTTTTAAATATATGTTATCACCAAGTAGTTTATGCACAGGGGTTCCCAAAGGTAAAACACAACTGACACCACCCCCCCCTTCCCTTCTGGCTTTTTTGCAGTGAGTGCAACTACAGCGTCTACTAACAACGCGCTGAGACAGTCCCAAGGGTGAAGTTACCCGAGAAGTAGAGAAATGTTAGGCTCAAATGAACACCTTCACAGCTGCCTGAAACTCTGACAAAACAGATCAGATAGAATGTTTCTGCAACCCAGTGCTGTGCAAAGGGCAGGACCAGCATTACCCTCAGCTCTCTCCGTCTCTCGTTTCTGCAGTTGAAGCTGGAGCATTTATTTTTTTTTTTCCAGAAGGACTGAATAGACATATTAAAAAAATTGTATATATACATGTATATTTTTGAAACAACTTCTGAGGATTTTAATTCTTCCTAAACTGGAAGAAAATAATTGAATTCAAAGGATCTCTAATGGCCTGTGGGGGCTTGGTTGGCAAAAAGTGCTGCCACCACTTACTTGAAAAGAAATTCAGGTTTGTTAGTATGGTGAACACAATTAAAATGCACAGCAGTCCTTCTCTAATAGCATGTAAGAGACGTCAGCAGGATTGTTTGACTGTGAACTCTGCATTTTCCCTAAATCCCTCTCTCTATTCACATCATTAAAATGTTTTTAGAAACTCTGAATAAACACAAAGGGCTTTTTATGGCATGTAACTGAAATACAGGACAAACAAACAAACAAATCTCTAAATTTCAACAGGTAAAGCACCTCTAGATTTCTGTAACAGATGATAGAGATAATAGAGGCATTCATAAGACATTCTTCATCTAAGGCTGAAGAAATGGTGGCAGCACCTTGTTTAGGGGGTTGATGAATCAGACAGAGCACTTCCCTGCTTTTGTCTCTCTGCTAATTGTCCTTCAACGGAGACTACTTACTTCATGGGTGTAAAAAATGCCTAGAAGTATGGTTTCTAGGCAGAAAGCCCAGCACTCTAATTAATACCTTGAAATGATCACTAATTAATGATACCAGTTTGGGACTGTTGCACAATAGGTTGTTTTTTTTTTCTTGATTTTTCCTAAAATCAGGAAGATTAATGATGTTGTCATTGGTATAGGAAGCCCCATCTCTGCAAAGACGGTGATGGAGAACACCCGCAACGCTTAACAACTGCCGTGGAGATGGTGGAGGAGGAGAGGGGACACCACACAGGCTGCCTTCAGGAGGAACAACCTCATTATTAATGTTGTGAATCCTTCTCACGGATTGGAGAAGATCACTTTATTCCCCCTCCACCTTGTACTAGTTACATTTTTGCAAGAAATTGTCGTCTTTTTTTTTTTTTCCTCCTCAAAAGGGGAGGCTGGAGAACAGACTCATTTTAAAAATCTCAAAGCCCTGATTTATGTTAGTCAATACACTTGCTTCTTGAAGTGTGGAAGGAAGCTAATAAAACTAAAATCTGCATTAAGCACCAATTTGTTTCTATGGTTAACGCTGTAGGAAATCACAAACTGCTAAACTCTTCAGGTACAGCCGAATCCTCTCGGTAGAGCACAATTTGTCACCCAGCTACAAAAAAATGACGCAAAACCCAGAGTACGAAGGTTGTAAAGAAGTTATGGGCAGATCAACTGATATTTCCTTGTCCGATGAGCTGCTGCAGGTGCTGACATCACATCTGTGGTGAAGTTAAAAGGCTTTAGTCCCCTAAGCTCTGGTGAAGGCGGTTTAAGCCACTGGTTTGCACCAGCGAGGTGGTTCTTGCCGTGCACCCTCCAGCAAGACACAAGTTGGTCTGTAGGAAATAGTCCTTTTTGCGCTCCTCCTCCCGCTCCATCCGTATCTCTGTCCTTACATTGCTGCTGTTCTATCCATCTATTTGGCACAGAGCAAAATCACCCTGAAAATCTCCTCCTCTGCCGAAACGCACCAAGACTAAGCTGATCCCAGGATCTCCTGGGCTCTCCCAAGTCCTGCCCACACAGAAGGACACGGGGCCAGGCTGTGCCCTCCCTCCCCCATGAGCACGGGCACGCTGCCTGCCTGCACTACAGCCAGTTTTGCAAATGCAGAGCTGTCTCAAAGCCATAGATTGTCCTCAGAAAGCAGAATTTCCAAGCATGTGCAGCCGGACTCCACCAGGAAAGCCTGTACCCAGCGCAGCTGTGCTCTCTCCACATCACCACTTTTGATCCCAGCTCAAGGGAACTTTTGCATTTCACAAGCTGGGGAGATTTGAAGTGCTCCAGTGTCCTGGAGCTACCATAAAAGCTTATTTAATTATTAATAAGCAAAATTAAAACATGCAGGAGCAACCACGGTGCCTTTGAGTGCTGGGACCACAGGCATCTGCAGTTTTTACAGATTCCCCTCATCCCCAGGATGTCTGGATGCTGCGAGTCCTTACACAGGCAAATCTCCCACTGAACAAAAAGCATTTTGCTCAGTACGGACAAAAAAACATCGTGCAGATGCCCAGCATCGGCGCCTACTCTAGCCAAAACAGCTCCCTACCCATTTTCCGTCCTTTTGATAACACGTGAGGCTTTATTCCGGGGCTGAACACATTCAGCAGAGTTATTTGCCAGTGTCGTTATTCAATCCTTTACATGGCTGCACTGTTGCAGGAAAATACTGTTCATTTTCAACGCCAGGAGCACACAGGGGAAAAAGCAGATCCTGTGCCACGGGGAAGACTGTTGCTATGCAGTAGGAAGGTGCAGGCTGGAGAGAACGTCTAACTCATCATTTAATTGATAGGCTGAAGACTGCCCTTAGTTCCGTGCTCCTCCAGCCAAGTTTAACTCTTCAAAATGAGAAGAGGGGTGTAAAATAAACACAGAACCTTCTCCCTTCAGCCTCTTAACCCTGGCTCTATTCTCTTCATCAAAGCCACAACCATATGGTGCACAGGGAAGGATCTCCCCGTTACATCTCTTGCTGCCAGTTGTAGAACATTCTCCGACAGCACCTGCAGTTTGTCCTGGTAGTCGGCGCAGCTTTGCCTGCCAAAAGCACCCATGTGAGCTCTTCCTACCGGAAAAACTGCATCAGAGAAGACATTTTCTCTAATCACATTTAGATTAACAAAAACGCGAAGAATAAATGTAAAATACAATCAGTCCTTGCTCTTTATTCACCTTGAAAAATGATGAAGGGACGAGACGAGTATAACCAAAAATCACTCCTGAAGGACCTCTCTGTGATTAGAAGCTACACCTGCAAAGGAGGCCGGTATAGAGACACCTATGCCACAGAGGCTGGTTTGCTGGTATGCCTCATGACACTCATCCAAGTGAGATAAGCAACACCACCAAAGGACTGCTGGGCTGGAGCAAACAGGAGGGTCACAGGGACTTGCACGGTCCACGGTGCCAGAAAGCAACTGGAAACGCAGAGGAGGTGACAGTATCGGCAATCCTTCAGACACAGGCTACATTTTCCTGTCCGTGTGCTGTGGCTCTCTCCACCTTGCGAAATTCTCCAGAATTACAAGTTTCAGTACCTAGCTATTAGCTCTTATCTACATTTTCACTCTATTACAAGCCCTGCTGCCGCTATCATCTTGAATCTTCATCAGAAAAAAGATCTGCCCACTTTATCTGCACAGTGGTCTAACACTGCAACGTATGAGTAGCGGATTCAATACAATCACGCTCCTGGTAGGTGCAGTACAGTTCTTAGAAAAATAACTGTGAGTTCTTCCCTTTCCTTCTGTAAAAAGAGAGCAACAGATGGCAGTGCGGGGAGGGCAATAACAAATCGGTCCTTTGGCCTTCCTGCAGTTCTCATATCCTCCTTGGATACACATAATGGATGAATAGCGGGGTGCTATCAGCATCCTTCTGTTTTCCACTTTTCTGAGCTACCTGTTATACTATAAAGAGCTTCTGCACCTGGAACCACAGCCATCCCAGCATCTTTTTATCCTCAGCAGATCTTGGAGCATCTATGCTTGTACCGTAGCTTTGCAGAAATGTTATTTCCCTAGAGAAAGAAGAGCTGCAAACTAATATGCACAGGTAAGGACTTCACTCCCTCAGAAGCTCTTCTGAATACAGAACTTTTGTTTTCTGAGACCAGAGAACGAGCAGTTGGGACGGGCAGGGTGCCCATCCTGGTTGGGATGCTGTGACTGGCAGGTTGTATTACCCAGGAAAAAAAGCCAGCTAAGTAAGTGTGTGCTTCCAGCTAGAGGCACGAGGAAGATCTTTGGAGTTATTTCTCCTTTCCACTCAAGTGTAGCATCACATCTGTACTGTGGGGTTCAACTTTGTAGTTATTCTCACGGTTTTAAATTGCTCCTCATAAGAGCATTAGCTCCCCATTGGGATATCTCATAAGAAACCAAGAATGCTTGGAGATAAATGCTGTGAATAAATAACACCACAATTTTCTTAGGCACCAAAAAGACAGTACTAAAATGAAAAACTGGTAACCGTAAAAAAAACAACAAAACAACTTTTACATTTTTCTGCACTAAAGTCTTTTCTTCTTAGAAATAAACCAGAAAAAAAGAAACTTTGGGCCCCATCTCTGTAGTTTAATTGCAATAACACTGAAAATACGCTTAGCCCTTTTTCTCCCACTGCCATTACATACTTCAGCAAGCATAATAATCTCGAATGTGTTGCCTGAGAAATTAATGTCAACATTTTAGCTTTTGAGTCTAACTTATTTGATCTAAACTTTGAACAATTTGGCTTTGATCCTAAGAATCTGCTGAGCAACTACAAATCCCACAGAAATCAACAAATGTAGGCTGGGTACCACCTCGATAGCAGATGCTCTCAATAAAAGGAAATGTCATAATGTTGGCTAGTGTCTCCAAACAGTTCCGTCCTCCCGGAAGCATCACTTTCACGTTAGGATACGGTGCCAACACGCACGACTTCGCTCAAGTCTTCTCCCATCACTGTGAAGCAGCAGCTGCAAAGACAGTGCCTGCAGCACGTAGAGACGTATATATTTAGTTTCCCGTTCTTTGCCTCAGGTTCATTTTGCTTATAGGCTTGGTGGAAGTGTTCAGCAGGAGTGGAAGCATCCACAGTGCTTCACAGTTGGTCTCTTTATAGTTGTACAGCTACCACTGACAAAATATTTGGATATTCAATTACTTCTTGTGTAGTACAAAGAACATGATTCCAAGTTAAGGGAGTTTGCTCTGGGCAAGGTGGAGAATATCATTGTCTGCCCAAATCACTGCAATGATCTGATTATAGCTGACGCTGGTGTGTTGCTACCGTTCGGTTCAGTTAAAGGTGGTTTTGCTTTTTTATTTCTGCTGTTGGTGGCTAATTAAGATTGATTATGTATGAGATGAGAGCATGTAGGAGTATGCTAATGCTGATGGTAAGAGCACACTTTTATCTTGCAGCATTAAGTGAATGGAGAAAAGAATGACAGAACTGGATGCTGTCGGCTTAGGAAAGGTTCCTTTTTTTTTTTTTGTGTGGTCATGGATGTTCGTAACTTATCTCAAACACTCACGACAGACAACTCAAACTCAACTCCAATGTCCAGGCTACAGCAGCAGGGAGCACTGAGAACTCGCAGCAGCTGTACCACAGCCCATACAGTTGAAGGCTCCCTTTTTTTGCTTTGTTTTTCTCTTTACAGATGGGATAATATAAATAAGCCACGGTAAAAATGAAAGGCAAATCCCATTGCTGAGACTACAAACATTCATAAATTCATTTTATTCCAGCTGAGCCACCAATTCTCCATATGCTTCCCCACTTACCTCACCAGAGCTAATGGGACTAACCCTAATACAGAGTCAGATAAATGGATGGAGCGCTAACGTGTTTTCTCTGCACTGACCTTGCCATGACACCTGGGCAACAGATCTGCAATGAATCCTTGAAGATTTTCACCTATCATTATACAATCCTTCCAATTAAAAGGGGGTCTTGGCTTTATGGAAAAAAAAAAAAAATCAAACACTTTCCGTATTCTGAAAGAACAACAGCATTTCAATGCAGAATTAATTTTTTTAAAAAAAAAAAAAGGAAAGAAAGAAATCAAAAATATTGTTCCCTGAGTTTTCCATTAGAACCCGAAGGCTTCCCAGTTCCCACCCACACAAGGCAGCCACATAACACCGGAAAACTGAAGGGCAGTCATTTGGACAAGGTCTGCTGGAATCCTCCCACCACTTTGTTCTCCTCCAATAAGTCAGTCGTCATAAAACAAGGTACGAAGCCATTTATCACAGCAATGTAGTTGCTTACATCTTTTTTAAAGTTCAAAGCAGTAAGAGCTAACAGGGAATATAGAGCTCTGCTTTTCAACAAGGTGTTAGAGGCGTTATTTGGTACTCTAGCAATTTATTTCGAACGGCTGAGGGAGAAGAACCACACCTGAGCAGGCAGCAAACTCTGCCGAGTTACTCTCAGTGCTGTGCAAGCACGAAGCTGAGACTGCTGCAGGACAGCAGCCTCCACCACCTCTTGGTTACACTTCAGCTGCAGGTTTGTGCAGTTATACTGTGATAAGTATCATACAAATCATTTGCTGAACTGTGAGCAGCATTTGTTATCACAGAAAATAGATATCTGATAAAGCATAATGCAATAGAGATACATAATGCAATAGAGATCTCTTGACAGCAACTAGAGAAATTTGAAGCGCGACCATAATAAAATGAGCTTTCCTTTCAACCTAAGATACCCCAAAAATTAATGGGATTTCTTTTTTTTTTATCTACCGCCTTTTCAATGAAAGGAGTCTGGTTTAAGTTGCAAAGAAACAAAAGCCATTATCTCTAAGCAAAAAAATACCTGCATCCATACAAAGCTTTCCTTAAAACACTTTACAGCTGTGAAACCCCAGCGATCACGCTGACCCGTGTTACATTACGCTTTCTGGGGTGCATTGTAACCTGTACACTCTCTTGTCTGCTGATAAAACTTTTTGAAGCAAGAACTTTTTTTTTTTTTGCTCTACCCTTGAAGCTCCTTAGACTGTAAGGCCTGTGACTGGATCCCAAAATACCACACTAATAGAAATAAAAACCTTGTTTTCAAGCATCTCCCAGCCGCAGTAAATGAGCTGAACCAGCTGATTCTCGACAAGTCGATGTTCTGCTGGTGGCAAGGGTTAAAACAAAATGTTATATCCCTTCTGCTTATCTATCAGTACCCCTTGCAATTGCTTTCTATTACTATTTTCCAATAAATGTAATATGTATGACAGAAGGTGGAATCCCTGCCATGGATTTCAACCAGCAGGGAGGGCACAGGAGATGGAAGGCAGGCTCTCTCGCACTAATGGAAATGCATCAGTTATATGGGAGGTCAGGAAAGTTCAAGGTCACAAGAAACCTGCAGAAAGCCATTTGGTAAAGGATATAAACTAAGCAAACAACAGGAATGTGAAATAAGCAACTAAATTTTAGGAAGCAAAATACAATTTACTTGGAAAAGCATTCACCAGTGATGGGATGAAGCACTGGAGAATATTTTACCTACAAATAAATAGAGAGGTAATAAATTTGCAAATACTGGTCTCTGCAGACTTACCACTGTCAGTGGAGCTTACGGCAGGGAGCCTAATCAGTTGGTGTAAACAAAGATACTGGAATTCATTCATTAGAACTTGGGAAGCTACTGTGTAGTGTTGGGCATGGAGAAAAAAACAAACACAGAGCTTAGGGAGTCAGCTCATCGGCTTCATTTGGATTTGGATTTATGTACATGCAGATTCAACTGCAATAAGCACTTCTCATTTTGTTACTTAGATTGTGCCTCTTGCTAAAACTTTTCTCAGCCATCACTAGAGGGAACATCTGGAAGTGTTTTTTCCTTGGAGTGCAGAATACACCCCTCACAGCCGCCTGAAAGTCAAGCCCAGAGCCTACAAGATGCTAAGACAACCATGAGACCTGGAGGCTCTGTTGCTTCTCTCTGGCGCCTCAAGTTAAATTTCTCTACCTCTTTCCACTCCCCCTGCTAGGAGACCATTAATAACACAAGATTTAAATTAAATCACACAGAGGAATCGGCCCCTCACGCCGTTTCACGCTTCTGCAGCGTGGCCGATTCCCTCGTATTTGCGCGACGCTCTGCCCAAGCGCGGCTCCTGAGGCTGACTGCTGCCAGCAAAGAATTATCGGGCGCTGTATTTTATTTCTAAACAGGAACTAGGATGCTCTCACAGTTCGGGAGCTGAAGCTTTAAAAGAAAATAAAAATAAATAAAAAAAAGGCAGTAAGTATGAATTGCAGGGATTTGCACTGCAGGTTTGCAGGAGGGGGAGAGATTTGGCATCAGCTCCTGCTACAGCCTTTGGACCTGCCGTCGACACCCTGCCCTTTGGAAGACTTTAGTCCTCAAGATGGGCAGCGCGGGGCGGACGTCGCGTGTCCCTTCTGCAGGCTTGTTTCCCTACTAAGCGCTCGGTTTCATGCACAGTCACTCGCTGGGTGTCCGTTTCTCTTCGGCACCTCTCAGCAAGGGCAGCCAAGCTCCTCACCTACTGACCGGCGCTCGTCAGCAAATCACTCGCCGTGCGCGCAGCCCCGAGGAACCACGAGCCGTGAGACGGGGATCGGAGAAACCGCACAACAAGCTTGGGAAGAGGCCTCCCGCTCCTTCCCCAGAGGGTTCTGCCTCTGCCAGCGGAGCTGGCGAGATGTCCGCAGGAATCGCCGAGCTCAGACGTGTCAGAAAAAGAAAGCAATGCTAATGAGCATTTTAATGGCTCAGAAATGAACAAAGCCACGAGAGGAGCTAAAAGCCAAGCAAACTCCTACACAATTAGAAAGAGCAGGGTAAAATGTCCTTCCCCTATACTGGGGAAAACACAAATGCCTGTTAATCTCTCACACAAGAGCCTCACAGGCCCAGAAAGCAGAGCAGCCCACGCTCAGGTCACAACCCAGCATCCCAAGGCCACTCCACCAGTATTGTGGGTTATTTTGGGGGGGTTGAGGGTACTAAGACAACTCAGTCCCCGGCACTACACCAGGCAGACAGACAATATAGCCTTTGGCCAACTGAGCCCACCTTCAGGGGAAACCAGTACTTCAAACGCTCCTCTCTCTCACCCTGACACAAATCCCATCAGCAACTCGGGCCGTGCCACGGATCCTAAACCCAACCCAACTCAGGCTGAAGGCCGCAGTAAAGCCGAGGCGTGGGCACGCAGCAGACAGGGCTCGGAGCTCGGGCTCCCCAGCTCACCGCACTCCAGATGACGTGGAGCCATAAACCCCATCACCAAGCAGGGCTTAGTTCCATCCAACCTCTGTTAAAAAAACAGAGGTAACTTCTTCCAGGAGACTATAAATCGTTTCATTAGGCAGAGCACCATGGGTTTTGCTGCTCTCCCTTTACTTTCGTTCCCTCCCCTCAGCGGGGGGCTGCAAAGATGAACAATTTAAGGCGCGTGCACGGCCAGAGACTGTAAAACGTTATCACTCATCAGTTTGAAAGTCGCATTACAAATAATACAAGTTTCTGAAGTAAATCTCTAAGGCCAACAATTCAGGGATGTGTAAAACTGTTCTGAGTAAAAGCAGCCCAGTGGATTTCTAAAAGAGGGGAGATTTAGACTAGAGAAAAGGAAGAGATTTTTTTTTATATTAAGGTGGTGAGAGCCTGGCCCAGGTTGCCCCGAGAGGTGGTCGCTGTCCCATCCTTGGAACCATTCCAGGGGAGGTTGGATGGGGCTGTGAACAACCTGCTCGAGTTGCCGATGTCCCTGCTCCCTGCAGGGGGTTGGACTAGAAGATCTTGAAAAGATCCCTTCCAAATCAAACTGTTGTATGATCCTATGATTTGCACCAGCCAAATCCTTGCCCCTTGCCCTCTGCTCGCTCCCTTACCCTCAGCCTGCTCAGGATCCCACCCTGCATCTCCTCAGTGCTGAAATTTAACCAGGTAATCACTCCTAATGCATGGATTTATGTTTTTTAATTATAAGGCAAAAGCATAATAGAAGCTGTTTTTTGCTAGCCACAAACTTATTTCTCTTCCAGGGCTGCTCGGGGTTGCTTCTGATTTATATCAGGATGGTTGGAGAATCGTGCCTCATTGACCATGTGACAAATGAACTCCTTCAGAGTACAAGCATCAGAGCACAGAAAGCTTAGAGAAAACAACAAAAAAAAGGATATTACATTTGTAAAAATGAATAAAATTACATCACATTCAAATACTGCTCATTAAAATGTGAAGCCGTAATACTGCGTAGAGATCAAGAAAATATACAGAATAAATGAAAAAAAATAATTCTCCTGTATCCAAGCACTGCTACAGCATCAAGGTTGTGTCTGTAGAGAATATGATCTAATTCACCTGCTTTCATTTGTGTGATCTTTCACATTTCAAAAGAAAACAACAGATGAAAAATTCAATACTGCATTTATTTTATAAAAGTGAAGAAAAGGTCATTTATTGGCCTTTTTCATTATTAATATCTGTCTATGCTTATACTTTTAATACAAAGAATCTTTGCAACAGACATTTATATTCAAGGCCAGCAAGTAGTTTTACAAGCGATCTCAAATACAGCTAAGTTGAAACAAATCTCATCCTTTCAAATTAATTGCGCTTGTTTCAGCTTTTTGCAAGGAAAAAACCCACCAAACAAAACACAAACCCACCACTATTATAACGCAAGGCAACTTTTCCAGAACACTACAGAGTAAAAGAGTTGAACTGAAACAAATGAGATGGCAAAGGCAATACTGAATCCGATAGAAAGAGCAATTCAGGGACTGAGCTCATATTCTAGAGCCTTTGAAAAACTTTATTATCAATTATTTCAATTGGTATTTATGAAATTAAGGTTTTTTTAATGCGATCTAAATGTTACTGAAGTTAACACAAACGGTCCATGCTGCCACAAAAAAAAAAAAAAAAAAAAAAGGTACTTTGTATCAAATCACAGTTGTTTGGTTTTATTTAAAAAATAAAAATAAAAGATCCTCAAGCCTAAACCTCTGCCTCCCCTAGCTCCAGCCAGAGTGAGTTTGAGCCTTTACCCCACCACCGCTGCCCACGTAGCACGTCCTGCAATGATCCCATTTTTCATTTCTCAGCATTTCCTTCCTGCTTTTACTATTGAATTCAGCATCGTAGCGGAGAGAATCGCCACACACAACAGGGAGTGTCTTAGATGTTAGATCTTAGCACATACTACGGCTTTACTAGTCAGAAAAATCTTATAAAACTGTCTGAAAGTCCGCAAGTGCGATGGGAAAGTCCTCTCCCTCCAAGGGTGGTTGCTCTGTACCATGAAATGTGTCATGCAGCTCAGATGGTTGTAATAAACTCAAATTATAGAGGTAACAACATGATGTGGGGAACGGGAAAGCCATCACCCTGCTTATAAACAGCTATGCTAGCACAGGGTGAATTTAGGGAGAAATACAGGGATATGAAAGAGGGGAGAAAAAGATGGAACGGTCAGGAGCAGGGGAAATAAAGGTCCCTTCTCCATCATACATGAATAATTCAATAATAAGATTTAATTTCTAAAATAGCTGTTTATGTGAATACATTGAAAGACATGTGCTCCACCTCAGATCTGGTTTTCATTTTAAAGAGCCTGCCCAGGAAGTTTGCACAAATATGATTCATCACACCGCGCATACGGCTGAAATAATTCCTTGTGTAATTCTGCCAAGCACGGCCATAAATCTGACAAACTGCAGAACTCATGTATGCATATCTTCCAAAATAAAGTCATATAAAAAGAAACCGTGGACTTCTAGGAGCTGGTTCAATAAAATACCCATTTTTTTGGGTTGGTTTTTTTTTTTGGAACAGAGCGCAGCCATGCAGCAACCAGTTGAGTATCTGTGGGCTTTTCTATATATATATATTTTTTTTTTGCACATCCATGATTTCCAAAGATAGTGTCATTAAGCAGAATGAGGCCGTTCTGACACATAAAACTTCTGAATATAAGAACTGTGTATATAAACATTGTATATACATATTTAACATGGAACCAGCTAATAGAAGTTCATTCACTGATGTGGTATCAGATCAGGCCATAAAGCCAGTGAAAAATAAACTCCAAACTCCAAACACTATTGTGATGATACAACTCAAATTTCTGATTCCAAATCTCTTACAAGAATAGCTTTGAATTTGAAGGATTCCTGAAGAGAGAAAGACTAAGGCACAGCCTTCCAAAAAGACCATCAGCACCCATTAACGAAACGGTGTTGATCTCAAAGACCTGCCATGTAGCTGTACTTTTGTTTGCATCAAAAAAAGCAGATGTTTTGTTTCATCTCTGCAAATTCCAAGTACAGAGACTAGCTAATTCTCACTCAGCTATTCCTTACACTAGTGTATTTTTGGGTAACAAAGGACAAATACAGAAGAAAAAAGTTAATAAAACTTTGCCAAAGGAAACGATGCCTTTTTTTTTTCTTACTCTGCAACATAAAAAAAAAAGAAAATATGGAAAATTATGCTCATTCTGTTACAAAGGTGAATCAGTGGATAATCTACACTCAAATAAACTTTTACCTCCAAAATATATGCACTATGGCAATACTACCTGCTTGCCTAAATAGAAGATTTCCTAAGGTTAAAAATTAAAGTCCACATCATAAAGAATTACAGTCAGTGAAAATTTTGCATTTGACTTTCATGAACATAAGATTACATTCTAAAAAAAAATAAAAATAAAAATAAAACATCACTCAAGTTATTAAAAGCCCATTGCTAGAAATGCGGCCACTCAGCACATCACACTGTAGAGGAAGTCTCTTTAAGTTGAAGCCACTGAAGGTAGTCAGATACTTTCGTGGAATCTAATATTATTTTTCTCTTTAAATAACTTGATCAAAATGAGTGGAGAGATTCACAACATGAAATACACGTTATGTTGGATAAGGAGTCAAAATCTTGCCCCTTCAGAAAATTAAAAGTCTGGTTGAGATCTACATATCTTGTCAGGTAATTTGCTCAGCCAGATAAAATCTGCTGTAGATGTGGATTTTTTTCTCATTGCCTTTCTAGTAAATCAATCCTTGTAATAGTACATAAAACCTAATCATTATCCAGATGAGTCCCTACTTATCAGGTCATTTGATGACACGCTGCCTAAACGAATCTCATTTATAAAGTCTTTTCTTATCCTTTCAACGTCAAGACTCACGCCTAACACGCCTGAACGTGCAGCATCCGTAATTAGCAGAAGTTCATGTACCAAAGCGATTCCTAGATAAATTGAAAAACAGAGAAATGTACCTTGTGCGATTAATGCACACACATCCTGAAGGAAACCGTTATTTTTTGTGCTATTATCTACTCCAGGGCCATAAACTTAAGTACAAGAATTCTCTGTTATATCAGATGCATTTTCATGACCCAAGGACAGTAATGGCAGAAAGTCACCACCTCTCACTATTGGCTCTTTTGGACAGGACCTTCCTCAAGGGCAATAAAATCAAATACTAATTAGGGAAGAACTCCCAAGCAGTAATTTATCGAACCCTTGTTTCCCCTTTCCTGGTCACGAATTGCCCGTGCGTAGGTTGTCACGTTCTCAGGGGGATTCATCACTCAAAATATTTCACCTGTTTCAGCAACAAATTAATTTTGATCTATGGATAATTTTCAGGTTCTAAGTATTCAGTCAAGATCTGCTCTATGTTTGTAAAAGCTTTAAGTCACACAAGACAGGACTCACCTCATCTACTTCCAGTCATCTAAAAAGTACGGTGTGTAGTGCAAAGCAGAGGTTAGATACCTCTCCAGTTCATACACGCCCTCCACGCTTTTCTCCAGTTGTGATCCATCACATCTTGCAGACAGAGAGCAAAGGCACGTAGGGAATTCCTCCCTTTGAAGCTTCCTCTTTCTCCATTACTCAGAGAAAGCGTCAGTGGTCAGCTTTGCCCAGATGCCTACATTTTGGACAGCTCAAGCTAAGCAAGATGAATTCCAACAATCCAATTTTCCTCCTCACTGACAATCTTGAGATCAAATACCATGAAAAATACTGTAGTCAAATACAACACTTACGCCTTTACGCAAAGTCCAGAAACGTAAGGGAGCAAGGAGCTCACTCCAGAGCTCAAATTGCTTCCAGACATTACAGTCAGAGCTATGACAAGGTTCTACCAATTCATCAAGTAAACAGGAAGAAAATTTTTCCTTTAAATGTCACTTTTTTGCAGAATACGACTACGGTAAATAAAGATTTCTCTTTCTAACGATACCAAAAATGGCAACACACACGTCAGTCTTTGACTACAATTGGGCTAGAATCTTTAAACCTCCCTACAACCTGCATTTGCTGCAAGCATTACTGATTGGAGAATAATTCCTTACCCATTTCCACTTACACAAATCCTATTTGTATGCTCTTCCAGAAACGCTTTGGCTACAGTTTCTTTTTACCAAGGAAAAGGCATTAGCAGAATTCTAACCTAAAAATAATGGTTTATTTAGCAGATGGTGCTGCTCTTCTCCTTGTCCAGTTGTGCAGAACTAATCTACAACACATCCTTTCAGTTCTAAACACAGGTATTCTTTGTCCCGGGGATAAAATACCACTTTTAGAAAACCTAACCTGTTATTAAGAAACTCTTCACATCACCAGCTATTGCCATGCGTGTCTCGTCTTAGATTTGCCACCGAGATGAAGCACCTTTGATAAATATTCCTAAGGGGAGTCTTTCCGTCCTTAGTTTAATGCCTTTTTAGCATTGCCTTTAGAGATGCAGAGATGATGATATTTACTCCGCCATTTCACCTTTCCCCTCTAACTCTCTGAGTGGCTCTGATAAATGCTGCTAATTTTGAGATTTAATTTTGAGCCACTCCTCCCCTAACAAAAATGTTACTGTCATCAGCCACCCCAGGGAGAAGATTTTTGCGACAATATTATCTCTTTCTTTTCCGAGACAGAAAGGCTGTTCGCGCCTTGATAGCAAATTCTGTTTAGTGTTTTATTATGCAGAATGGAAACATATTAAATAGATCAATAGGAAAATGAAGCTGTTGCAAGTTGATCTCCACGGAGTCAGAAAAAATGCCGGGGAAATAAGAATTGCTAGGGAAAAAAGAAAATTAAATTTACACATTTACGATAATAAGGCATGTCGCTTATCCTCAGTGGCTTCTCTAATCTAGCTTTACTTAATTGCATTCTTTGTAAAGACATATTGTTTCATTTCTTTCCCCGATGGATCTTTTTTTGTTGGAGGAGTATATAGTGTAATTACTAGCTCCCAGCATTATCTCTACTTTTATAATAAAATGTCATGATTCTGAAAAGAAAAATTTCATGCACTATATAATGTCAATCATCTGTCTTTATGAGATGGAACAGCATTCACTTTGTTCAAAATGGTTTTTAAAGGGGGGGTGGGGGGAGAACTGTCTTTCATGTACGGTCATTTTTTAAAAGCTCTATTCCAATCTGCTTAGCACAAGAGCACAGTCACAGTTATGATCACCCACTTTAAAGGAGATTTGTGTGTGTCAATAACAGCTTTTAAGTCTGGATGTACAGACAAAGCCACGCTGGTGAAGAAACAGGAGAGCAAATTTTAATATTTTCCCAGACTTCAAAGCTCCGTTTTCATTTTAGAATCTTTGTGATTAAAATCAAAGCCACTGTTGCTGCGCAGCAGCTGAACTTTACTTTTGGAAAATCTGACGCTTCCTTCCGTCGTTATTTCACTTACCGGAGAAATTTCAAAGAGGAAAAGAGAACCTGTTTATAGCTCTTCAACCTTTAAACCCCCCAAAAGCAAAGACTTCTCCTGTTTATAGGGCATTCTGACCATACGTGCCATATTATCCGTTATAACACATCGGGGAAAGGAAGCGACACAGAAACGAAGGAGCGGCTTTTATTTAGCCAAGGGGCAGTGCTGACATTCACACGTGGGCCTTGGTCACCCTCCAAAACGCTCTACTGCTTAGTCAGTACTTCTGGAAACGCTGCTTGGCTTGAGAGAGCTTGATCCTGTAATCTACGCTCAACTAGAACACCCACCGAAGCCACGACATTTTGTAACAGAAACGCAGCAATCATGGGGGGTCCTAAGTTTCCACAGCGACTAGAACAGGCCTTGAAAAGGCCCTGAAAACAACAGAGACCTCCCAAGCCAAAAGGAGAGAGCAAAACTCCAACAGATCCTAACGACTGATATTACAGAGTCGTAGAAGGGTTTGGCTTGGAAAGGACCGTAAAGAACATCTAGTTCCAACCCCCCTGCCATGGGCTGCGGAAATATTCCCATCTCACCTCGAAGGCCTTTTGAACTGACTGAAATCATCGCAATCTAGCGAAGTTAATGGAATAGCCATCACTTCAATAGAACACCAACATTCAAAAAAAGAAGAGAAATACCTATTCACAATAGTTTTAATTATTTACATGGCAAATCTATGCTCGTCATGCTTATGAATGCATATTTATGCATGATTCATTATTTATTGTAAATTTGTTATAATCCATTTACTTGCATTATTTAAATATATTTCTGAGTCTGTTTGCTGGGGATTGTGCGCAGAGAGCCCAGAACAACACTCATCGAACGCTGAAGTCAACTGACTTCAGCCAAGATTCTGCTGCAGTTGCCATTATATTTCTGTACTGAAGACGACATTATGGTAAGGTTTTCTACATACAAGCTCTTCCAGGGCTGTATTATCACACTTTGAAGCTGTGAAAATTCATGTTTTTAACCACATATTACAATGGGAAACGGTTTCATTTTAAAGAACTCCATGGGATTTTCTACACACCTCCAAAACACTAATGCCATTCCAGGTCCTGGAAGATTATTGACATGTTCTTGTGTTTACTGCTCTGTAAACCTGGCTGTTAAATGGATTGCAGACCTGAATCTTGAAGACAGAGTGAGTTTATTCAGGGAGCGTTGACCATGTATTGCAACACATTTTATGGAAGATTGCCCCCGTGCTCCAGTAGCACCAAACCCTCCTTACGAGAGGTTCTGAAAACGGAGAAGACAACCAGAGCATAACCAGCTCTGAAATGGCCTGTCAACAGCTAACAGCTTTCAGCTACTATCACATTCCTTGAAAAGGTGGGATTATTATTTTTCATTCTTGAGCACCTGTATCATACTGTTCTCCCAAGGTACAAGCAACAGGACAAGAGGAAATGGCCTCAAGTTGCACCAGGGGAGGTTTAGGTTGGACATGACAAAAAAATTCTTCACAGAATGGGTTGTAAAGCCCTTGACCACATTGCCCAGGGCAGGGGTGGAGCCCCCATCCCTGCAGGGGTTTCCAAGCCGTGGAGATGTGGTGCTGAGGGACATGGTTTAGTGGTGACCTGGTAGTGCTGGGGGAATGGTGGGACTCAATGATCTTAAAAGGTCTCTTCTAACCAAAACCATTCCTGGTAGTGCTGATTCTATAAAGGTTTTATTCTATAAAGGTTTTTAAAAAACTAAAAGTCAACTCATGCCTCGAGACACTTACTGAAACTCTCCAATGGTCAAATTCAAACCTGATAGGAAGCTTACCATTTACAAATCAGCATCTAGGGTTTTATCCCAGATCGCACAACACTGCAGCACCAGTTGCTCAAGACAAATGATTAACTGAAGAAACACTGTGTGAAAGAAAGATTGCAGTCATTTCTCACACATCTGAGTGGAAAAGATTAGTGCAAGATGAATACTGGAAAAAATTAGAGAGCATCTAGCATGGCAATATAAAACTGTTCTTCAGATGAGGTATTTTCAGTGAGTTCGCTGTGCTGGAGAACATTATCTAACGGCGTATGCCCAGAGCGGTTACACCTCAGACAAGTCACACTCCTGGGAACGAGGCATCCGATTCCTGTGATTATTGAGGTTATACCATCTCACAAAAAGTATCACAGAGTCAGATCAGCACGGCCGTGTGCCTACACCTGTTGTTTTCCTGTTGGATCTGCCAGGAGACCACTTAAGTGTCACCCCTTTCAGATGACAGCACGAGTTTGAGGGTCACTGACCATGAGCATTTGTCAGTAACTCACAACTAAAGACCAGTGCTATACAGACCTTGTCACGGGGCTTTGCCGAGATTCGGCCTCATGTTTCTCATTCCATTTTCTTTTCAAGAAAGATGTATAAAGGTTATTAAATTATTGCTGATATGTTATTTATAAACATATTGTTTGTTTACCTAAATGCTTCTGCTTCTCTACAGCAATGCTCAATGAGTTTTAGAAGAATGCCCTGCATAATTTTTATCTATAGGTCTGCAAATGGCAGGTAGGAGGAGTCACTCAAACCTGTAAGTGCATCTCTGAGTTTAGGAACCAACTTTTGTTTCAGCACAGTTGTTATTCTGCTGTTGGAGGCGAGGAGGAGGAGACGGAAGCACCACGGGATGAGTGCGGTATTTTGCTTCCAGACATTTGAGAAAAGCCTCGTTGCAGGCACAAGATACATAGACCACAGACCACACCCCAGTAATAAATCAGCACTAGATCAGTATGAAAGGGGTCGCTGGCCCACTGGAATATAGTCCTGGCAACTCACAGCCGTTAAATATCAGACGGTTTATTCCCCTGAAGATCTTTCCCTCTGTCTGGGGAGGGAGGAGGTATTTTGCTCGCCAGCTATAATTTAAATGGAGCAGGGTTAATCTTCTGTTTTCAGGGCCTCCTTCTAGGGGAAGAAGCAAAATACCTGCCCACCTGAATTAATTGCGCAGGGAAAGGTAGGATGGGCAACTGCGCATTGTGATTTTCCTGTGAAGATTGCACTAGTCATCATGAGGTTAAGGCAGCACCCACAGGATTTTACGGCAGAAAAATCCTGTTTTGTCCAGGCCACGTTAAATTCTTAGCCAGCATCCCTGGAGTCAGTAAGGTGGGCTGAGAAGCACTACCAGCACAGCTCCAGTTTTGTACCTTGTCAGGAGAATTTGGGTGTTGTGAAACCAGTGATCTGCACAGACTCCTGGGGTACGAGCTCAAACAGGCCGACTATGGGGTTGGCTTTAAGCTGTCTCTAACACCCAGAAGGGATCTGCTCCTCTGCTCAGACCGTGTTCTGTTTTGCCACCTCCACTGAGTTCTCGTTTGAAAGCGAGCTGGCCGGTTCAGGGCTTGCCAACGCACATCTCCTCTGTATTTTAACCTCTCCGCCTGGGTTGTGTATCTACAGCCAGGAAAGCACGACCCGGTATCTTCTCCAACAACATTAGTGCCAACGGAATTAGCTTGATTCTCCCAAAACATTAGGCAAGTGACATCTGAGGTACACAACGTGTTAGCCTAATTATGTGTTTTCTTTTGGCTGTTGATGAATATTATCCATTGGACTTTCGACCTCTGACTGTTTGTGCAGTCGCCTGTGTACATCGCTGCACAGCAGTTTATGCAGTTCAGCCAGGGGTAAAATAACTTTAGACTACGTTTCAGTCATTTATGCTTAGAACATGATTTTCTAAAGCTATTCTTTTATCACATAAAAAGGAATTCTTTCACTTGAAATCCTCATTCCCTTGCAGATTTATGGCCAATTTAGTCATTTGGAGTGCAGATCGCTACATTCACTAAGGATCAATATATAGTAACTGACTGCAAGCTGGTAGGAAAATATGGCTGAGTTTATAAGGATGGCTGAAGCTCAAATCTAAACTGAGAGGGTGCAGACAGGAGACATGGGAGCATGATCTGCTCCCAGGCATCTGCTGTTGATGGCTGCAAGTGAAGTGACCAGCTCATCCCAGCAGCAGGAAGGTTGGGTGATGCTGGACAGATTGGCCCAGCAGAAACCACACGTTCTCATGGTGTCCGATAATACATTCTGATCCTTCCAAAAATGGGGAGCAGTTCTACAAAGATTCCACCTGCACCTAGAGGATTGTGAGCCTCTATTTCTCTGCCACTTTAGTAACCTTCACATTTGGACTCTGCTCTGCTGCGCTTCATGTGACACGTGGCACCGTGGAGCTGTGACCATGCAGAACTCATAACCACCAACATCACCACCAAAACAAAACAGCTTCTTTATAAAATACTTTTTTTTGAGTATGAGCATGGATTATCCAGCACATGAAATACAACTAGAGAAAATTCGCTCGACAGAATATTCTCCTTTCGACTGCCTAGATGTCCCTATGGTGCACAAGAAACAAAAGCAAAGTTTAAAACAAAATAAATTTGTATTTATTAATGCATCTCTGGGAAGACTTTTATTAAGGGGCCAGAAGTTAAACTGCATTCTAATGGGTAATAATAAAGGCTATATAGTGCAGTTTCTGGTAATATTGGCTTAGATTTAGACATGCAAGTAAGGTAACCTTCTATTTCTCTTCTTACATATGAAAGGCTACTGAAGACACCAGAGAATAAAAGAGACTGTTGTTAGTTGTCATACTGTGTCTATAATTACTTACTTTGTTCCCGAAGCCATCACCATGATAAATCTGCAGTTTTTCCCATCTGCCACGAGTAATAATGTGCAATACATTTAACAACTGAATTTGCATATAGAAAGTATCATTGACCTTTGAATTTAAAAGGACAAAGATTTACAAGGACACCCTCTCGAAGCAAAGTGCTTAGTTTAGGAAAAAATGAAACAGCACAAGAGGAATAAAACATACTGTCTCCTGCATATAGGAAAAGTTGCAGTTTTTACAAGTTAGACATTTGAAATCCCTATGAAATAGCTCCCTCGTCAGTGGCCACGTAATAGAGGAAACAACCATCAACTCTGAGGAAAATACCAAGGCAGGATTTGGAACATGTTTAGCATCAGCTAAATTGGATGCTGCAGCACACGTGACTTCGCTGGGAGGCGACCTCTAGATCTGTGACTCGGGTAAATGCCGGGTGACAGGCTCTGCTCTGCCTTAAGAAGGTCTATTTACAGGGCTGGCTGGTGCCAGTGGCTTGCTCTGCTCCTGCAGAGCTGCGTGGCGAGCACAGGGCCGGCCCGTTCGCACCACCGACGGAGCTGCACGCTCTTAGTTCCAGGCTGATTCACATCCAGACAGGGCAGAGCACGGGCAAAGCAAGCTCCTGACACTCAGCAGCAGGCTTCCTAAAGAGAGTGGAAAATTCCCTTTGGTGGGGATAGGGGAAAAATAAAGAAATAAATAAATTTTCCAATTCTGAGCTGCTCCAGATTCTGGGAGAGCCCTTTCCCCAGTTCATGCAGCTATATCTCTATTGCTGACTGACTGAACCGCCCCCCGGGCAGCGGTACAGCCACGGGCAGCTCTCCCGATGCCAGGTTAGACTTGGCACTGGCTGCACATCCACCCCTTCATCCACTCATCCCAATAATTTCAGAGAGTTTTGCAGAAAGTGTTCAAGTGTCTGTTTTCCTTAATGGCTACGTAGGGGAATCTCCCTGGAGTCCTGGTGAAAGGTCTAGAGATCGTGTCTTACAAGGAGCGGCTGAAGGAACTGGGGGAGGGTTCAGCCTGAAGAAAAGGCAGCTTAGGGGAGACCTCGCTCTCAACAGCTCCCTGGCAGGAGGCTGGAGTCAGGGGTGGGGTTGGTCCCTGCTCCCAAGGAACAAGCAACAGGACAAGAGGAAAAAGCCTTAAGCTGTGCCAGGGGAGGTTTAGTTGGACATTAGGAAAAATTTCTTCCCTAAAAGGGTTGTAAAGCCCTTGACCATGCTGCTCAGGGCAGGGGTGGAGTCCCCATCGCTGGAGGGGTTTCAAAGCCTTGGAGATGTGGTGCTGAGGGACAGGGGTCAGGGGTGCCCTGGCAGGGATGGGTTAACAATTGGATTCTACGCTCTTAAATCTCTCCTCCAAAGAAAAGGATTCTATTATTCCTTCTGTGGTTACCTGTAGCAATGTAGGTGATAAGAGCTGGTTCTGAAACTCACTCATGAATCAGCACCACTCCAGCAAGAACTGCAAACTCTGACTCAGAAAAGTAGGTTTGAGGAAAGCGAATTTAAGTTCTCTCCGGCTTGCTTTGGCAACACAGCACAAAGGAAGAGAGACCGTATCTCAGCGTCCAGTGACACAAAGGGAAAGTGGAACTGACTCAAACCAGAGTCAAAGCACCTCAAAGTCAGCCCTGCGACTTCAGCTGAGGTGCCTCGTCTAACGCAACCAAAGCCACTGATCTCTGGCATTGTCCGATACAGCAGAGAAGTTCCTAGATCAAAAAACTCTCTGCCTTCCATCACATCCAGGCAACTCCACCGGTTTCTCCTCCAGACAGGAAAGGTGCCTGTCGGAGCCGTGTTCTCGTGCTGAGCTACGGCCATGGAATGGACTCCAAGAGTGACAGCTCACAGCCCCCCTTCACCAAACCACCCAATCCCTTCTCTGATGGGCACGGGAATGTGACTGTAAAACCCGAGGGCAAACATTGAGGGGTAAAATCTGCCTGTAGTAGGTCCTCAGGAAGAACAGACAGTAACACTACAGCTTGGCACAGGCTTATTAGGGTGTAGAGAGGAATAAACGCTTTCAGTGCTTCTGATTTCATCAACAAAATGGATATAAAAACAGTGGTCAGAGCAAAAGTCCACTTAATAGTATTTTTACTGCAGTTAGGAGCAAACTCCTGGCAAAAAGGGTGGCTACGATAAGTTTATATTAGACTTCTAATATTCTCCCAGCTGACAGCTTGGCTTACAGGACATACAGTGGGTATTTCTGTATATTCAGGAATATGTTGTTTACCACTCACTGTCCACTAGGGAAAAAAATATTTTGCGTGTCCTACTTGTTCCTTATAGAGAAGCAATTTTGTACCTATGATGAACTTCACTCTTCTCCCCTGAACCTTTCCAATTCTGCACTCCTTTTCAGAAGAAAAGACCAGCACTTCACAAGGAATTCAAAACAGAAAAAAAACCCAATTATTATGCCACAGAGTAAAATCTCTGTTATTGTTAATTTTGTCCTAATAATTTCTAGGATTTGATTTGCTTTTTTCGACTGCTACTGTCATTGAATTGCTGTGTATGGGGAGTTATGTTTCATTACCAAATCTTGCTCCCAAATGCTGATTTTGAATTTAGACAAAGAGGTTCCAAGTAATTCCCACTTTCAGCAACTCAGTCCTTTTGTGAATCTATTACAGGCAACCTGTCGTGAAGCCGGCACAACCGGGATACTGCATTCAAATTTCAGAATGCATTTGAGAGGTGGGGTTTTTGGAGGAACGTAGAGTACGTTTCATATTCTGAACGATATTCACATAAATGAAAGTAAGAAAAAGCTATCAATCCCAGGAGGCTATCTGCAGACCTCCCCTCTCCCTTCAACCTGTCTCTACTGATGTCCTTTTGTTAACATAATTTTCATCCTGTCAATAGCTCTTCCAAACAACTCTCGGGAAGAAATTGCGCTAGCTCAACCTACCACGTCATGAATGAATTATTCATAAATGCCACTTTGTCTCCAAGACTTAAGATATTAGTTCAGAATGCAATCATAAATAAAACTTTAAACACAGACTGCACAGCCCTTTACTCCTACACCACGATGCTCTCTCTGCCAGTAAGCTGTGATGAATCAAGACAAAATGACACTTCCAAAACCAAGTTAAAAGTCTTAGAGATGAAGAACTGTTGAATTTTGAATTTCTTAGAACATGTTTTTTTGGCTATTCTTAAAAGGCTTTGCCCAAACTTGTTACTGTGTCCCCTTCCCATCCTCCCTGGAGCGCCATGTGACTTCCACGTACCCAGTTGTATTTTCCCCCCCTCTCTGTTTACACAGCAAAGAGAAGAATCAACATGCTGTTTTCTTACAATATACTCCCTTGTGACTCAAACTGCAGTGTGTGTTTCTGCACAGACTTTAGCAGTTCCTCAGCAGGCTGGAGAGAGGCCGTAGCTGGGCTGTAAATCAGGCGTGGAGAGAAGATAACAAGAAGAGCAAGCGGCGACTTCCATGGACACTGAAACAGTTTCTGTTCCCAAGCAACCTAAGATGCACCACAAATGCAGTATATTCCCATTATTTCATTTCTAATTGTGACAAACCGACTAAGAACTCTTCCTACAAAAGGGCAAAGAACTAGAAGAAAAAAAAGAGAAAAAAAGTGGCATTAAAAAACCCACAACCTGAGAAGAACAGCAGAGTGAATAAGAAAGATTTTCTGTGTTCTCTCCAGAATTAAATAAGCTGCTATAAGAGACCCAATCCTGTAAAGAGAACACGCAGTTGAGAGCTTCCTGGAGGCATTGTACTTGGAAAAACTCAGTGCTATTGTGTTACCTTCCATTACTTTAACCAAGTCTACCTTCAAGCATCAGTAGATCTGGGAAAGCCTAGAGAGCCTACCTGCCACTCATTTAACAGTGCGTTTTGCAACTGGTTTGCCAAAAACAAGCTCAAAAGGCACATTAGTTTTTTACTAATATCCCTCCCCTAAAGTTTCCACAGGATTCTTAGTTTATATATTCTTAATCCAGTGGAGCACCTACACGTTGGCTCTACTTGTTAACCCCTCTGCTGTTCATTGAGAGATTTTTCTTGCATTAGTATCTGCGTTAGGTTTTCTGGCACGCATTGCATTGATTTGTTCTTACAGAAAATTTACAGTTAACACCTGAGCAGCATTTAATTTTAAACAGACCTGAAGCCTTTCCCAAATCTAGCAATTTCTTTGCTTAATCCTCATATTCAATAACTGCACCTGGTACATAAAAAAAAAACAAACCACATATTGAAATCTGCTTTTCACAACTATTTCTCTAACACTTTCGGCATTAGCAAACATCTGCTGTGAAGAGGGCTTTCTGAAAAGCACACAGGCAGCAACAAAAGGGACAGGAGTTTGGGACAGGACGAATGATCAGGGAGAATTGTCAGAGGCGTCTCCTTAACTCGCCAAAGTAAAACGGGAGCGCGAAGAGACGCGCGGGGTTCAGCAACACCGGTAGGTGTAGTTCCACTCTTATCTTCCACCAGCTGCAAGCCTGGCCCGCCGACTGGGAGATGTGTCACGGCTTGGGCTCATCCGCTGAACATATGGTGCAGTTCGATTATGAGCAGCGCGAGAAACTCCGTCTCTCCGCAGTAACCCTGGTCCATTCTCCCTAAATCTGCCCGCTGTTGGCTTCTTCACAAAACCAGAATCAAACACCTGTGTACCAGATAGAGAGCTGTTGAGGTGCCAGCGCTGATCCATCTGCAAAGCACATCATTAGCCAACTCCTTTCCTTTGGGTGAGAAGCAAGACAGATTCATCAGCGCAAACCCACAGCATCACTAAAGGAATATTGTGTGTTCCCGGCGTAATGCTCTCTACCTCCTTCTTTGCCTTTTCGTGCTGCCATAACGGTGATGAGGAGTGATAAAATATTCATTTCTTCTCTCCTCCTCATCAGGTAATTCTCCAGGGCCTGGACCAACACACTGTGTGCCTCATCCCCTCTTCTTTATTGGCCCACCTGCCACTTCGTCGGCGGACGCTTCCAGCGAGCCATTCCCTCATCTGACTTCTCCTCCTGCGCTCCAGACAAGGGAGGTTTTTCAAAACCATTTAAATGCCGCTGTGTTGGGCCTGGCTGGGTTGCAGGGGTGCCTTCTGTGAGAAGATGCCAGAAGCATCCGTTCCTTCCCGCCCCTCTTCTGACTTACTCTGGGAGCACAATGTCATCCAAGTCCTCGTATCTGACTCAGCTCATGATACGATCTATTTAGGTTGGGATTTGCTCAGGATTCTTGACTGTCTTTCCTCACAATTACACAAGCACATCCTATATATGTTTTCTTATACATAATCATCATCCCATAAGTAAGGTTTATCAGAAGATGGCACTCTCTTCACTGCGACAAAGGCCAAAGAGGAATATTTCTCTCAATTATGTTCTTACTTCGAACACGAAGAGAAGAGAAGGGAACAACTTGTGCCGTGCTGATTAGACATTATCACCCTTTCATTTGCTGAAGCTGAGACTATTCAAAAGCTTGGAAAGATCTTGTGCATTGCAGGTGCACACAAAACAACTCAGGCAAGAAGCAGCAGGCGTGAGCCGACACAGACGCCGTTAGCTGGGGAAATGCAGATGTATGACAGAGAAACACATTTAGGTCGTCAACTGCTTTTTGAAATAGCTGTCAAGGAGCAGAGCCAGAAAGCTCCTTGCTGTGGAAGCACCACATTTCACTGCTGTTTTGGTCAGTCCCCAAGTTTTAGAGCTGTGAATCCCACAAAGAAGCAAACAATGACAACAACAAAAATCGACAAGGACCCCACACCGCGAAACCACCAGCGCAAACATGTCCTTGCCCTGCTCTATCCCTTTCCATGCCTTCCTTGCATCCTTTTACTTGACTTCCCATCCTAAGGGAAGCAAGTATGCACGTTGGGAATGCCTGCACTCAGGCACCAGTATATACAGTATTCCTTGGTACAGCGAGGCATAAACTGGTTTTAGCAGCCTTCATTCCCAAGGCACGGAGCCAAATTCAGATGTCTTTATTCCACATTTGTTTGGCTTTCCTTTAAACCTGTTGTAACCTTACAACTACCAGACCTAGATGAGGTGGGTTTTTTTCTTTCGCTGGTTTCAAATCTATCTGTAGTAGCTTTCATTTGGTGAAATTCCTATCATCCCAGGCAGGAAAGCATAAAAAAGGAAGGCTGAGCAATTTCTATTGCACCTTTCACAGTCTTAAATGCTTGTTACCTTTCTGAATGCTAAATCAAGGCAGGCAGTGCAGCTAAGTAAGTTAGCTGCATGCTGAGGCATTTGCCAGGAATTCACTCCACCTCCCTCAGAGAGCTCAGTAATATCCTCGCACACCTAAACACGTCGTATCTGCATCCAAAATACACTATCCGACCTAAAGCAGATACATGAAGTACTTCCTATGTACATAAGCGAAAGAAATATCAGCCTTGGTTTGTTGGGGAAAAAAAAAAATTAAAAATTAAAAATAAACCAAAAAAAACCACAAAAAACAAGTAGAGATTCTCCTGGAGGTGTTGTTTGTTCATCTTTTTGCTAAGTTTTAAGATGACAGTTTTGGTTTCTCTTCTGCCCCTCACTCGTAACCTTTCAACATGAAGATCTGCAATATCAGAGCCATCAGGCTGCGATTACTTTTCTTTCTATCCCAGAACACAAGATGTAGTTCCTTTGATCAGTTTATAAACAAATGCTAGTGATTTTTACTATCTGCGAACCCCAGTTTACATTTATTCCGTTGTTATGAATGTAAATACCAACGTCTCATACATGGGGAAGGTGCTGCTATGAAAATGCTTTCTCATCACTGTGAATAGTGATGAATCCTGCGGCTGAAGAAGGTCACAGTTAAATGTGAAAAGCAGAATGAACCAAAGTACCTACAGTCTTCTATTTGTTTGATACACCATCCAATGAATGCAGCTGATTTTCTTTCCAATGGGCTAGGGAATTGGTCCAAATCCTGCCCCCTTCCCCCCACTCCCCACCTTTCACAGGGACCTACCACACCTTCCAGTACAGAAAGACAAGGTAGAATTTACAGATACAACACAGAGTGAGCACACTGGAGAGAGAAGAAACAGCAGAGCTGTTAATAAAGATGCAAATTCATCCTGGCAATTCCCTTGGATTAAGCTAAACTAAGGTGACATTCAGTTCTGTCACGCTCCCCACTCCAGTAATCCCCACCACCTCTCCTGTGTCAGAGTAGGCTCACCACACAAGTTCATACAATACTAACTTGGTAGCACACTAACCCAGAAAAAAAAAACAAACAACCCTTTTGGTTGCTGATTTATTACTGTATTTAAAACATCAGCTTTTTCTGAATGGGAACACAGCAGCTAAATTCATCGTGCAGCCACCATCATCGCAGGGCGACCCTTTCTGGCGTCCCAATGATCTTAAATTTCCCTTTTCTTTGTAAAAGTCCTTTTCTGCAGCATACCAGACATGCATGGGATGGAATAGCTTGCTGGAAAAGAGGTCTAAAAAGAGTAAAAGGAATCTTCTGCCAGAAATATCCATCCTCCCTGCTTCTCCCAATCCCTGTGTTCAAACGAGCAGCCGAGCACCTGCTTCAGCTACCGAGTAGCCGTCAGGATTTGATTCTACACAATCCACTTGGATGAGGCTCTCAAACAGGCTTTCGTTGACTCACCCGACTTAATTGGTAGGAGACCCACAAGTCTGGAGTTTTGAGATAGCAAAAGACATTCTGTTCAAAACTAGGATTACTTGATAATAAATCCATTTGCAAGTAGATAAATGCCAGCAAAGAAACCAGAAATAGGAAGTGTCTGTTAAATAAAGCAAGTTACTGACAAAAAAAAAAAAAAAAAAAAAAGGGAGATTTGGATTTATTTTGAACAAATAAACGACAGTTTAAGGGTTACTGTACTAAAGCAAAGTAAAAGACAAAGCAGAACATTATCCCATTCAATGTAACAGGCAGTAAATTAAAGAGCTGGTATTCCTGCACTACATATTGATTATTGGATTATCGGGTACCGCCCTTGGTGCTGGTAAATATTTAAGCACATTACTACTCTTCACAGGATACAGAACAGAGCACTCAGATTCATTCCAGACTTCAGATTTAAATTCTTCTGCCAGACTGAGAGCTCTGGGTATATAAAGAAGAAAATTCTCAGTAAGCTGATTTACCTGGAGAAGCAGAGATACTACGCTGATCTAAACAACTTCAGTATTTTTCCTAGTCACTCAAAGTAACCTGCAATGAACTCAAAAGGCAGAACTCCATGGACCAGCCTCAACATTTATGAGATACAAGTACTATTATTTCTACCTTAAGATTTGGGAAACTAAGATAAAACACCAAGAATCATTGTTGCTAAAATAAATATAACTTCCCAGCGGTGATGTTCAGATCTCTACTGTCAGATGTTCCAGTTTTGCTCTACATTGGCTGTCCTCGGTTCCCCTGCCACTCCCACAACTTCTCCACTTCTTCCCTGTGACTACATTTCATTCAGAGAAGCTATCCAGCATCTGTTTTTGAACCAGAGAACATTGCTTTGCCGTAGCCCTGCCATTTGCTGCCTTTATTTTGCCCTGTATAGATGGAAAGAAATACATCATCAAATATGTATGTGCGTTTCTGCTGGGCATTGCCAGGCAGCAGCCAACTCCTGCATTATCCTTCCCATCAAAGGGATACAGATGATGCATAACAGAAATAATACATGAAGAGAAGAATACACATGAAATAACGCAGGAGCAGAATCACAGAATCATTCAACTTCCATCTAAAACGAAAACCGGTAGGAAAAAAGAAAGCTGGGTATGCACAGAGTTCCACAAATGGTGTAGAAAATAAATAAGTGCAATTTCTTATTTTCCTATTCCTAAATTCAACAACATGTATGAATTTCTTCTGAAATAAAGAGAACTGCATGCAGTTTTTAATCCCAATTGCCATGGAAGCTGTTACAGAAAGGTTTGCTATCTCCCCGCTCCCTCACGGGTGAGCGTAGCCGAAGCCACGGTGGTGGCCAAGGTAACACTCCGGAGCACAAGACACGTGAAATCAATAGGCCAGCAGTCAGCCTTCCAGTTCAAAAGCCTTGCTCAGTGCTCGGGAGCTGAGCACAATGGGCTAACAGCACTACCTGCACTTGAAGGAGCTTTTAAAAACCGTGGGATAGCACTCAAGTCAATGCAGCAACCACCTCCATTTCTTTAGCAACCTCAATCTGGTTAATTCTTTATAAATACTAGAAAACAGAGAATGGCAATACTAAAAAAAAAAAAACGAAAAAAAAAAGAAAATACCCAACTATTTTCCAAGTTCTACATTGTAACTGATAAGAATTTAGAAATAATTATCCTGGAATGAGGCAGAATAAAGCATATGTATCAAAATACTGCTTTCCATAAGATATTTGACCAAATAAGTTCTTTGAATTTCACTCAGCAGGAATCTAACATTTATTTACAAAGATACATAAATACCTCATACATGTTTATTTATCTTTTTGTCTTTTTTTATATTAATTGGTACTAACTCCCACATTCTTTTAGTAATTCTCTCTTCTCAAAAGCATTTCACTGGACAGCAAAGCTGTCCCCAGAACCACACCCAGTTAAAAAAACCAAAACTCAACCATGGTCACCCTTTCTCCTCATTCAAAAAAAAAATAAAATAAAAAATCCCAAGAGCCCTGCAAGCCACACAGGGCCAAAAGACAAATTTTTTCCTGCACAGTTCCAAGAGGGATAAATCTGCCCCATGTATTAAACTGGAATACAGCAGAGAGCTTGACCTGTACAGCTAGAAATAATCAATGGTGATTTGAAAAGGAGAGAAGACTGGAAATGGAAGCAGCTGTCCCACCACCCAGCTACGATCTTTCCAGCCTTTCACCGGAGATGCCTGAGCTTCCCTTTTACACCCCATGACTGCCACATCCAATGCCATTTCTGGGAAAAAGCCATGAGCAAAAGTAACCCCCAGCACCAATAGCTGTAGTACTAGCTGGAAACTGTTGGAAATAAACCACCGTGTATCTTGGTCTATGGGTTTACTCAAACTCTGGAGCCACCTCTTCCCCCTTTTCGTGGATATTTTACCTGTTTCTCTGTCTACAGGTGGCAATACAGGAGCGATGCCTTGAGTGTGAAGGATGCAGCCCTCTGCAGAGCAGTGTGCTTTATTTATTGTATGGCAAAGATTTCCATTTTTTGCTCCAGCACTTCACTACTTACACTTAGGCTGTCACCTCACTGCTCAGTATTTATCTGAGCTGGATCCTGCTGCACAGTTTCACTATTTCAATGGAAGTCATTTCTCAGGCTGCAAAGTAAGCAGGTGCCAGTGCAGTTCTCAGCAACGTGCTTCCGTTTTATCCCGTTGCGCACATTGCCATTTTCTTAGGGCCCTCTCCTCATCAATCCCCTCTCATTATGCCATCAAATCTTCCCCCTTTGTCACAAAAAGCACACTGGTCATCTGCCAGGAGAAAACTGGAAAGTCTAGAGATGTTCTCTCTTCAACTAACTACTGACCACCAGCTTTCAGTCATAATGAATAATGTCAAAAAATTATCCTAAAATCCTTCCCCACCAGCCCCCCTTGAAAAGTCTTTGCTGGATTACATCTCCTGTCAGATTTGTCTATCATTTTTCGGTAAATCAATTGCTGGTACAGAACACTATCCATTAACAAAAAGGAATACAATAACCATTAAGTTTCTGTTAGTGCTGCTTGAGAAAAAGGGGGAAAAAGTCTTTGGATTCTTTGTTAAGACTCAAGTTTTCTTAAAATGAAATTTTGGGAAAAGCGCTAGAAACTTTGTAATAAACAAAATTTGTCAAAAGAAAAATCAATGCTTTTAAAAATCCAATTTAAACTGCATTTTCATAATTTCTCGGTTCAAATTCTGAAACGAAATAAAGTAAAACCGTATAAAGGAAATCCAACATGTTTTAAAACTGCATTAAAATGCCTTGTGAGGATATTATTCACGAGGAGGGTTGGAGAGAAAAGCAGCACTCTGCACTCCCTCTCAAGCCAATTTCAAAATGGAACATTAACTATGATAGGATGAGTATCTCTGTAATAATTGAATAAAACAGTCATTAAGAACCTAATTTCTTGTGTAGCCTGTAAGATTTCAAATTTTTAACTAAATGAAGAATCAATGTTAAGCTAAATTGCGAGAAAAACTGATTTGATGTTGCAGCACTAAATTCAGGAAAAGATAAACTCACAAATTAATTTCGGCTCGTAAGCTAATAGGCTCCCAAACGCATCCTCGCCCCCAAGGTAAGTAAAATCATCATTTGAGTCAGGATTTGTGAAGTAAACCAACTGTTCAACAAGCATCAGGCGCTCGCCTCTTCGAGGCAGGAGACTGATGCGCACCACTCAGCATTTCATTATTTTCTTTTTTTTTATTTGGATGTAGCCCACAGCCCTTTCCAACCAGTTACTGCCCAGTGCAGCCCAACTCAGGGGTAAGTGCTTCTGAGGGTATTTCTAACTCGCCTACACTCAGAGTACGATCACAACGTGCTCAAAAATCCATCACAAATCCTCAGGGGCACGACTGACACGCCTAGGCACCAGACCAAGATTTCTGGGGCCAAGTCGGTTTTGCCAAGGGACAAACTTTGCTCACAGTCACACCAGGGAACCCTGTCCCACACGTGTGACAACCACACACGTGGAAATACTAATTTTACAGCATTTAAGAGCCTGACTAGGAGGCTGCAGCAAGATGTCTCATGTTTGGGTGATTTTATGAAAATCTCAGAATGGTGAGGGTCGGAAGGGACCTCTGGAGACCATCTGGTGCCATCCCCCGGCTCCAGCAGGATCACCCAGAGCAGGGGGCCCAGAACTGCATTGTCCAGGTGGGTTTGGAATCTCTCCAGAGAAGGAGACTCCACAGCCTCTCTGGGCAGCCTGATCCCATTGCTCTGCAATCCTCAAATATATAATTAAACAAATAAACATTTGTATACTGATATGTTTATTTGTATACTGATATGTTTATATAACATCCATGTACAAACAACCACATCAATATACAAATAACAATATCAATATACAAATATATATTTATATATATATGTCACCCTCAAATATATAAATGCATATAAATTGACTGATGATCAGCAACAACTTCTAATAACCAGCAAGAGCTTCAGGAGACATTACTGCTTAGCCTAATTTTAGGTGGGAAAATGCCCCTATTCTAGGATTGCAAATTGAGTCAGTTATAAATAATTCCAAGGCCGTTGCTGTGAGACACTACACGCAGCCACCGGCGATACTCTCAGAAAAGAAGAAACCGTGGTACTGATAAAGCGAGAACAACTTAATTTTAAAACTCTTTTTGGTGCCAAAGCCCGCTGCTGGCATTCGCTGGTTTACTGGAGCCAGCAGCACTTCCACACTATGACTGAACTGGGCTCTTGGACTTTATAGTTGACTTAACTGGTAATTCAGGGACCTTGTCCGTACGTTAAGCTCAGGCTGCTGCGTACCCCGGCTGCCTGCAGCCTTGTGGTAATTGGGGCAGCCAAATCCAATGTGCTTTTTCTTCAACTGCTTCTTTTCCAGTTGCTGCCCATCGATCTACTAATCCAATCTGGGACAATGAGAAAATGGCAAGACAGCCTACGACAGGTCAAAGACAACATCTAAATAGTCAGCGACACCTCCGCCCAGTGCCCAGCTACGGTATTAAACAGATGCAGTCGCTCATAGGAGGAGTTCTTGTGCTCCTCGAGTCCAAAATGGTCGGTACTGGCCGGTTTGTTCACTGCAGTACTGTTCAAAGAGTGAAACACAACATGATAAAACCCCCACTTGAAATGGAGTTTATCCCCGCTCTCTACTCATGCAGGCAACTAAACAGAGCAAGTACGACGTGGCCCTGCGGCGACCGGCGAGCATCCTCTCCCGTTGCGACGAGCCTTCCTGAAAGCAGGAAAATGCACTCACCAAACACACACATCAACTAATTCCTTCCTTAAGTGTGCAAAAAGGAGGTGATGACCATGCTCCTGCTCCTCCACAACCATTGTAACTTCTGAACTGCTCTTCCAGGGCAGGGGTGGCAGAGGTTCAACACCTTCCCTCCACCTCTGTCACATACCTGGAGTCATGTCCCAAGTCCTGCCTGCGGATTCTAGTACACAAATTATCTCTCTAACAAGTCACTTAAATATTTCTGATGTGTGCAATGAGTTAATTGCATCTGAAATGATTTTATCAGCAAGAGACTGCCCGAGATGACACAGGAAGCATTTGGTAGCACAAGGAATACAGGTTGTGGTTTCCAAGTCCAGCAGCAGCATTTCATTTCTGCTTTCAACAGCAGCACGTGTGACTATGGTCACTCACGGCTAGAAGAAGGTGCAGATGATTATCCAAGGAGTTCTGGGTGGAAATGAATAATAGAGCTATGCTAATTTAAAGTCCCAGATGGAAAACCGCTTACAAGCGCCTGATAGTATAAAAGTTTTACTCTCCCATCATGGTCCCCAAGTGAAGCAACATAAATGCCTCTAACTGGAAGTTCTGCTACCAATAGCTGGTTTTCCCTCGTGCCTTCAGCGAGCCCATGGATCATACCTCTTTTAACTAGCGGTTCCGATCGCATCTGCTTCTAACGCTTCCGTGAGAAAAAACCAAATTACAGCAGCAAAACATCAACAGCTTCCAGTGATTGTGGCTACAATTAGCTCACTGTATGTATCAAAAATACTAATTAGGCAATGAATGGGAGCACTCCCAAGAGCAAGAAGCTAAAAGCATTAGGTGCTCAGGCAAATGATGAAAAGATAAAAGTCGGAGTGAGCACAGAAAAAGAGAAATGCCCCTTTTCTGAGCTTCTTGGAACGTCGGGGCGGAACGGGGTAGAAATATCAACCTGCTGCCTTAACTTACAAAAGGCTGTTCTCAGCAGAACTCGAACACTTCCCATGCACAGTCTTCACCAATAAAAAAGAAAAAAAAATGACTAGGGATTCCATTCCCGATTATAACACGCACCAGTGATTTCTGAAACAGCAGGCAAAGCAGATGTTGTACTAACTTCATGCAATGGCATGTGACAGCCACCTTGACTGTCCTTTTCCAGCCATTTAATTCAGTTACTGGGAGAAGCAGTGACACTGATACATCTGCAAGTTCCATGTGTTCCCATAAATCAAGTCTTTTTTTTTTTTCTCTCTCCTCTCTCCAGGAAAAACATAAACCCAATTTGGAAGACACTTAATGGAACACCACTGTACCAGAAGCACCAGCAGATGTAACGTAACGGGGCTCAAACACCTCCAAAGCAAACGACCTGTCTGATAACACCGAGCCTTTGAACACGACTGTGGATTCACATCGTCACGTGGGAAGCGGGAAACTTAGTCCTACCAAGTTCCAACATGGGAAGACTCATGGGCATCATCCAAGAGGAAATTTGTCGGCTGCAATAAGCTGTCAGGGGTTCTGTCCAGCTACAAATCTACGCAGAGATGATTTTCACTTCCTAAAGCCCGACATCAGTCACAGGTAACAAAGAATTAATAATTTATTTCTTTTTCTCAGCAATGGTTTCGTGTTTATATCGGATATCTACAACACATAATTTACTTTTAACCAAAAATAACCTGCAGAAACCATAAGACTCTTCAAGTTCCAAAGACATGGAAGAATCCAAGACAGACAAAGGCCTCAAGGTATTACTTCCAGATAAAAAGACAATTGCAGAGTTAAAGGGCCAAAACTAAATGATATTAAGAAAAACAAACAAAGAAGTCAACTTCACAAAGGCATCAGTCTTGTTTTCCACAGCTGAGAAGAGGGAGCAAAATTTTCAATCCAAGACATTCTATTTTCCTTTTCTCAAAAGTCTTTCACTCTTCCCCCCTCTATAATTTTTTTAGGGTGAAAAACGTGTAAAATTAAAAAAAAATAAATTGCAAAAATCTGTGCTTTTAACCAGTCAGAAACAAACGTATTGTGCAATATTGCCGTGGAAAGTTGACGAGATGGGGAATCCACTTTGTCACAGTCAGTTTCAATGAACACTCCAGTTTATGATAAGTTTCATAAAAACTGCTTAATTCAACATTTATGAAAGTACTGAAGATAGATGAAAGGTGTAGAAATAGGAATCTCGCCAATCAATCATCGCGCTGAAAACGAGCACCCAGAATGATAAGAATGAAGATAGGCTTTTCATGTACGTATGGTCTGCTAGATAGAATGATTGAATATTCTTGCATTTTTAATCAAAATGTTCCTACCATTGCACTATCACACAAATTATTTTCTTCCACCACTGAGTACTATTAGCACTGGTTTTTCCCTTGGAATTAAGTCGCTTTCAGTGTTCCCAGTGAGAAAAAGAAACATGCTGTGTGAAAAAGTGCTTGATTCAAAGATTGACTGTGGAAAATTATTATTTAAATAATAATTTTTTTTCAAAATAAATGATCAGAAGTGAATACAGAGGTCCAGCTTTCAAATAACGCAAGGAAGGGGAACAAGATGGTGTTATGCCAGAGCACACCATTTGAATCTCAAACCACTTATGCCAGAAATGTTTTGGGGCACAAACCACCTTTTCATAACAAATTTGTATAGCTTTTTGTACAAGAAATCTTTGCCAGAAATTACGCTCTTAGATATAATCACGTTACAAAGACCACTGATAGCAACCTAGTTGTTATTGGGTGAAATCATGTTAAAAAAAATACTCAGCCAGGGTGGATTGTGTCATCTTCCTTCTGACTGTGAGACTTTTCATGGGCTAAGAGCCCAACCTGTTAATGAAGCTGGGAACTTAACTCAGCCAGCTCTTCATTAGCTCCAAATTAAAATAAATAAGTAAATAAAAATAATCTATTTTTCCTGTCCTTTCTCTACAAAAAAAATCTTGTGAGATCAGCCCGACTCGGTGCAAAAGGTGCCGACAGGAATTGTCCTGTTCCTTCGACATTTTTGGAGACTCCAAGAAAAAGGTTCAAGTTTCTAAAATAAAAAAAGAGAAGCCAGGCTCTTCTGATTTTAAGATTAACCTATTTGCCCTTCAATGAAATGGTAAAAGTTACAGTACAAGACTTAAGTGATAACATATGGTGCAGTAAACACTATTATCAGCTTGATGAGGTACCACAAGTAACCACCCCGATCACCAAACGATTTCCACGGAGCTGAACACGCCGGAATTGAATGCAGATTCACTGTAATTTCACAAGTGGGAACATTTATCACAGTGAAGTTTCAATTGATTTTTGCCAGTTAATACCCTGCAAGTGCCACTGTTATCTTTCCACGCTTGGCCTATCTAGTTGAAATATAATGATTCCCTGAAAATTTTGATTGTTCCCGCTTGACTAATAAGACAAGTTCATAGTTTGTAAATAGTATGAGACAAAGGCAAAGGTGCAGGAAAGCACTTCCAATAATCTGCATTTGATTCTTAAGTACTCCTTACTCCTCTGCTTCTGCATGCAGAGCAGGAAAATTAAAACAGGAAAGCTAAAATAATAATAATAAATTATTACTCAAGATACCAAAAATCTTTCATAAGTAACTCCCCAGAATGGCAACTCCATCTGTTCAAACAAACCCCCATTGCCTGACTCTTCATTTGGTGCAACAGAACCGATCAACGCCGCTCATTTCAAAAACTTCAAAGCTCTGGCTGAACAGTACTCACACCAGGACATCCTAGAAGGTATGTTTAACTGCAGGTAATTAAAGAATAACAGATTTTTCTTCTCACCAACCCCAGCATCAAATTCTATCGCATAGAAGAAGGGGAAGTGGGAAAAAAAGATGCACATTTATGAGAATAAAAGGAGGAAAATATTCTTTCCATTTCTGACACTTGAAGAATTTACCAAAATAACAGAGACGAGGCCGCCTACTAATGAAATGTGTAGTAGTCTCTCCCTGGATTTCAGGTTTTGCCAGGACAGACCAGGCAATCCACCACCTTGGAGTCAGCTGCTCCTTCACTGAGTTGATACTACAAAGGCGGTGCACAAATCACTGAACAAGTAAAGCCTCATGGCTTGGAGACGTGGTGGTGGGGATGCTGTAAGACCTGACAAGGTTTGTGTTCTGGTTTGGATTTTCTTCTAGATTAAAACTTCTGTAGCATTTATAGAATCACAGAATGTGACCATTCTGGGTTGGAAGGGACCTCTAGAGATCATTGAGTCCAACCCCCTGCCAGAGCAGGATCCCCCAGGGCAGGCCACACAGGAACAGATCCAGGGGGAGTTGGAAAGTCTCCAGAGAAGGAGACTCCACCACTTCTCTGGGCAGCCTGGGCCAGGCTCCGTCACCCTCACAGGAAAGAAGTTTCTCCTCATGTTGAGGTGGAACCTCCTGCCTTCCAGCTTGTCCCCGTTATTCCTTATCCCACTGGGCACCGCTGAAAAGAGTCCGTTCTCTTCCTCTAGACCCCCACCCCTGAGATATTTATAGACATGATAAGATCTCCTCTCAGCCATGGGCAGCACAGAGCTCTGTGACATGTGGCAGAACAACAAGGGCCAGCTCATGCCAGGACAGGTGTCACCCCCACCTCTCCTGGGGCGCTTCCCACCCAGCCATGTAACACAACAGGGACAACTTTTGGGTTCCTTTTGCTTTAAGTAAGAAGCTACCCATCCTCCTCAGACCCAAAAATGCCACAAAATGACACACTGCTTCTGCAGTCTGCCACATCTTCTGAAAATCATTTCTGTTTTAGGGGGGGTGGGGAGAAATAACCAATAAAAATAAATCCAAGCTGATTATTTTGAAAAGGACAAAGACAGCAGAGGTGGCAGGGGTGTAATTGTTAGTCAACCTTACAGCACTTTCCAGTAGAGCTATTTAACATTTGATTCCACCGATAAGAAAAATAATAAACAAAGTTATTATGAAACTGTTCTGTCTGTCAGCCAAAAGTCCAGTGAATCATTTATGAACACGTACCGAGGGCTTCTCTCTTCTCTACTCTCTTTTCCCATCAGAAACTGAAGCTAGTTACTTTTTTTTTAACTGTTGCTTTTATTTCTTAAATCAACCTGAAAGGAATAAAATATTGCAATGAGCAAAAACACAAAATAAATGTTTGTAGTTCTGTAATTCTTGGAAATGTCAAGGAAAAAAAACATAAAAATGTATGCTCTGTAAGTTTTCAGCTGAACTTGGCATGACAGTCTATCTATTATTTAAAAGATGTTGAAGCTCAATTCATGAATTATTAAATTCTTGTTACATTTAGTTTCCAAGGGAAAAAATTATTTCATTCAATATAGAAAATTCAACTTGCTCTATAGTATTTTCCTAAAAACCATGGGATTTAAACTCCTGAAGTTACTCTAAAAAATGAAATAAAATTACTAGTCTAAACTTTATCAACAATGTTTACTACCTCATTAAAAGAATATCCTGTATATTCAATAAACATCGACAATCCTTCAGCAGTCCCACATCCACTGCGCAAACACCTCGTGGAGGGGTTGGCAACAGCTGCTCCACGTGAAGCTCCTGAGCTTCTAATTCATCCGAGCTGCAGAAGACAAACACCCTCTGGATCCTCCAACCCGCTTCCTTCCCACATTTCTCACGACCGACCTCAAAGGACTGCTCACATCACGTCAAAGCACAGGCAGGTCCAACAACCAGAAGTTCTCTGTTGCACTACTGCAGCTTGACTTGACAAATTTTGATTACCAATCCTATCGAAGAGTGCTGAGAAGGTATCTCAGGGGTGAACAGCTGCCCAGCGGAGAGAGTCCTGCCTCTTAGCCTGATGAAATGCAGCAAGTCTTTTGAATTTTAAAGAATATATCACTTCTGAGGGTTATTCCTGGTCATGTCCAGCTGATGTGGAGCTGTTAGGCCATAGGCTGGACTTAATGATCTCAGAGGTCTTTTCCAGCCTCAATAATTCGTGATTCTGTGATTATCAGGATATTTTTAGTAGTCTCTTACCGGCTGCTTCAACCAACACAAACTGCCAGTAGTTTCAGTGGCCGCTCGTGCGGCCGATGGGACAGGAGCACTGCTCACTGTTCAGGGCTACTCACAAGGAGGGTCAGCACTGTACTGGGAATTCCCTGCATCAGCCTAGGACAACAAACCAGATGCACGGCAGCCTTCACCCACAGGGAACCCAATTACACCTTAGTTCAGCCACCAGCACCTCAGCTTTAGACTTTTGAAGCCTCATTTGTATAGTCTTGCTAATACAAGATTGGTTCAGCTCTAGAACGAGGACTTAATAACTACAGGGATTCCAAACAAACAGCTAACCGAACTGATTTAATAAGAGAGACGCAAAACAAACTCAATGGCACTACTTATATTGCTTAATAAACTTATTTCAGTGTACTCTGGAGGTTTGCTATTCAATTGGCTCCTAAGAAATCTATGCCAACGTTCTTAAAAAGCTCTCACGATGAACTGACACAGGTGTGGCGGTTGCTCTGTACCACAAGTATTTCAAAGACAAGCACACGATCCCGCAGACAGAGAACATAACAACAGCACATTATTATGAAGCTGCCATAACCATCGAGCAAAATTACAATGACTAAATGATCAGCTTATACAGATAAATATTCCAACACCCACTGGATATTTTTCCCAGTAAGAAGATAAACTGAGTTAGTTTGTTGTGTTTTTCAAATAAATGGTTTGAACTACCAGCATTTCAAGAACAATCTAAAAGAAATGTTGCCGTTCAACAACAACAAATCCTTCTATAGAAAACAGAGGTAAAGGGAAACCTTGTAAAATATTCATTCCTTTAGCTGTGAGTTAATAAATTTTCCTCACAGCAGATTTTCACGTGGCATCATCCCAAATGCAAACTACCACTGAAGTGTTAAAATTATTTTTCTTAATATTATTTTCTTAAAGTCCTTTAACCACTTTAACAGCACTGGCTCCTCAACATTCCTTTTGTTCTCAAGCCCTAAATGTCACTGGATGTTCCATGCCAGCTCCCTCCATCTCTTGGACGAGCAACCAGAATGGGTTCAGGGAGAAACTTCAAAGTGCTTTTCCTTTTCTACCAGCTTGTTACTGTTCAACAACAACCCTAAACAAAAATATAGTCACACAATACTCCCAGTTCTGCATCTTGACTGGGAGCAGGGAAGTCACCGTGCACAGTTAACTGCTGGATGAAAGGACTCGGAGCACTCCCCAGGGACCAAGGATCCTGTAAATATGAGAACAGCAGAACTTCTTCTCATTCAGGGTACTAAGTTTGCGATCTGCATATGAAAAATATATATGTCTTAACATTAACCAGCTTATTACCACACTCCTCCAGCTCCTGAAGGGGAAAAAAAAATCTTCCAGCCTGTTTCATGCAATCAAAGATGAGCAACACTTCTCAGCTTCCCAGACTGCATCATTAACTGCCATGGAAAGGGCTTCCTGTTGGACTGGTATCGTTTTTATTGTGATACATGATACCGCTCTCAAAGAACAGGGATTTCGTCTTCCTTGCAAACAGAGGCATTGACTGGCATGTGTTTTGCCCTGCACTGCCATTTGCCTTTAATAACACTTGTAACAGCCCTGCAGCAGCCAGGCTCTGCGACACCAGGAACCATTTCTGCTCGGAGGTCTTTGCCAAGATTCTCAGTACAGCCCTATCTTCCAGCTCAGAAGCATATTGAAAAAGAAATAAAAACGCCTGTTGAATATCAAGTATAGTTGTTTCTCCTTAAGACATTCTGCATTTCAGGTCTAAATCCATAAACAAACAGTGGCCGTGCTTGGAGCAGCAGGAATAACCTGTCTCGAGGCAGGAGTGCGTGACTTGGACACGCCAGTGCCACCGCTCCCCGCGCTTCGCAGGGGGCATCTCTGGCACGAGCCAACCGCATCGTCCTGCGATGCCAACAGCAGCCTTTCTGCTAATGACACTCCAGCAGTGGGCAAAACTCCATTTCTTTTCCAGGGACAGTGCTCGTGCAGGCTCTGAAGGAATATTAGTTAATATTACAGCAATATAATACCGGGCGCAGTACTATAACCTTAGTTGCTTGCAAATCTCTCCAAGGTTTCCGGTGTAGCTTGGGATATAATTTTCCCCTTTAACTGCGGCACTTTGTAGATTCCTGATGGGGAGATGCATAAATCAAAGTCCACTGCATCTTCACTCCTCTCTTACTAAAACTACACAAAAGTATTTTTGGTAGCTCCAAAGAATTCTGAAACTCGAAAATAACTTCCCAGTGAAAGAGCAATGGCACAAGCAGTGAGCGTTCCTGATACAGGGGATTTTAAAAAACCGAACCAAGCAACCAGCTGGTGCAGTTTGAAAGGCAGGATTTGTAAAAAAACTGCCTGTGTCCCCTCTGTGGGGCATCAGCTATCTGGAAGCGAACTCTCAAACCAAGCAGAAAAGGTTTATTTTAAAAGAATTTAAAAGTCTCCACACAACCTCCCTACAAAACGGTACCGATCTCAGTGTTTATGAAAGGAATCCAACTTTTCCTCTAACTTAAGTAAGAGGATACAGTGGAGCGAGTAGCAGCAGCAACCACATTCTCTCCTTGTTGTTAAGGATGCAAAGTCGACCGCTTGAAAGTTGGAAATGCCAGAATGAAGATTGACTGTGCAACCTTAATTTGCCCCCTTGTGCCTGTGCATAACGATACGGTCTTTAATTACATCAACAGAAACTTCAATGTTAAGCCCCTGCCTTATTCAGCACGGGGGATGGATGAGGAACGATGTCTGTAGGGCTATTTTATATCCTAGAAATGGGAACTCCCTTAAAGACCACAGGAGGAATGCGAGGGAAGCAAAAAGCTGGTCTGATGAATAAGGTAGTTAAAGCAAATGCGTCTTCACGGAAATGAACGGAATTTTTCTGGTACCCCTGACAAAAGCCACAGACCTGCACTTCCCAAATGCCCAACAGCAAAGTCCAATGCCAACAGCAAACTCTAACGAAGCCCCAAGTTTGATGGTCATCTGGCTCCACCATTTGGAAAATTACCATGTTTTGGTATTGGTGAAGTTCTGGCTGAAATCGCTGAAGGTTTGACGCTCATGCCAGCATATTTTGAGACCAGAGGTTTCTTTCCAATGACGCAAGTTCTTTCCAAGATTGTTTTCGTCTTACTGCTCCTTACACAACCACTTCCAAGCCAGGCCTCGAGCATCCACTAACGCAGTGCCCTGAGGCACCGGGAGGACTCATGGGTCTGTAATCCATGCCAGCTCGAACCACTACCTGTCCCTAGGACAGGATGCCTCTGCTTTCATTTCTCCATGTGAGAAACAGGAGAGGCCCTTTTCGGTTGATATCTGAGATAACCGACTGGAAAGGGGTAAGTAAAATAGCAAACATTGTTTAACACACAACAGGCGGTTTTTCCGATTAGAGCTCCCGTTCCAAGAGTGATCTCCAGGGCCCTCTCTCGCATCAGTTTTGGGCTCCTGCAAATGGTGTTGTGCTCTGAAATTTGCTATAATTGAAAACCATTTAATTCTTAAGACTCAATGTGCTTTCCTCCCCTGCCCCATTTATAAAAGAAAAGCAATTATTACTGTTCAGCTAGTTTAATTCAAAGTCTAAAAGGAACAAAAAAGAAAAAGGCTTTGTACTGTCTACCTTCAAGTACCACTGAAGTATTTATGAATAAACAGAAAGAGCCGCTCAACAGGACGCAGCTGGTACATGAACCTTGGCTGGAGAAAGTTTCTGGAAATTCTTCTGATTACGGAAGAATCATCACTTCTCTACCCCCTCCTGGCCAGAGACCAAACTCTCCTGCGTTGCTCCTCCTTTCATCTCATACTTTGGAAAGCAAGTAGTACACAGCATCCAGCCAGGAGAGAGTGAAATCTATCCCAGAGTAAGCCTCATGAAACCGAGGAGCTCTGCCCTTTCCTTCTTTCAGCTCCAAACGGGCTGCAGCTTCAGAGTAATTTCCACACCACACCCCCCCCGGTAGATCTTCAGGGCCACAAATCCCTGGTTACTTTTGATTTATAACAGAAGCAAGGTCATCCTTATAATGAAAAAAACAAGGTCTATATTTTCAGACACCGAGATACAATTTATCATAGAGATCAATGACACTTTTATTCTCTATAGAGATGAAGTATCCATTTTGCAGTAAAATTATCAGAGGGGTTTTCTACTTTTTCCTTTTCTTTTTTTAAAGGCCTGTTGCAGGTGCTGCAGCATTTGAAAACCAACTTGCAATAGAATATTTTAGCATTAGCATCCAGTTCTCCCAGCTGCCTCTCTAAAGTATAGTTCTCTTCTCTTCTATTAGTGGCTAAAAGAAAAGGGAATGGTGAAATCAGTAGAACAAGACCCATCTGGATGGTGGAAGGCAATACTAATGGTACCCCCTGAGTCAAGAGGTATCGCTGAGCCCTTTCAACTAAAATAATTGCCCCTTCCCAGTTCTCAGGCTGTGCACCAACGTGCTCACCTCTGGAGATTCACAGCAGAAGCAGTCGCGGTGGATTATCCCTATGGTTACCCAGCATTGCCTCCTGTCTAATGGGACTTCTCTTTTCAAAGTCCTATATGAAATTTTCCCCAAGCCCAGTGAAATGTCTCTCCTTTACCTCACCTTCAACAGCGCCTCTGAGCTCCCCAAAACCATTTCAGGGATTTTCATGCACAGCCACTTGTTGCAAACTTTTAGGAACTGTGGTAACTAGTGCTTAGCCTTTGCTACCAAGCTCTACCAGGTAGCTGCATCCTCTGCTGTCCCATGGAGAAGAACCAGATACCCACGAGCAGCAGCCAACACACTGTATGAAGACCACTGACAAAGTCATAACTGTATGAAAATAACATTTCTGTGTCATCTTTTCAAACCACACGGATTAAGCTGACAGATGTGACAAAGCGGTCACGTTTGGTAGCATCCCTCGGACCTGCTCCAGGGAGCTGCAGCAGCAGGAGCTCCACAACACAGATCGCCCAAGTCTTTTAAAAAGTCATAACGTGAGTTCCCACGCTGTTTGAGTCACAGCTTTTGTCTCCTCTGCCCGCTGTATCCCATGCTAAGAGAAGTCTATTAAGAGGATTTTTTAAATTTTTTTTTAAAGTTACTGCTTTAAAGCACATGAAATTCCTGATTTTACTGATGACTGCCCAGGATTAAACCTTTATTCAGATGAATTTCCCTTAAGCTATACGCTTTCCCTAAGCTACCGTCATTATTTTCAGGAAAGAAAGGTATTTTAGAGTTCTTCTAGTGTTTCAGTTCCATTGGTACCAATTTACTACACAGGGTCAATATTTTCATCTTACCTGTACTCCCCCAATGACTATTTTCTGTTTACTGATCTTTGGGCTGCTGAAGGCAAAGTAAATTTTCGCACCCATGTGTATCCAGTTCTCTTCTCTTCTGCACATGTTTCTAGTCAAATAGCCATGGACAAAACCATGTCTGGAGATACTGACATAGGCAACACTTGTTCATGGGGATTTCCTTACTTTGATGATTTCCAGATAATAAGAGATTAAAGGGAATCTTTTTATTCTCTGCTTAGTCCTGCCAATTAACCGTGATCGTTTGGAAAAAACAACAAAAAAAACCTCCAACGCTCAACCAAACTGGGCTTTTTAGTAACTTTTACGGCCTTCTCTTAAGCCATTTTCAACTACAGATTTCCAAATATCATCTCCAGGCAGCAAGAAAACAAGCAGAGTGTTGATGACGATGTGTCATACTTCACCAGGTACTAACTCACCTCTTTCATGCACATCAAGTGAAATATTTGAGGTTTTTTTTACTGGAATTATATTTCATTCATGTTTGTCCATATTGTAGGTCAGAGTCGAGCGTGGACCCTGAGGATGCACTTTTGTGGGGCGTTTTAAGGAGAAAAGCTGCTATAGGACAGTCACGGAGATGTCTAAATATCGTAAACCTTCCTAAATAAGTCACCAGGCTGTTCATTGTATGACGGGGATTTTCAGTGCTTTTACAATACAAAAATATTATTTGTAATGCGTATGGAAAGAAAAATAAACTCTTCCAACAAAACACGTTTGGGGCCTTGATTCAGCTCGGCTTTGTGCTCTGTGTTCATTTGCAGCTCTGAGCAGAGAGTTAAAAATGAGCACAAAGTGCCATCGAAACCACCTGCTCGTTCTGTTTTGCAATCACTTCACAATCAGCCACCAAGGTACTAAAGGGCTGCCGAAGGCGCGCCACGCGGGACAAGTGAGGAACTTGAGACTCGTCGGTTTGATCCAGCTGTGTCCTGAGCACCCAGCAGTTTCAATCCGTGAGCAGGTCTGTAGGGGTGAACCGCTCAGCTTTCAGAGACGAGACATATCCATGGATTTTTCTCTGCCATCAGAGACCATCAGAGATATTTTAGGACAGTTGCTGCTCTTGGCTGAAGCACTGCCCAGAATGGAAGCACCAACCTCCTTGGAACACTCTCCATCCCAGTGAGAGAAATACTAGAGCTGCCATCAGTAAAATACTTGATATTTTATTTTTTTTTTACTTCATGACTGTTGGCCAAACCAAAGCCCAAAGCAGCAGCCATTCAACATTTCAAAACCAGTGTGAGATTTGACTTCTACAGAAATCCTCTGGAATTATTCCAGATACTGTAAGAGATATTTTCCTTGAAACAAATAAGGCAATGGGGTTTCTCCAAACTGGGATTGGACTAAGGGAACCAAATAATCTTAACAATTTTAAGGAGGAAGGATGAGGAAAAAAAAAATTAAGCTGTATATTCAAAATAACAACTGAATTATTTTATTTTTCCTTTAATTACACTAAATATTTTTCCTCCTGTACTACTTTGCACAACAGAAATGTGAGTAAGGCTCTATTTGTCTCCAAATAAATACGACTCACTCCTGCACACAACCGATCCCAAACTGCCTCCAGCCGTGGATCCAGCAGCACTGCAGGATGGAGCGACCAAAGGCTCTGCCATCAGCCAGGTCCTGACCCAAGGTGGCCGGGACCCAGGTGTGGGTCATACACTGACAGACATCATGATGCTTCCCCAGAAGCAGGACTAGCTCCAGCACATGTCCACACTGGTTCCAGTCTCCTCTCCAGAGATTTGGCAGTTCATCCCTCTCTCTTCTCAGCCCCACGCCAGGAGCTAGACCAGATACACCTATAAAAGCCACCCAGATACACCCATAAAAGTCATCAGCTGGAGACTTTGCAGTCATACCTGATAGCCCTGCAGGGATTTAATGGCAAATGGAAAAGTGAAGTCTCTTCACTAGGTGTAAAATTCATCACCTGCGTACCTATCAGGCTGCTAAAAAAATTCACTTCAAAATAAATTAATACAGGAGAGACATTATTGTACAGGCCAGCAGAAAAAAAAAAAAGAAGATTAGATTTTTTTTGTAGGGATTTGGGTTTTTTACTGCAAATAAACCATGCCTCCTTTTTCTTGTTTGACTTCACCAAAGCTCCAATTGTTTACATATTTCATCAGCAGTCATCCACAAGAGGGTCAGCTTGTGAGATACAAGATCTGCTTGTCAAGAACATGCCAGAGTAAAGCATCCTGGAGTTTCAGTATTCAGGAGCCAGCATTAAATTCTTCAGAGGTAGCAGCAGATGGGAGAACATCACAGAAAGTACACTTTTTAATTCACAAAACATATGTGCTGATGCAATGCCGAGCATTTGTGTGATTTTTATGCAACTCCAAAAAAGTTTCTGTTCAAAGGATACTGATTTTTGTTCAAGTTTCACCATAAAATGCTTATTACTTACCGTATTTAAAAATAATTTCAAAGAGTGTACTTTAAAGTACACTGGATGAAATAGAAGGCAGCATCTTGTCACCATACCTTTAATGTTTGCTTTTAGATACACCCAAGATCAATGCTGAAAGCAAAAGCTTGAAGACATAGAGTTAAAAAAAAAAACCCCAACAACAACTATTGGAAGAAGAAAAAAGACCCACAAGCAACGAGATAAACCTCAGCAAATCGAACAAGCTGTTTGTTGGTTTCGAACACGCAATACAAGCAGGCAGATGGCATTTCACAACTCCTTTAACTCAGTGCCTTTAGCCAAGCCATATGTATTCCTAAAACTCCTAACAGCTACGGAGAATAGCTCACATCGCTCTGGACTCACATTTCCAGATGCTAGATATTAAAAGCAGAAAGCGGTTATCAAGGCTACTCATTTGTTACGCTGCGAACTCCATCCTCTGGGCGTTCAAGCCCTCTGATGATTACTTACAGCTACAAGCAGATACAACATCTCCTCAAAGAGAGCGGAGAGCAGGCAGTCGGCTGCCCGATCCCAGCCCGCGCTGCGAGGTCACAACATCCAAACAGCGACGTATTCGGCCGATTCAGGCACCCACCCTGGGTGCAAACCTCCGCTCCCTTCCCCACCTCCTCCTCCGCTACGGGGAACCAAGAGGCGAACTGCTGCAAAGCTACTTACGTGGACCCCCCGCGTCACCTGGCCCTGCTGGAGCTCCCTCCGAGAGAAGAGGACCAGAATTCAACTCGAGCAGCTACTATCTCGGAGGGAACTGGCAACCCAGCCCACTTTATACCTCAGGCGGTCAGAGGGGTCTTGTTGCCTTTTTTTGCATGCTCTATCTGTTTTATAGACCTCTTAAAACCTTCAGCAGGACTTTTGGATTAAATTCTATTGATTCCACCAATGATTCATGGTCTACAGATTAAAAAAAACCCAACCAGCCGACTTCCCCCATTGCATGGCTCAAACAAGAGCAGTAAAGCTCCCTCAGAGAAGAGGTGAGAGGTGGCAATAAACAGGTAGCAGAATTCATCAAATCTCATTTTACAAAGCTGGCCCAGAGAGGGGAAAATACCTGCTGTGAGACAACCAAGAAACAAATATACGTCCAAGGTGGCACATCGTACAGGGTGGAGAAGCCCACTGCCGCTGCCAACTAATCACCTGGCCTTGATCTCTGCAGCGTAGTAACACGTAAGACAACTGACACAGGGGGCTGGGAGTCTATGGAACTTATAACAGCAGGTGACGAGCTACTTTTTTTTTTTGCTCATGCCAGAAAATACACTCAACTGGCCTCCCCTTTGCCCTTTCCACTGCCACTTGCTTTCCCATAGCACAATCTGATTTCAGCTCCGACTCATGGTTCGCTTTATACGCATCACATTTTAATAGGCTTTTCCTGGCTTCTTTTCGCACTGCAAACAGTTGCCACCATTTCCTCGCGCTCTGGGATACACATACAGCAGTTTCACGCCTTTGTTCTCTTCTCCTTCTTTAAATCCTCGTGTTATGCCAACAGAGCAGCAAAAGAAAGAATCAAAGTCAGCATTCGATGCAGTGAAGTTTTTCATTTGTCTTTCTATTTCTCATCTTTCATTAATGATGCACAAAGTCTTATCTTCCCCTTTCTTAATCCTTTACCCTTCGTGACGTACACCGACTTCTGTGTTACCAACTCTTCAAAGACATCATTACTCTTTACATTTATACGCGCTGAAATAATCTTTGTCATCTACGATCAAAGACTTGCTAGATCTGGCTGCATTCATGTCCTTTATTTACTCCTCCTAGTCAGCCGTTTTTATTTATATTAATTTTTGCTAAAATGTTGTCCTTCTCGAGCCACCAAATCAGAAAGTCAAGGCAATTCCAAGTTGTATTAGTCAAGGTGCTGGTGATCTGGCTATGGTGCCACTGTACACAACAGCCAGGGTTAGCCAATAAACCTCTCCCCTAATTTTCACCCATTAATATAACTGATTGTCACTCAACCTCAGCAATCGGCAGGCAGCGTTCCCTTAACTTATAAGAATTACAGTAAAGTCTTTCCTTGCTGAACTCGAGGGTTTATCAGTTTTCCCTCTTCACACATTGCTCAATTATCACGTGCTATCACGTCCTGCTCTTCCAACAGCAGGTGAACCCAAGCTGAAGGAAAACCTCTCCTTCTGAAACAGCGTCTGCCAACGGAGACAATTTTCAAGGCCTTTGATGATCAGTCCCTAACTAATGAGTCTTTAGCCAATAGTCAGTTTGTCCCATGAACCCAACACCACCTGATCAATAGATTTTAAAGTACCACCTCGATTTGAACTTCCTTCCATACAAACTTTCAATACATGGGCAGAGCTTCCTCTACACATCCCCAAAATTCAAGTCCCTCTTTGACATTCTGCTGTGTGAGAGAAGGTGACATTTAGGATGCTGGAATTTCATCATTACACCCAGTACTGTTGTTCTTTTCCTCTCCCAAACCCATCTGCTGCTTTTTCTCACACTTAAGGTTGTGTCCTAATGTAGCACTTGACATTGTTGAGCCCTAGCCCATAAATTAATTACAATATCCAAATGATCAATTCTGACAAGTGACAGAGACTGGCAAAATTTCAGATTTGCTACACAGAGAAGCCTCCACTATCTTGGAAATATTTCACATCCAACCAACTTTAAAAGAATGTTTTCCTTACCCTCACTCCAAGTATTTTGCTACCTCTGTGGTCCTTCACCTAGAGGCATTAAGCAGCACCAAGAAGACAGGCATGAACATCAGATAAAAGAGGTGGACGTGTCCTCTGGAAGCAGCAAAGCTCATACCACATTAGCAACCTTAAGGAAAACAGGAACTAACCGGTGCCCTCAAATCAGTACCCACATCACTTCAACCCTTCCCCAAAGTCCATTAGGCTGAACAAAGCGATAAGCACATCAACTCAGGGATGTAACCCCTATAGCACATGGATTCAGACACAAATAGGAATCCTTACCCCACCACAAAGACATTTTCGGCCTTAGTATGCTCTCGGCGCAGCGCCACGTGAATTACGGCATCGTGCTGAGGGAGGAGATTTTTAATCAGGGAATTTTTTCCACAGGTGTTTTCAGTTTCGTGGTGATGTGAGTGAAGGCCGAGCACAAAGTACCACTTAGTCTAATAAAGCACGTGGGTGATCAGCATTGTTCCACAGCTAGACTGAGGCGCAAGGAATGCACAAAATAATTCTGGTTTTGTTGGGGTTTTTTAGCCAGTAAAAGATTGAATTCCCTTTCGTAGTTTTAATTCATACACTTTCTTTTTGATTTTTTTTTTTTAATATTTATGTTCTTCTGCCATCCATTTCTGACCAGTACCCCTCTTTTCTTTATTTTCTTAGCCTTCCATTTCTCAAAGCTGAAATTTCCACTTACGCTACAATTGCCTCAACATTCATGAATTAACCTCAGATGCTGAACTTTGTCATAACTGCTTTCGGGACCCAACTTTTCATTCGGAAACGTGCATCTGTGCTCTGAAATATTTCCCAGCCCCTCAAGGTTACATCATCTGGCCATTTGATTTCAGGGTGGAGGTTACTGTGGTACTTCGATGCCTTCTACATCAACATGCCTGGTTTAAACAAGAGCTTTGAGGGGTTGGGTTTTTTTGGAGACTTCTTGTGGGTAGGTTATTTGGGCAGCAGGTGGTCAAAATACAATTTTACAGGGACAAAGCACTGTAATAAATGTACCAAAATAAACACTGATTCCACAAATAAGGCGGAAGTGCTAAATAAACATCAGTCATTTGCAATTTACAACGATTTTAAAAGCCTATATAAAAAGGGCACATATTTCACGAACATCAGGACGGCATTATTGAACCTCAGTAAAACCAGAACAAAACATGCCTAAAGAATGAACAGGAATATCACTGAAAATCTGTCTCCATATGCTTTCAACCTAAAAATACGAGCTACAGAACTCGGCGACCACATTTAAAGCGCTGCGAAACACGGGGCTTTTGAAGATTTTTCTATCACTAACTGGCAGGTTGAACAGCTGCTAATTTTAGCAGCATTTGTTCTACTTTGTTTACAATTCTGTTGTTTTTAATGTGATTCCACACGTTCAGCAACAGAGCAGCAGCGATTATCAGCTATACGCTGCACGGCTCCGTCAGGCACCTGAACCTGCCCCTTACCTGCCAGCAAAATGCTGTTTTGTCCCTGAAAACAAGCAGAAAGTGGCTACAGTACTTATTTGCATTCTGATATGGGGGAAAGTATCAAACAGAAAACGTGGCGCAACACTTGGATAAATTTAACTCCTGCGAGTAGTTAAGTAAGTGGGCAGAATTGCCTTGTGTTCCCAACCTGCAACTCTGCAAACAGCAGGACGTCAAGTCTGGCAACACGGCTTTAAAGCGCTGGCCTCGCAGGAGAGGGTCAGGAGCTTGCTTAGAGACACCGCGGAGCTGCTCCCCGCTGCAGAGCAGGAGACACCCATCCATTCTGGGTTGCTGCTGTGAGTCAGCATCTTCCATCAAAATCAGTCCCAGGATCAATACCCCTGCATATAACCCTCTTGCTCATTCAGCTCTTTAGAAGCAAAGCAGAATGACATCTAGATGGGGCAAAATTTTCTCTGCCTAATATACCGCCGTGGATGATCACAAGATCATCTGCTTGAGTAAGGCGAACCCTTAACGACCTCTATCAATAGCAATATCAGCTTTAAAACTGCAGCACAACACAAAAGCCATTTCATGTCCTCAAGTGCATTAAAAAACAATAGTAAATAACTCTGGCAGAGGGGTTGGCAACATATGCTCTAGGATTAGAGCACTGAAAGGACTAATTATAAAGTGAGTGCAGCGTAATTTGAACTATCAGTCTTTGGAGTTAGCAGCCCCCGAGCCAAATCACGCCCTTGGCCAAGGAAGTCAGCTGCAGCGGGAGCGCTCTACAGGCTTTTTATGGCAAAAAGTTAGCTCCGAAGAAAGACAAATTCAAGCCGTTGTCGCTGATGTCGAGCCAAAAAAAGCTTTCTGGCTTTAGCAGTCCTCTCTGCAAGGTCAAAAGTGACCACAGGACCTTTATTATTGCTCATAGTTCATTTTCCTTGAATCATACATGAATACAATCCAAGAAGCTAATTAAAGACATAAACCTTCCCTTGGACTGGATTAAGGGCTGTCATTTGTTTCTTTCCTGTAGGAGGATCATTTTTTACAGCTTGAAGTTACATATTTTCACAAGACAACGCAGAATGAAAAAGGGAAACAAAGAAATACACGCTTTACCAAAAGCCAATAAAAAGGAGACAGATTAGCTTTCAATCACACCGAAACAGGTCAAAGAAGTAAATCTAACTTTGCAGAGCTCTAAAAGAAAGATCCATCTTTGTCTCTGTGGTTTAAATAAAAGTTTGACAAGAAAGTTAATAATATCAAAGAGAAAGGAGGATTTATAAAAATCTTTTTGGAGAAGTAAATAATTGAAACAAGGCACAGACCTCAGAAATTATTGTAGCTCCACTTCGACGTGGAAAAAAAAACCTGCTGAATTTAGCACACTACACAGAATGTCATGAAATGCCAACACTTTAGAAAGCCAGCTTGCATAAAAGGAAGCAATTCTGGAAGCTTCACCGTTAGAAAAATTAGCCAAAATTTTACTGACTTGAGCACCTTCACGTCCGTGCACACATTCAAAGCAGGGGTAACAAACGTACACCTAAGACCAACGTCTCCGCAGGAAGGTTTGGTTCTGGCTCTTACAGAAGTCATTTCTATCAAAACCTTTCAAAAAGGTATTATCTCACCTTAAGCCTAAACTGTTCAGCATTTTTTTGCTAGACAAAAGAAAAACCATCTCTGGATCAGGAGCTCACTTAGTCCATCTCGCTCACATGCTCCGGAGTTAAGTGGACCGTGCCCAGAAGGAATTATTTCCCCCAGAGAGCCTGGTGGAGGCTTTGAAGTCAGGAAAGCACCTCCTTTCTCAGCACCAGCTGCACTGGTTTTAGCAAATTTGCTGCTAATTCAGTAGTTCAACATATCAGCAAGAGCTTCCTATTTCTTCCTTTCCCTCTGGCACATCACAAATTTTTCCGCTTTGGTGCTAAAGGCCTGGAGTTTGTTGCTGTGCCTGCGCTGGGTGTGCAGTGAGGTTTGTGAGGCGAGAGGCAGAGGTTTTATGGAGCCTTCTGGACTGGTTTTAAGGGATCAAAAGGTCTCCTCTAATCCCACATTTTTACCTACATTTCACCATTGCAATTTCTATCTCTTCACAGCCCTAATTTTCCAGCAGGATGAAGAACATCCACATCCCTCGGCTGTGAGTGACTAGTAGATCGCTCCAGCTTCTGCTGTCGCAGCTTTATTCTCTCACCTTGATTAACTGAGTCTAATTTCCTCAAAGCTGCTTAGTGCAATATCTGATTCCCCACAATCCTAAATTGTCACTCAGCACTGAGCACAGATTACTTGGCCTGTCTACTTCTCACCTTTGGAATGCTAATCTAAGGTGATGACTACCTCACATTTTTATGTTTTCTCATAGCCAACATTGTAATTTCAAATATTATCTGATTAAATTCCTCCCCTGATGAGTTCAAAAGAAAAAAAAAAAGGAAAAAAAAAAGGCAGTAACTAAGATGCAGGATTTAATTGCAGGAGGAAAAAATGAAAAGGCTCTGCAGAAGGTTCATGTGGCAGAAATCAGCAACAAATATCATTTGTCCTGAAATAAGCTGTCATGTCGCAGAGCATGTGCAAGTGAGGAGGAGTATCTTCCACAAGAAGAAGGTGTCTGCACACTGGCTGTGAGGTCTGGAGCTGGTTGTAAAGAACTGAAACACAGACACACACAAAGAGCAATCACGACAACACTGGGCACTCGCAGGAGAGCAATCAGGTAAAGGTGGGAGGGAAATGGCAGTTTAAAAAGGTCAAAGACTGAAGCTGTTTGAGTCCAAATCTCTGGGGAAAACTACTAAGACTGGCTGTTGCTAAAGGCTGCCTCAGAACCCCAATTTCATTTTTAAATGCACCTGCATTTCTAAACTAATATTTAATATCAGGTTTAATTTTACCCAGAATTTGTTACTGTGGAAGACTAAGCTTCCAGTTAGAGGAAATAATATTTAAATAATAGTCCTTCCTTACTTTAAGCTTGACAGCAAACATATCTCAAACACTGTTACTGAATCAAAAGTGGGTGACGGATGCGATTTTAGACACTTGAGAAAGATATTCTAGGTCAAGAGAGATAGAGGCTGACTGGAGAGAGTACCAGGAGTACAATGAGGCTAATTGGAGGTTTGCAAAGCATGATTTGAAGGAAGATTGAAAACATCAAGCATTGTGTACCCTAAAGAGATGATGACTCATGGCAGAGGACCTCAAAGTCTTCATATACATTGGGTAGAATATACTCTTTTTTCCATACCTGTGACAGATAAGACATTACTCAGTTTTCTTGACTAATTACAGGAAGAAAGATTCAAGGTTAACTTAAAAAAAAACCCCACTTTTCTAATGGTAGGGATGAGGAGACAGAATAGATTAGCTGAGTATCTCTCTACCATTGGAGACCTTTCAGAACACATTGAATAAATATCTGTCAGGACTAATACATAGTTGATCCTGCCTTGGGGCTGATGGATGAGCTACATGACCTCTCTAACATCCTTCCAGATTATCTTACCATGATTCTGCTACGCAGCTACCCACAAAATCAGGAACTGGATTTGATAACTGAAAATGCTGTTTCCAAGATTCTTTAGGAGCTCACAACTAGGATAAGATAAATCTCATTTTCAGGTACCACAGAGCTATTTGTTTCCCTGCTCTTCCAATCACCACCTTTAAGTAGCTGGGAACATACACAGAGTTGGGGTAATTTGCATTATTTGGTTTGGAAGCCAGTTCTGAAGGGTGGGAAATGAACTGCATTGCAACTGTGCTAAGGAGCATTTCAGCAAAGATTTGTCTGTTAAAGACACCCTTGAAAAGTAGACATCTTTAAAGCTTTCAAGTCATCCACCTGAAAGACTCGATTTTTTGCAGAAGTGAAAGGTTTCACTAACATGGCTTGATATTCAACCTGGGAGATACTGGGGAAACAAATAAAGAGTTGAAACATCATTCTGAGAATTTAAATGCATGATCTCCTCCAAGTCAATTACTGGCAGGGTTCCCAAATCATTCTTGCTTAATATCCCAAAATCATAGAGTATCTTGAGTTGGAAGGGACCCAGAAGGATCAATTAACTTACTGGCTGAGTGAGTTAATTCTCACCTTTAATGCAGCCAGAAGGCTCCCATGAACCAGATTACTGGAAAATGGAATCTTTAGCCTTTCCGAGATCTAGTTCATAGCAATAAGATGATTTAACGTCTTTTAAATAAAGATGATCTCCACTTGTACGAGTCATTTGTCAGAGAAAAGTATTTTAGAAAATGCTGGCAATGACTTGAAAGAATCTATCCTCCTAATGATTCTTGTCCTGTGTCTATACCAACCAGCTGTGCTTCTGAACATCTGCAACCTGAACTCTCTTAATAAATCTTTCAGACACTGGGAAGAGATGGGGTTTAGAGTTTCCTAAATCAACGGCCTCTGTGACTCCTAATATAGTTCATTTGGAGATCCTTAAGACTATTGAGTTTTGATTGCTCATGGGAGCTAAAACTGCCTTACATGAGAATAGAACATGAGAGCATTTCAGGGCCAGGCAAAGGAAAGCAGCCCTCCTGCCCCAAGGTGTACACAGCACCACAGCGGACGTCTGTATCTCGCGTGACACGCCGCTACCTCTCTGCTGCCTCTACCCTCAAGCGAAAACATAACAGAGCTGGACTGTCAACAGGCTTTCGAAGCTCACGATTGAAGACCAGAAGATGAAAAGCTGCCTGCATCACGCCCGGCGCACTCTCGCCACGGGTTAGGATTAGGTCCCATCTCTGAGCTCACGGACCGTGCTCCTTTTACTCGGCATCACACGGTTTCTCCCTGAACCTACTTACAAGGCAATCCGTTTTGATCACACAGCCCATGCATCTACATCCCATGCAAATTAAATCAAAGCTTCAGCTTCCATCAAAGCAACCCTTGTTTGTGTTGCAAGACATGTATTTTGATCTCACCATAGCCTCGAATCCCTAACGCCACTTTGCCACAAGTGGGACCCCATGACCCTCACCGGTGCACAGCCAACTCCTGAAGTAACTCTTGAGCATCAGAGAAGACAACTGTTTGATTTTGTCTTGGCTGCTACTCCTTGAATTATGCGAAAAACAGGGAGAGTGGGAAATCCCCTGTGCCCTGGGAGTTTTTGGACATACCTCTTTGGAAAAAGAGGCTGGGAGACGCACACAGGTGGGGCAGCCAGGGAGCAAAAGCATTAGTGAGAGACCACAGCACAGCAGGGATGGGCAAACAAAACGAGCTTTTTCATCACTTCTGCAAAAGACTGTTCTAGAAAACAAAGAGAACTGCTGAATTTGAAAGCACATTTCCAGAGGAAAACAAGCCTAAAGACTTTTCCCTTCCCTGACACAGTAAGGAACAAAAAGAGGATGTATCAAATATCAAGACCAAAAAAACCTAATCCCAAGCAATCCAAAAATCAAAATCACATACACACAAGAACACAACAAACAGAGAGGAAACTTTGTTGGGAAAGCTCACATGAGGACTCCACACCTACGTCATTTACTCTCCCCACGTCAACAGTCTGCACGGGGAAGACACAATTACTACGAATGAAGCAAAAAACAACCTGGCTTTTCACAAGTATCTGCTCTTTGCGATAACGAATTTTTCTCCTCCCCTGGTAAAGGTAAGTATTACAAAAGAAGGTGTCAGCAGCTTTTCGGAGAATCAGCCGAAGCAACAATGGCAAAAGTTCAGGCTGAAGCTCAGTTCTTACCTCATTATGAGAAACTGCACAATGAAAACCATTGGCCAGTGTTGTACAGTGACGGCAACAGATAAAAACCCTCTCCCAAATCCTAGTTTCACACCTTATTTTGCCCTGCATTGCTCAACAGAAGGGAATGTTCACATAAGCTGCTTCCTGGAGCAGGTTGTTGCCTAACGGCCGGTTGAGGCTGAGGAGATGCTGGGTAGAAGCCTTATGACCTCACCTCTCGGCCACAGGTTTCCCCTTAGTTACAAATCCCTCGCAGAAAGGGAACGAAGGAGGTTTTTACCTCCGCTAGCTCACGTATCTCACTAAGCTACTGCGCTTTGTATTTTCCATCTTTTCTTTCCAAGAGAGGGGGAAAGAAGAAAAAAAAAAAAGTCATGACAAGTCAACATATTAAACCATCCAATTGCTTTAGAAGCATAACGCAAACTCAGGCATCCAAAGTTTTGCTCTAGTTTGGATTTTCAGAGGAACACAGCGCTGCATTATGCAGCTCGTGGACTGAAATGGTGCTTTTGAAGCTAGTCTAGCTTATCAGTTAAATATGCATTGATTTTTTATTATTTATTTTTCAAAGAGATGTATTATTAATTAGGCAACAGAACAGCTTCTCTGGAATTACTCCAGTCTGTGACTGCAAAACATATGCAGGATGCCATCCAGAATAAAACCCAAATAAAACTCAAGGGGAGGATTTCACAGAGCAAGCTCAATGGCCAGCCTTTCAAAACAAGTATATGAGGACACGATCTCTCCTCTGCTGTATAAAGTGGAAAGAGTAATTCAGGAGATAGATCAGGGATAGGTGACTGACAACTTAGCCCCTACAAGTTCAATGTAGCACGAGGAGAGCTTGTGGGATTGCCAAGAAAATTCTACCTGTTTCTTCTCATACCTAAGCTGCAGATCACCCCGACAGATTCACGGTCCACAGTCACAATGTCAGAAGAACTAGCCAGTCCCACCCAACATCACCACGCTAGTTCCACAGCAGAGGAATGTTACTGCTTGAAATACCAAGTCCACGGTTCAGTTTGAGATGTGGGACGGACAAAGAACAACTTACACGAATTGAATGACTTCATTATAAATTTGCTGACGCTTACCTTGTGGGCCAAGCTCTGATCCTGCCGGCCGAGCACGCACAGGCACCGCAGAGCTGGAAACCAGGAGCGACAACTCAGCAGAGGCAAGGAGTACTTAAAGGTGTTTTCTCATTCATGAAGCCAAAGAGAGTCCCCAGTGCAAACCGAAACAATCTGCGTGTCATCCCGGCCTGAGCTCGCTGACGTTGCGACGGAGATGGACGCAGAGGCAACTCAGTCCAGGCCTGTGAATGAACGACAGGGAGGACAATTAGCACAGAAGCAGACAAAGAAATACTTCACCCTCCTTCAAGGTGTTAGATTATAGTGGTGCTTAAATATAAACACACTGTAAAACTGAATATCCACTTTTTGCACAAGTACAAAGGAGAGTACGCGTTTCAGTTAACGAAGCGCGAGCCACAGACCACTTGAGAGAGCCCAAAGCAGAAGCCTGTTAGAAAAACTGCCTTTTGCCTGCTCGCAGGAGGCGGCTGGCAGGCCGGGATCCGCTGACATGTTGTGACAGCGTAACCCAAACAGGCACCTACAACCTCATCTCCGCGCGGCTGTTGCCGGTGATGCCGTAACAGCTGGTTATCGACACCATTTACTTGGAAGGGTGCCCTCTGCGCACGGCCTCTCGCTCCTACGCAAATCAAGTCCGCCCGGCTCAAGCGGTTGCTGTGCTCCAGTCGCCGACGCGCGGGGTCTCGGCCTGTTGCAAATGCAAGGAAAGGCGACAGCCTCGCCGGCAGCCAGAGAGCACCAGGCATGCTGACAGACACCGTGAGCCCATGGCAGCCGAGCTTTCAACTATGCCTATCCATGATCTTGGTACTCCCTGCCGTCCCCAGAAAGCAGGATCTAAAAACACCCTGAAAGTTCTCGCATTCTGCAAAGGCCGCTGCCAGCGGAACCATCGTAGGAGGCATCTGCTTCCCTGCAGGGAAATTTAGGGCCCTCAGCTGTCCTCTGTGCCTCCTAAATATTGAGTGATCAACTGAAAAAGTTTTCAGCCTCAGAAAACCCAGTCCCACATAACGTGCTGGGAAAATAGCTGCAGGGGATGTGGATTTGTCCAGCACCTTCTCACAGAAAGGCAGTGCAGCAGAACAGCACCTGCCCTCAAACCTGTCTGACTGGACCTTGTGCAACTTCCCTTTCATATCAGAGCATTAAAAAATATCACTTCTTCATATCGACCTCCTGTACAAGAGAGGGCAGACTGGACTTTCCATAATTAATCTTGGAATTAGAGCTGAGCTGTCAGAAAAGCATCTGATCTCCATTTGGACATTGCAAGTCACGGAGAATCTACCAAAGTCTGCAATCAGCTGCTCCCACGCTTTGTTCTCTGCAGATTTGTTTGACATTCAGCCACTGGGCCTTGGACCAGTGAGACTGAAAAGCCTTCTGTTACCAAAACTTGATCATTTCTGTGCGATCAGATCCATCCTCCTGAATTTCAGGAGCTCTGCCTCATTACACAATCTAGGAAGAGAAGAGACAGCCCAAGGCCCTCCGAAGACCAAGTGAGTCCACATGAAGTCTCAAGTGCCTGGACTTAGGATGTCACTAGTCCAAGACTAGTCCAACGATCCCTTAGGCTTTTCTCCATAGAGGTGAGCTCTGAAAACCCGGCCATTGGAATCTCACACAATTAGGGATTTTTACCACCCAAGTGACCCACCACATCGGGTGCCTGCGATGTAGAGGAGGGTGCGCTCCAGATGAACGTTTCCGTGCGCAAACCTCAAACTTGTGTTTCCAGCTGACCGGGCGCTCTCACAGCACCCAGAGGCACAAATGTGCTCCACAAATGCGCTTGGACGTCACATCCCTTTTTTGACAGGTGTTGGAAGGGATTCAGTAAAGTTGCATTAATGCAACTTTAATGCAAGAGGACTCCAGGCTACATAATAAATAAAATAAAAATCCCCAGGGAAGCACCGATGAGCTGACATGGCTCTTCTGTTGGTCATTTTGCCTTTCTCCTCTTCCTTTCTACTTCCCCCTTCCAGAGGGACTTGGGAATTAGGCTGAGCGTTGAACCGGCGGTTCAGATTTTCAGCCTTTTGCAATCGCGTACGTCTAGTTAATCATAGCCAGCTACGCCGAGCCTGATTGTTAAAAGGCTGAGTAAATAGAACTACATCCTCGTTATCTTGTTTAAAGGTAGAAAGATTAATTTGGGTTCTTGCTGGAAATACTGATTCAATGAATAGGCCTGAAATGTAGCGGTTTTCAATTACGCTAAGAAATTGGTCTTTTGAATTTCCATATTATGCAAGGCAAAGCAAGTTCACGTTAATCTATACACGGGGATATATTTGCCATCTTCATAGCCTGGGTGTCAGCCCCTAATAACTAAACGGGGAGAAAAAAAAAATGTAATGTTGGCTGTTGGTGCCCTCCAGGGGCCACGCCGGGTATAGTTTTGAGGCAAAACACGTAATTTTTGAGCATTCAAGTAAATACAGTAAATATTGCATATTACTAGCCTGCTTTAAAAACAGTGTGTCGTTGTTCATGTTACCCTCAGAGGACAGTTTCTTGTCACAGTCCCACAGACAACTGATCGAAGAGAAGAAATGTGAGGGAGGTCTGTATTTGTATTTGACAATTTCCACCCTCCCTGCCTGGATTCCTAAGAAAATAAGGTCTGTATCCGACCACATTGTGTGTTTGAACTCTTCCATCAGCGTGGAAGCCTTTGCCTGGATTCCAGTAAACCTGAAGGATAAGCAGAGGTGGAGAATATCCTACACGCAGGCACCATTCATGAAAATAAACATCCCGAGCATAACTTGCCTCTAGCAGAGAGCTACCTGAGCCGGGATTTTTCTGGAATTAGTGGAAATCTTCACTGCCTCCCAGTGCACACGACTCGGTAACTGCAGGCAGCGTGGTGAGAGGAGCTGTATTATCAGGGTATAGCAATGTTAGAATCTCTCCTCCTCAGCATTCTCGTACATTATGAAAGGATGTTGCCAAAATACAGTTTGCTTTATTGTCCAGTAGCTACGACTTCATAGACGCTCCTTTTTTTTCCTGCAAAACTGGAACTCAAAGGTTTTTGGTATGCTAAAGGTGTCCAAGCTGAAAAGTACATCTCCCTTCTTACCCTCACAGCATAAATTATCCAACAAAAGTCTTAGCTGTGGAATGCTTCCCTTCCACTGAAGTGGGTATGGCACAACTACTTCATTTCAGGGTTTGAATTTGAAGTACCTGCCAGTAGCTTTCAGCTCGCTGTGCATAAATATTTAAATGAAGATATTGAATGTTCTTACAGGCATAAGCAAGCAGGACTGCACTGGATTCCGTGACCACCTCACAAGGGGGTGGTCAGAGAATCAGCTCAGCGCTGGGCCCTGTGCCGTCTTCTCCAGGAAGCCCAGCACCAAGCTCTACGTCCAGATGCTGCTGACCTAATAAATCAACTTGGTATCTGGAGATCATGAGATCTGAAGAGCTAAAGTTAATGAAGGATGTTCTACAATGCAAGGTAAGTCGGTCAACTTCTGACCAGAACTGCTGAAAGAACTACCTTCTCTCTCCTCCTTTCGCTGCACAAAGCGCTCTGGTCATGTCAAGAATTGAGACTTTAAAGATGAGGAGAATCCAAAAAGTCTTTGACATAATTAATATCAGATAATTGTTCTGAGTCTTCTTTCATCTGCCAATTACAAGCGGAAATTGAGTCCTGGGAGCTACTGCAGATCATCTTTATGCAATTACGATTTATGATGAACTATCCAGCTCCGGCAGCACTCCCCAAGCTACGGCACAGCAACTCTAAATGGAAGACCTGTAGCAGCAATGACATAACGTCAATTCCCAGCATTTAACATGCCCACAAGCTAGAACCTACACTCCTGGTTTGCTGCTGCATTTGACCACATAGCTCACGGATGAAAAATTACTTCAGAAATCAGAATGGCAGGTAATTAGCAACACACGCTGTCTTCCATTACTTTGTTTTGTTCTCCTTAAATCATTTCCCATCCGTGCTCTTTCCCACTGTTTGCAAGGTTTACTTGTAGGCAGCTTCGAACTTGAAAAGCAGCTTGGCTTCTGGCAACGCTGCTACATCGGTTTTTTGCAACCTGACATGTTTGGGGTTCCAACTGAGCGGTCCCAAACAGCCAAAAATTTGACAACACGCAGTCAGAAATCTAACCAGCCTCAGCGAGCTGCGTGCCAGCTCACCCTTAGCACAAATACAGCTTTTTATCTCCCAGACAGGCTGCAAAACAGCAGTTTCTCATTAAGAGATGAACATCAATTAATACACCAGAAAATACAGCAGAGCATCAGGGTTCTGGTCCATGGGGAACCTCTAGACCTCGAGCTGCACGTGCTGCTTTCGATGAAGGCCACAAAAAGGGAAACTAAACTCCGCTGATCCTGGCTCACCTGAGCCATTTTCACTCGGGTTTAGTCAAGACCGATTAACATGGGGTTTCTGGAAGAATAATCGCTATTTATATTTTAATCTCTTCCACTTGCTGAAGTATGAAAGAAAACGGAGCGTGTTTATTCTGATCCCCTGCAGCCCAGGGCGAGAGGCAGCTCAGCAGGTTGGCCAGCACCAGGCACCGCTCACAAACACACCCTCTCCCCAGCACCTGCAGGTGGCACGGTCCTCTCACTCATTTCTAATCTCTGCTCTGTAATCACATTCCAAGGAAAAAAAAAAAAAAAGTAAAATAAAAATAAATAAATAAAGCACTTTGTAGATGAAAAGAGGTTTGAAAGATTATGCACTGATTTATGATTTATTTTGTTCAAAGCTATCAATTTAAACAATTGCTTTATTTGCCAGAGGCTGTGCTGGATTAGATTTAGAAAACATTGACAAGAAAAGATGAATGCTGGGGAGCACAAAATGAGTTAAAGGAGACTGACAATGAAATACACACCCAGCGCTGCGCTCGCAACCGCAGAGGCTGAACACTCATGAAAAGCACCATTTATATCGATCACAACCAGAGAAAAACATCTTCAAACAACAAAGCTGTGCCCATCTTTGGAATTAAAAGTTCAGCTACTAATTTTAGCTAGCTAGCATTTCGCTGCAGTTTTTGCAGAGTGACTAATATTCCAGCTCCTAACAAGGTACTTTACCTCCACTGTCAGGTTGTCAAGCAGCGCTGGTGTAAAGTCACTCACGTGCCACCTCTCTCCAGATGGAACAAACTGAAAATGGGTATTTCAGGCGGCATAAATTGTCTGTGTTCAGCTTGAAACACCTTTTCAAATGATGTATCCACCTTCAAAAAAATCAAAACTCATCTCCTGTCTTTGCGCGGGCACCGCTGACTTCAGAAAATTCAGTCTCTAACAGCAGCACACTGATAGTATGATGGACCTCTCGACATGGAACTATTCTACCTGCCCTTAACTTCGTACACATTGACATGACATTTAGCAGACCTCCACTTGGTATCTTCAGGCTGATTGCGTTGTATCCAGAACAAAACAAAAAGGACAACTTGCCTCCATGACAACCCTGAAAAGCTACAGCTCAAGTGTGAAGGATTTCCACTGGCAATTAAGTTCACCAGCAGCTTTTTCAAGGCATGGTACAACGCCTGGAACATACACATCCAGTGGCAGATTTTTGTGGGAAGTTACACAGGTTTTGCTCGAGGGAATTATCAGAGAACGTGCTCAAGTGAACTTCTCCTTGAGACAGAGACTGCTCTACAAGTTTTCTCAGAAATACACCACACAGCTCCTGGGCAGATCTCTCCCACATGAATTCTTACAGGCTCATGACAGGATCTCCAAAGTGATCTAATCAGGAAAAAAAGAAAATTAAGAAAAAAAAAAAGGTAGCTTTTTTTCAGGTCAGGTTTCCAAACTGTCCAACTGCAGGGACACATCAGCCAGTACAGCTAACGGGCGTGGAGAAGGGGACAGTGCGGAGGCAGGACCACCAACCCAGTCCCAGCACCCACACAACGATGTGCCTCGGCCTCCTCGGCGCTCACAGCATCGTCCTTCCCAGCTCTACAGCCACTATCAGATACAGGATCTCCTGGTCTTTACACTGAAGCTACCAGGACATTGATTCCAGTAGGAAAATACGCATCGATATATTTACGCTCGGTTCAGCTGCCAAACTGCCCCAAAATGGGAAATTTTGAAGCCTAACCACTGTAATTAATGGCTTTGCAGCAAGCCTGAGATACCTTGGCCGCAGAACTGAGTGATTCATGACACGTGACAACATTTCAGTAATCATAGCTGCTTTTGAAAATAAAAACTACAGCTCATCAGGGTGGCCTTGTTTCCCCTTATATACATTAAAAAGTCATTACCTCAAGAATTCACTACATCAACACAGCACTTTTTAAAGGGACAGCATTAGACAACACTGCAGGGCTTTCAAGACGCCGATACTCCCTCCTTTAGTCATCTCCTTAATGGCCCAATTCTTTCATTCAACAGCTAGAAACATTAAGCTTCTAGTTTCTCTCTTCAAAGCTTCTTGCTGCCCTTCCCTGGCACAAAGTCTTGCTGATCTTGGGAAGGAAATCAGACTGCTCAGATGTATCAGCACATTTTCTCCCCTGGGCCTCCATTTAAAGCAAACAACATGTTTCAGAAATATTAATTTACATGAGATATTTTAAATGCAGCATCAGAGTTTCCCAGAGTTTTCCTTCTCATGCTTCTAGCGGCATTAATCAACTCCGTCCTGCCAAAATATAATATAGGAAGATGTCTGTAGCCACTGTGGTCTGAGCTACAATCATACCTCAGAGATTAATATTTACAAGCCAACGTCTCCTCTCTAATAGGGACACAAGAAACCAAACGGCCTGAGAGTCGCACAACGTTGCCGTTAACTCCTCCCGCACCTGGAGGATTCTTGCACTAATAAAAGGAGCAAAGCGAGATAAGACCAGCACACAAACTGGGACGAGTCAGCATCTCGAAGCACAAAGAAACTAGCAGACCTAGCAAAGTGTATTTCAGATGGGAGAAGCCTGGAGGAGAAGCCATGGCTTGCACAGGAGCTGCCAGGGATCCAGTGGTAGCTCTAGTGCTCAGGAGTTACCAGATACAGGTCAGCAATAAAGGAAGGGGAAAGCTCCTCTCAACCTTTACCAAGCTTTCTATAACTTCTTACCACATTACAACGTATTGTGCTCTTGAGAAACTGCAGTCAAGCAGCAAAATCTCCCTGTGGTGGCACTGTGTGCGCCCCTCCCTACTGCTCTACACGAGATGGTTCCCACGATGAAGAGCTGTAGGACAAAACTTTGCTGTCCCAGCGTCACCGGGAGGAAATAACAGCACACAAAAATCTTTAAGTGACAGAATAGCTTGTGTGGTCCTGATAAGGTACAGAAACACTGCTGAATGTAGCTAAATCCTTCTCCAGATCCGGAGAGAAGCATCTTTCCAATTCCAATACACTTACATGCTCTGATCCTTGCATGCCACAGCTCTCGCTTCTCAGATGCAAGTAGAGAAGTGGAAGCAGTTTTCGCATTGCTTGTTCTTCGCAACAGCCAAATACGAGAAACACCAGCAAGCCAAAGAATAACTTTTCCTCCACCGCTGGTGACACGCTCTATAGTTTTTCAGATGTGGTTCTTCACATTCCTCCCAAATAAGACACACACAGTGTTATTAAGAGCTCCGCAAGTCATTCCAACAAAGCCCTTTGTGTGTTGGATAAAGAGCTTGCATCGGCCTGGTAGCGTTTTCTCCAAGCTTTAGGAGCTCCGATCGACAAGCAGTACAGTAATCTATATCCTCTTAAACTTTAGAAAAACACTAAGGCTGTGGTGCACACTTTTGTCATTCACTCACAGTCCTCTACAGAAGATACTCCAGTGAAACATGTGCGCTTCCATAACGCGTTCGGTCCTAAACCCAGACGTCGCCTCCAAGAAGAGAATCATCTCTTGCTGAATTCTGCTCCCTTCCAACAGGCTACAGTTCAACTTCTCACAATAAATTCACCTCACCAAGTGACACTGGTCACTGTCACAGGCAATACAGCAAACACTGCTCCTTGCAAACACAGCTCCAAACCCATGCACCAAGATCTGACCCTTTTCCTTAATCAACTGCAAGAACATTGATCAAAACTCTCCTCGAGGAGCGAGAGCCCATGGGGCCCTGCAGCTCCAAACCCCCACGTACAGAGGAATTCCTGCTCCATCCCTTGGCAGAGTCTTCTGCAGCCGTACGGAAACCATGCGGCAAGAGTACGCAGGGAAAGAAGGGGACACAGCAAGAGATCAGAGAAGCCTGCAAATTATCAATTTTTTTGATATCAGCTTATCAAGTATTTGTGTTGCACGGGGTCAGGGGGTAGAAGGACTGTTTGCACAGCCCAGCACGGAGGGTCCTGGAACTGGGATGAGCTGGGACACAGTGAGAAAGCCCTTTGGTTCAACCCAAACTATTCAGTATTTCCTTATCGAATGATCTATAGCCATACAATTTGACTTTCCAGAAAAATCACAGCAGGTTTCAGTTCCTCTCTTTGCTCTCCAGTTATCCACGGTCCACGTCTGTGGCAGGAGATCTTTTAAGTGCAAACCTGAGACCTTCCTGTTCATCCTGCTCGTGGTCTCCAAAGGAGCCAGCTCTGAGCACCCCAGTGAACAGAGGAGCCACACTAAGCAGTGCTAAGTCTAAAACTGTCTTAAATAAATTCCCCCTTCTGAGCGAGTCTTTTCCATTTACATCACCATCCACCCACCTGGGTAGCATGGAGTCCTGCTGCACAGCTGGTAACTGGTTTTACAGAGATTAGATGTTAAACATTTTCTGATTTTATTTAGCTCTCAAATACTCCAGTTCAGTATATGAAAGCAAACTATTTCTATTTTCCCCGAGAAAAACAGTAGTTTCCATAGAATAGAAAATATATTCCCCACCACCACCATTGCACGGGCTTAAGACCAAAACCGGCCAGATTTCAGGCATGTATCAATAACAGATTCTCAACTCTAAACTCAGAAATTTCCCCTTTCAATACCTCTAAAAGAAAGGAAAGGGATCCTATTAGTAGTACTCCTAGAGCTGAAAGACCTTCAAACACCAAATCCTGGAATTATTCAGTTACTTTGCACTGAAAGAGCAATTTCAGAGTACTCGTGGGGGTGGGCATTTAAACATTCATCTGTAAGCTTCTCTCTCACTCCCAGATCTGCAAGAATATATTTAGTACAACTGGAATCAAAGCCAGGCTTACAGAAGAATTAATACTTGAAGCTTTTTGAGGACTTTTTATTTTTCCTCTTCAAATAAAGACACTGCTCATTCCCACACTGGCACCTACACACCACCCTGAGGCAGCACCCACAAACCCTGTACTCACCCAGACACAAGGACAAGAATAAAACCAACACCCAGGAAAAAAATAAATAATCCTGCCAGACTGGAGAAAGAATTTCTAAGTGCTTTCAGAGCACTCTCCAAGAGGACACAGGCACCTCAGGACTGCTCAGCCCCAGGAAGCTCAGGGTGGGAGCCAGGCCAGCTCCTCATCATCCCCTGCAGCTGCAGGAGTCCCAGCACCTGCCAGCAATGAGATCATCTGGCCCAGCTGAGCCCCGTCGCTCCCTGCACCCTCCCAGGATACGTCCTCCTCACACTGGGCAGACCTGAGGATGCACCATCCCCCACCACGTCTCCTTTTGAGGAGTATCTCAGTGCAGCCCAGGAGCTCGGCGCACAGACACGGTGGTCTCGCAGCAGCGGGATTTCAGCTCTTCTAAGGCATCCCGACAGCTCAGGATTTTCTATTCTCTGACAAATGCTAACATTCTACGTTTTTTCCCAGCTCAGAACACACCTAACAACAGTGAGGCTGAAGAAGCCTATTGCTTCCGGACTTGCCTACACAGCTCTGCAAAGTACAAGTGTTCCTTTAGATTGGGAAACGCCCTAAAATTTGCCGAAGTGCAGCAGAACGCTCGGCTGTAGCTCAAATTCAGCAGCAGAGCTCAACGCACACCACTGCTTCGAAAGCAAAACCTCCACATTCCCATTCTGCCTCTTCATTAAGAGCAACTTCATATTCTTGTTGCTCCCACTCAGTATTCCCATTTTCTTTTGCTGTAGGAGAAACCATTTTCAAGGCAGGCCGTGATGCTGATCAGCTATTTCTAAGAATTAGTTTGGACTCTTGTCATTCCCTGTCTCCTCCACAGGATAGAAGGCACGTAATAAATATTATTTATTCCCTCTTAAACAATATTCTTTAAATCCTTCCAGGTTTCCTTCAGTAAATGGGAGACTACAATGCACATGGAGAAAAAAAGATAAGAATCTGCTGGAATCAAACTTCTTTTAGTGCTGCTGGTCCAGAACACAAAAGGTATAAAGCGTACGACGTAATTCACATCAGATGGAAATTGTGCTGAGTTAAAAAAAAAATAAGGCTAAGTGGCACCAAGTCCTTCCCTTACATTTCCTGGTCTCCTTTTCAGTCACCTACTCGTGAGAAACACAAGTACAGTAACACCGTAGATAGTATTGACTATTAAAATGATGTAATTTGCAGACAGTATCAGCAGGAGTAGAGGCAGATCTTGTCTAAGAAGTAGAACTTCATGAAGTCTTTAAGAAGACAGGCTTTTTTTCAAAAACAATTGAGCAGCAGCAAATGTTTCTGTTTGTTTGGTAGTCTCTTTGGAAACACCGTGACCAGTGCAAACTGGTTTTCTGCTCCTGACCTAAATCTAAGTGAAGGTTCCAGCTGGTACCTGAAATTCTCTTTCCTTCCTCAAGTTAGAAACCCAAAATGAATGGAAACGTTGAAAGCAACCCCCAGAAACCACCCAACCACTGCTGGGCCACTTTCAAGCTTTCGGCGAGGGGATGCTATTTACGGTCCTTAATCCACCTGCGACTCGAGGACGATTTGAAGTCGGTTTCAGCAACAAGCTGCGTGAGCACGGACTGAGCTGTCGGAGGAGCCAGCCACCCGGCCGTGATTGATCAGCCTCCCGCCTCGACGGTGTCAGAACCACAATAATATGACAAATTCTCTTCGTCACGCTTCAGCTTTTGCTGGTTGTTAACACGAAACAGGTGTAAAGCGAAGGGATAAAAAAATAGCAGCCGGCGTGGCAGATATTGGAGAAGAGGGCTGTGAACAAAGGGCTAACAGAAAGGGTCCCTAGAGACAGGCCTTCAGCAGAAAACTGTCTGAAATACCCTTCCCTCTCTCCAGCTGACAGTCAATCACAGGATAATTCCAATTGTTCCACTGTTCGTTATACTTAGAGCTGTGTTTCATTAGTCTTTAAGGAGTAAGAAAACTGCTCAGGATAAACTTTGGTACCCCCCAGGTACCAAAGCAGGATAAGGCCTTTGGAAAACGCTGTTTCAGCCGTCGATTTTAGGCTCCTGATTAGCTCCTGAAAAGTTGATTTGCAGACAAACCAAGCAAAAGCAGGGCTTTGTTTTAGGGTGGGTACCCCCAGTCCAGGTTCTAATGTCTCCGCAGACCAGTGAAACAGAGAAAGTGTTGCGTGTCTCCACTGGAGCTAGCAATCCAAACTCCAGAGGTTTAACTCACTGTCTCACTGCTGCAACCAGAAAATGTTGCTGAGGTACTTTTTGCTGACAGTCGGCTCTGGAATTTCTGATGCCCTCTGAATTAGCAGCATCTGAGAATTGTAACCACCTCTCCCATAAATTTTGTTTGGTGGTGTGCTGAATTAAAGTCCTCTGAGGCTGACAGGAGCCCTCTCTTCACCCGTTTTGGGAACAAACACCCTGTGAGTCCTCTGAAACCTACTGAAGTCTCTCATACACTCAATCTTGCCTTTAGTTTTCCTTTTCCATGCCTGATCTATGACCTATGCTCTGTTCTGAACATGAGAGCTTATCTGCAGCCACATCTTTCCCATTTTGGCTCTCAGGGCTTTATATAAAATGTTTTCAAATCCAGTCCACATGTTTTTTAATATACTGAACTTGAGTTTCATTTTATGGAACCCAAGCAACTGTGTTTGGTAATTTCTTTTCCCTTAGATCTATCCATCTGATATTTTTATTCCATGCCAGCCATGTACTTACTGTACTTTAATTTTCTGATGTGGCCTCGCTTCAAGTTTTGACATTTTGCTGAAAAGTTTCAAGAGCAATTAGTCAAAACACGATGACGTTTCGGTTTTCAGTTTAATCCATCCCAGAGCAGCTTCCTTCCAGTGCACACAGACTTTCTAATTACACTCACTAATCACAGGAGCAGGAAGAGGTTTCTCAGTGGAGGAGTGTCTCTCTGGGTTCACGCTGCAGCCCAACGAACACCACTTGATGCTCCTTCACGCCGAGTGACAGTTTCCCCATCAGCCGCTGGGCGCGAGGCAGGGCTCCCGTACAAAGCCTTGGCTCCGGTTTACGGCCCTCACCGACTCTCCCCACGTTGCATTTAGACTCCTCTGGTTCTCTCAGAACCAGCTTTTGATGATCTCCCAACACTTTCTGATTTAAACTTTTGCTACTTTTAAAAAATATGCTGACTGTAACCAATTCAATTAACTCACCCAGGGTTAGGCAGCATGGTTTCCAGTGGTTATGGCACAAGACTAGGAGAGCAGAAACTGAGACCAGTGCTCTAGGGCTGTGTCTCAAATCTCACAACTGAAGCAAAACCAGGATATTTAACTCTGCCCTTAACAGGTTTTGAGTGAACTCTGGGTCCTGAGCCATTCCAACCCCTCCCAGTGCAGAGGGAGAGCGCACCCCTCTCTTGTGTGCCCCTCCAAACTGGAATGTAAACGTTGTCCCCAGGGAACAATTGCACTTAGTGGACTAAGGGAATCCAGATCTGTATCCCTAAGCACTTTTACATCCAGCGTATGTCATACGTTCAAAAGTTTCCAACAGCAAAGCTGATCTGTGTTGTTGCTCCAGAAACAACTGCATTCCTGCACAACCCACCAACAGTGGGTTGGTAGCTGCACCTCCAGAGGTGTGCTGGGACAGCTGCTGCTTCAAACACCAACCAGAACTCAGGGCATTATTTTGTATAAAGGGATTTATACGGGCAAGCAATTTTAACTATGTATTTATGGAAAAAAAAAATTCAAACAAGGAAAAGAAAATCCCAAAGTTTCCGTAGAGAAAAGGAAACATTGTGAAGTAGACAACAGAGAGAGAAACACTGTTTAAAACACAGCATAAAATGCACAGCAGAGAAGCTCACAAAAGCACTGCCATCGCCAAGCAGGTATCTCAGACTTGCTTTCTAACTCGATAAATAATAATCCATTATCACAAAAGGCCTCTAAGCTTAAAAATCCCGCATCTGGACACCCACAAACCGTGCAGCTGCAGCTGCAGCCATCCACACAAAGCCTGGAGCCGGCCAGATTCCCAGGAACAGGGACACCAGCCCAGCCCAGCCCCTGCCGGGCCCATTCATTGTGTTCCTCACGCTGGGGGAAGAGCAGCAGGAGACGGCAGCCGGCGGTGCCAGCATTGTGTCACCCGGCTGTGGCCGAGTTGTAGATACCCTGACGAGACAGTTTTCCAGATGCTCTGCACTATCAGCCAGCAGCGGGAACGATGCCCAGGCCAAGTGTGTAATCGGAGGCGATGGGAACCATGACAAGGCCATGTGAGACAGGAACTCACTTGTTTCATAGAATGGGTTTGGTTGGAAGAGACCATCAAGTCCAACTGTTATCCCAGCACTGCCAGGTCACCGCTAAACAACGTCCCCGTTACAACAGGATGTATGGACAGCGCGCTGCAGCAGCAAAGCTCCTCCAGGGCGTGGCAGGGACTGGAAAGTTCTGCTAGAGAAACTTCCACCCCTGAAATGCAATTCCTGATGCCCTTTATGACAGAGAGAGCACCTTCGGCTACGAAGATGATGAAGGGACTGGAACATCTCTCCTATGAGGAAAGGCTGAGAGCCCTGGGGCTGGTTAGTCTGGAGAAGAGAAGCCTGAGAGGGGATCTGATTCAGGTCTATAAATATCTGAGGGGTGGGGGTCAAGTGGAAGGGGCCAGGCTCTTGTCTGTGGAGCCCTGTGAGAGGATGAGAGGCAATGGGCACAAACTGCAACCCAGGAAGTTCCACCTCAACATGAGGAGAAACTTCTTTGCTGTGAGGGTGATGGGCCCTGGCCCAGGCTGCCCAGAGAGGTGGTGGAGTCTCCTGCTCTGAAGACTTTCCAAAGCCCCCTGGATCTGTGGCTGTGTGGCCTGCCCTGGGGGATCCTGCTCTGGCAGGGGGGTTGGACTCGATGATCTCTAGAGGTCCCTTCCAACCCCTACCATTCTGTGGTTCTATGATTCTATGATCCTGCTGGCTCTGATGAGCTGGCAGAGAAGAGCTGAATTAAAAGCAAAGAATGCAGGATAAATACTTATCAGAAGATCATTGGGTGTTTGCAGCCCAGTCCCAGGATTCCCAGGATGTTATTCACCAATCTCACCAATTTGGCTGCTGAAGCTATTCCAGTATCCCAGGGTATCACTGTCATAACATTCTGTAACCGTTTAAAAACTTCAGAACGCAATGCACAGGGTAAGTGCTGCTTGCATAAGAGGAGAGACACTTTAAAACACCAATTTTAAGTGGATAGGATACATGAATCACAAGTCATGAGTCTGTCTTTTAACCATAATACTGACCAAGTGGCTCCCTTCATGCACTTAATGTTGGTACATAGAGTCAGCAGCTGCTTAATAGTTAAATGCTTCAGATTCTTTCATAAATCCCAATTTTTATGCTTTTACAGTATGCCTCACAAAAGTGAATTATCCCAAAACAAGGAGAATGAGGGAAATGGCCCTGAAAATGTTAAAAAAAAAACAAAAAGGAAATCCATGACTTGAAATCTTGTTCCTTACCTAAAATAGTTTAATTGACTTTAATCAATCTCCTCCAATTTATACACAGCTTTTAATAAAAGCATAGGTTGTATTTACGCTACAAGATGACATTTGTGGCAGATCATTCAGAACTTGGCCACCTCTAAGAGAAAGAAAGGTCTAGGGACAGTCTCACTGATGTCCACACAAGATTCATTCCAGACTTTAGGGGTAGAACGGCAGGATGCTTCACAGATGCAACTGTCGAGCGTATCGACACTTTCCTGCATACTGTATTTCGCACATGACAACAGATTTAAAGAACTTATTCAAAAAATTCCAGGGGTTTTATAAAAATTCCAACAGGTTGTTTTTTTATCTCCTTTTTTGGGGAGCAGAGATATGGGAGGAAATCTGAAGGTTTCTGGCTCCTTTTCCTTTTTCTGAGAAACAAGAACTTTTTTTGTAACAGATAAATAATTGGTAAAAACTTTCTTTAATGGAAAACAAAACAATGTTTTCTTCAAAAGGCTTGTCAAAAGAGAAGTCTTTTTCAAGCTGAAAAGATACATTTGAGATTCCACCACAACAGTTTTGCATTTTGACGTATCCTGACTACCTCAGTTATTTGCTAATGTAAGCACCGCAGATTATCTGCTATCATCTAGCTGAAGTGATTAGCCTGCAGTTAATAATTTACTGCTCATCTTTATTCTGAACATGCAAATTATTAATTGATTACAGGTTCCCTGCAGTCATCTGTCAAATGACTGCTCTTGCCATTCATTGCTGCCTCCTTTTCCACCTGCCTGTCAATCAGCTCTTCCTGCCGACGCCAAAATAACTTTTCAGTCTTGTGTTGTTTGTGAAGTGATGGAGCTCAAGTAAAAGCATGAGCAGAGGAGCCCACCCAGCAGCTCCGTGGCCTCTCAGGCATGTGACGCTGGCATCTGGGATGCAAAATGTTCCCTGGGGCTTGGGCACTTTGGGGAGACGCTATGAAAAGCGCACAACTCAACGCACCGCTCCTGTGCAAGATAAAGAGAGATCGTGAGCAAGAAGTGAGGAACTAGAACAGATCTAGTCTGGATAAGAGAAGGCTGCGAGGAGACCTTCTGGTGGCCTTCCAGGATCTGAAGGGGGCCTGCAAGAAAGCTGGGGAGGGACTTTTGAGGATGTCGGGTAGTGATAGGACAAGGGGGAATGGATCCAAACTAGAGGGTAGGTTTAGACTGGACACTCGGAAGTTCTTCCCCATGAGGGTGGTGAGAGCCTGGAACACGTTGCCCAGAGAGGTGGTGGAAGCCCCATCCCTGGAAGTTTTGAAGGCCAGGCTGGATGGGGCTCTGGGCAACCTGCTCTAGTGGGAGGTGTCCCTGCCCATGGCAGGGGGGTTGGAACTCGATGATCTTTAAGGTCCCTTCCAACCCTGACAATTCTACGATTCTATGATCTCCAGTGCTTTGAACATCTGCTCTCCTATTTGCAGGTACAGGAGGTAGAAAGGCTGGTTGGATCTGTGGAGACACGGGATTATTCCACACGATGCTTTTGGCATAGGCAACAGAGCCACGTCCTTCTTGTTGAGAGCTGACTGAAGGGTATTTTGGCAGCCTCCCACATGTAAAGCAGGGCTGTGCTTTACAGAGTACAGCTGTAGTATCAGCTTGTTCTGTGAATCTGGAGTGGTTTATTCACAAGATCCCATACACCAAGTACTTCCATGTCTGTGTGCTGGAGGCAATGGGAGCCCTTTGGCTGCCCAGACTGTCAGCCCTCTCCGGCGAGTATTTCTGTTATAACCCCGACCTTGTGTAGCAAATAAGGCAAAGATCTTTACAAAAAAGGACCAGCAAAATGGCTAGATAGATTCATTGTAAAAAGTCACTTGGAATAAAACTCTTTGTATACAAAAAACTCTTATTGGTGATAGAGAAAAAAAGAAGAAAAATAAAATAAATAAAATCCAGTGCCACCCTGAAGATTTGGAAAGAAAGAGAGCAGTAGCAGGTGCCTCCTCGGGCAATGCAGACAATAACATACGAGTCCAGATGAGCTTCAAGAGTTAGATCTAGAGCAGCTTTGCCCATTTTTCCACCAGGCCCTGAGAACGAGTTACTAAGGGTTTCCTGCTATCTGCTAAAACAACAATTGCTTAGGTCATGGTAAAAAGCCAGGATATCTGGCTGTATTTATTCTATTATAAACTATGTTTTCAATCTTGTAAGAAATCATGGGATGGCTTTATCTCTTAGCTTTAAAAAGTCCTACCTCCAGGTCCCTGTGCTTGGAGTGGTTGTGTTAGAAGAGGTGAAGCAGGAAAAGCCTGGCTAGTTTCAGAGCTCTACTGACAAGACAGCACCAACACACCCCGGCCACAGGGCGATCCAGAGCTCTCTTGGGCTCCACAAGAAAGATCATTTATACAAGTACCTACTGCAACAGGATGAAGCCATGGGAAACGCACGGGGCAGTTGCATTCTGTTCTAAAATCACAAATCAACCCTCCAAAAGAATGACCAGAAATCAGAACATTTGTTTGCTTTAAGATAATGAATTTGGGTTTTTTCTGGGTTGTTGTTTTTTTTTTTCGTTATGATACATTTGCATTCCACCTTCAACATTTTTTCTTCCACTCTAAAGATTAGAAAAATAAAATTCCCCCTTGCTGAGTCTCATATAATAACTTCATCCCAGAAACAGAGACTTTAGGAAAACACAGCAAGGCTCAGGTAATACTTACAGGGTATCTGAATGACTAATTCCCCTTGGTTTCAATGTGTGTGAAAGGCTTAAATATTTTTGAAACTTGGGGGCCAAATACAAGATTTGCTAAAAATACGTACCTGTTTGCAAACACATAAGTTACTCTTCTTCCCAGCTATCAGTGGTACTTGCTTCAGCTCTCAAACTTCAGTTCAAGGTAGCAATGTCTCATCTTGTTGGTTTTTTTTGACTGCTCTTCACTTCTGCCAAGCAGAAAAGAGGTTGTTCTTTGTGCTGTCTGCCTCCTGGACTTCTCCTCCTGCAGTTCTGAATCTTTTCCACCCTACCTCCCTGATTTTAGTAAGGAAAGGAGACAGGGAGAACGAGATGCTCGTATCTGTGTCGAGTCACATCTGTAGCCAGCCCTCCTGTGTTCAATCCCCTGGTTTGGCTGTAGGGAAGAAGCAGGTCTTGATTGCACAGAGCTTTGAAGTTTAATAGTGATTGCAACATGTGCTGAAAGACGGTGTCACTACCACATTTATATCAAAAGTTGGTTATTGAAAGGAAGTCTGTTTATATGTTTACTTCCACTTCTGTCAATATACAGGGAAAAGGAGAGGGGAATTAGCATATGAAAATGCCAGATGTGACTAATAGCTCTCAAAGTAAGACAGGGCTGGGCTCAGATCAAAGGGGTCTGCTAATTTGGAGTAAGTCTGATACCGTCTTTTCTGTCTTAGAGTTTCTTTAGGCTCTCACGGTAAAAAGATTTATTGGGAACCAGGAAAACACATCTGAGTTTCTCACTTTAATGACTTTACGTTCGGATGATGATTTTGTTTCTTTGACACAGTTGCAGGAGAGCACCAAAAGAACAACATAAATTCTCTCTGGTACCTTTCTGTCCACGTTCAAAGAAGCAAAGTATTTGGCACAGAAGATTTACGCACCAAGGTGATATTCTAACAAATTATGTCAAGACATCTGAAAGTCATCATTTCCGTGCACATGCAGGAGTTTGAAAAGAAAATCTACAAGAGGATCAAAACCAAGATTAAACCACATCTGTTTGGGTTTAAACTACATTGTCTGCAGAGTTCAAAGTTGTTTCCTTTCGTCTACAAAAACTTACCCAGCTGTTTTTTATCTTAAATTCCTACCGCTATCAAAGAAGTGTTTTCATTGGCCAACCAATGTTATTTCTAGAAGTTGAGCTCGTTAGGAATGGAGCTAAGTAAGAAAATATGCTTTATTCATCAAAGGTCTACCCTCTGTGACTTGACTTGGCACACAGAGAAAATTAATAGAGAGGTTTCATCAGGTTCTAATGGGAGCAGTGTATCTACTGTATGTCATCGTGCCATAAATTAGGTCCTCAATCTTTTTACTCAAGTAATTGACTACAACTGACACCGATAAGGAAAACAGGAGACAGAGCGGATTGGAAGAGGCACAAATTATATAATAAATAAATAAATACAGCACAAATTCAATACGTGGGAAAGAGAAATGTTTTGAGAACTGCCATCCATCAGTAAACATTCTACAGAAATGCAAGTGCTGTGGTAACAGCAGGATGTGCTCAGCTACCACCGACAAATGGCCTCACACACACGTGCACGTGTATATATATATACAGACGTAGATGTAGACAGGCAGACACACACAGTAACACCAGCCCAAGAACTCCTGATGTTCAGTGGTAACCAAAAAAGAACAAGAGGTGGTACAACAAGGCTGCCTCTAACAGAATGACAGTGTTTGGTGTCAAAATACGAAAGAAGTATGAAGTTAAACTAAAAGTGTATGACGTGAGGACTGCATTCTGAGCAGTGAATTTCACTTCTCTGTGTCTTTCTGAACACCTTTGAGGAGCATGTGAAGGTCTGTTCCACACACTCCAGGGGGAGCTAGCTGATGCCTCTCATGAACTAGGCTGCATCCTAACTGCTAGAGGCAAAGTTCCCTGCATCCTAAGGCCAGTCTGGATTAACAACCAAGCAGCAAAACCTTGATCTTGGCCAGGCTGTTCTCAGAGCTGCCCTTTCTCCCCGTCCCAGCACANTCTTTTCAGTATGTTCATTACTCAGTTGTCACAGATTCCTACATTTGATAGCTCTCAATCTGCAGATCATTCATATCGTGGCCCAACAGCTGGCATTTCGTGCCAGAACACTGTAACTGTGTACCCTTAATGTATGGAACATATGGGGCTAACTTTGCTTACCAACTGAGTGCACATTGTGCGCTCCGCAGTCAAATGTAATTTTACACATTTCCAATTTACATTTAACGTTGTGTGGGATAAACTAATAAATCATTTGGCCTGGAAAAAGGAACAATACCAGCTAATTTATGTAACTAATCAGAAGCACATCGGTTTAGTTGTGTTTGTTTTCACTGGAATGTTGAACTTGAAAATATTTTGGGTGGTCTTTGCTCTAAATTTGTTCCCCTCCTTTTTTCCAAAGTCTACTGTTTCAGAGTAACCTCTGTTTGTCTTATCAGTTCCACACAAATGGAAAAAAACAGTGATTCAATCTGTTGACATCTGTTTAGAGACCACTGATAGAAGGCTGGCTTTCTGCGTACAGCTCAGGAGGAAAAACTATAACCGGATTCTCCAAAGGAGGAAAGTTCAAGAATGGAAATAAATCAAGATGAAGAAGAATAAGAAAACATCCTGTCAATTTATCTAAACACCTTCTGGCACGCAGCAAGAAAAATAGCCCCAGCGCCCCCATCATTACTTAACGCAATTCTCTTTTTCCAGGTCATGGTAATACATGTTCCAACCACCATCTGAAAATTAAATCCAAAGCTGGCTAGAAACAGAATCCATACAGCTCCGAGGGGATGTGTTCAATAATGCCCAAGTGCCTTAGAAATCTAAGGCAAATTTTCAAAGTCCCAGAGCAACCTTTAGGCCCAATTTCAGTGCTGAAGTCTCATGCCTTTAAATATCCTTTTTGCATCTGGCTTAGGCCAGCGAGTGCGTTCAGCCGTAGTTACACTGACTTCTTCCTCTCTTCCAGGAGAACCGTGCCTCTCTCTGGCAGGTCATCCGAGAAGCAACGGCAACTACGTCGAGCAAAAATCAGTCATTTGAAAAGGGTGCTGCCACTGCCTGTCAGAGCCCTCCACGGGAGGTGAGCTGAGGACAGAGAGCGAGCGGCAATTATCCCGGCTCTGCCCGCGGCACGAAGCAACTCCTTTCAGGGCTGGTTCAGGGTATTTCTTTCCCCTTCCCAGACCAAGACACCCTTCATAATTCCAAGATGGAGAGATGCCGATAGTGAGGGGTGGGGGTTGAGGTTTTGGGATGAATCACAGCAGTAAGGGCTATCCAAGTGATTTGAATTTCAAATCCGTGGAGGGGCTGGAGGGCAGCCCTTGGCGGATGGTCGGTCAGAGCTGCCTGTGCAGCCAATATTATGGTTTATTCACTTCCCAACTGCAGCTTATTTGGGAGCTGACAAGTCTTACTTAGCAAAACGGATTACAGCAATCCGCACCTTCATTGCACTCTTTGAAAATTTCTGTATGAAAAGAACATGTTTTGCTCAAAAAAAAAAAAAAAAAGGTGTGTGTGAATATTGTGTAAATATGGAAAAAGTCTATATAAGGAGTGTGTGTATCTGAGTCACATCGACATGCTCAGAGACAGATGACTTCCTAGGAGCTTTTCACAGCTCTGATGCCGTGAGAAAGAGACACAGACCCTACGCCAGCGATGCTCCCTCAGTAACCAACTCCCTTTCGATGCGACTGAATCTTGAGAGCTAAAAGAAACAATCATCTCCAGTTAGGGACAGACAGTCTTTCTGAGATCGTTGCCTAGTGGGTATTAATCAGAGTACTCCCCTGTGCTTGGGCAATCCATGTCAGACATACCAACACATAGTCAGCTTGGGATAAACATTTAGCCTCTCAGTCCCCTAGTCCTCCTGACACTCCCACAAAGTCATTAAGTGCCTGTTTTCAAGCACCAGAACACCAGAAAATATGAGAATTTAAACCCCAACAAGATTATAGAGTTGCCATCACATTGGCTTTGCTAATATTGCTTCATCTTCTGTAAACTTTGAAGGCTATAGTTACAGGAAAGCATTGCAGCCTTCCTTTGCAGAGCGGGCAAAACTGTAGCTGAGCTCTTTTTTAAACTACAGGGATGAACCACCTCGTGTCTTTTAAAACACACACTCAGGAGCCAGCAATTCAGCTTCACACTCACCTACAGAGCACTTGGGGGAGGAGAAGCAGCACGGAGTGGCTCTGCTCGGCTAACCGAGCTCTGCGCTGCCTTCCTCTGGCCTGGCACAAGCAGCCTGAATAACTTGGTGCTCTGGAGGGAAAAAACAGACACAGACAAAAGCCTTTTGTTTCATCGCTTCAAAACACACTAAATGTTTCACAAGAACTCAATGATATAAAATCAAGCTCGAAAGGCAAAAGCCTGCTCTCCTGAAAATAATTTTAGAGATGTTCTGTGTCCAAAGAGACCCTTTTAAATATCGTCAGACCTACAGAATGTTCTTCTTAGTCTTAGCACCGCAAGACCTGTGAGCTCTGGTCAAGTGCTTTGACCTAGTGGAGAAAAAGAGGAAGACACAACCCATCCCGAGGCGGTTTGCAATTAAAACAAGACAAGGGACAACCTAAGGATACAGGGAAGCCGGCGGGGCCGTTCCAGGTAACTGGGATCATCCAGCCAAGCTGCACCTCAGTATAATCTGTAGATTTTTGATGTGCATCACACAACCACAGGGAGGGTATTTTGGGATTCTGAAGAAATATATGAACTTTGTGAATGTGCAAGGGAAGTTCCTCCTCTAGACATGAAGAAAATGCAAGTGGAAATCTAATTAGCAAGGGGAGGCGATGGACAGGATGGGCTGTCAGCATCTGGGAGTCAGCCTTTCGGTAATGACAGTGAAGGGACCGACGGACAGGCTACAAGAGTAGCTCCATGTAAGCAAACCCAAGGTGTTTATAGGTGATATGTCAGCGAATGGATGTCAATAGAAGAACAAGACAAAGAGTGGTGCAGGTATTTGAGGGTCAGGAAAACATAAACAACATGCAATATTATAAAAAAAAAAATAATAATTGGCTGAGGGTGCTGTTTCATTTCAGGTTTAGAAATGAATAAATAGCTCATTTTGTCTGAAAACTTAGTGTCCTGGGGTCACTTGTGTTTTTTTCTTCCCTTCCACATCCAGTCAGCGTGGCCAGACCATTGCTACTCATCACAAACAGTGGAGAAGACTGAACCAATTCATTGTGCAATCAGACCAGAAAGGTTAGGGAAGGAATTGAAGAGGGCTCTGAATGGAAGAGGCCTCTTAGGAAGAAAAGGAGCGCCATCCCTCGCACTACAGCAAGGAGAAGGCTGGGAAGATAGCGGTGTGACACAAAGATACCACCCCACCCTCTTCCCTCCTGCCCATGCTCTTCTGATCTCGTTTGTGGTCTTAAGGGCTGATTAACGCTGCTCATCCCAGAAGCCTGATGTTACGAGACGATACCAAATGAATTGCTGTTCTTCACATGGAAAAGAGAGGTGGTAGTGGCTTGAATTTTCCTTGTGTGGGTGTAAAGAAAATATGCTTATTTTCTTTTTTATATACCAGGAAACATATGGAAGCTGGATTATATTTGTCCCAGCCTGCCAATATTTTAAATTTATAGAACCCAAATCCTTTGGGGAATGCCATAAATTCACAGATCCTCTCCAGTGCTAGCGTTTGCACGGGGAGCTGGAGGTTAGCGGACCCACGTGCAAAAGCACGTATGTGCAACCACGTCCTTAGAGGCCTCGCTGTAGGGAAACCAACGCGGGTTAACGCTTCTCGCATCAGCGTTGTTCAGGCTGCCAGCAGATCAGGAGCTCTTTACTCCACACCATCACAGCTCCTCAGAGGACATCTCTTTTGAGATCTATCAGCACTAACAGCACAAAGTTCTCCTCTACATACATCGTGCTACAGGAATTAGGAAGAAATTCTTTACTGTGAGGGTGGTGAGATATTGGAAAAAGTTGCCCAGAGTGGTGGTTGATGCCCCATCCCTGGAAACATTCCAGGTCTGGTTGGACAGGGCTCTGAGCAACCTGCTCTAGTGGAAGATTGGAACTAGATGATCTTTGAGGTCCCTCCCAACTCAAACCATTTTGTGATTTTATAAGAATGCCTCCCAGGCTGCATTATCTATAGAGCCTCAAAAGTTTCTCAGCTGGTCTTTTATCTGTTGCTAAAATTTCGCCCTAAGAAATACCAGCCACTGCCCGGGTTGTCCTAGAACAACATAGCAGTTTATCTCATGCATGCAAACTGATGAAAATTTCCCGCTTCAAACTATTTTACCTTTTCATTATAATTGTTTTGCTTTATTCAGTGACTTCCTGATGCAAGTCAAACTGATTTATATCTGGAACTAGATTTTGTGTATCACCAATACCCCCACTACCGTTCCTCAACAGGCACATTTCAAAGGTACGCTGACTCCTAACCACATAAAGAATTAAAATTACTATTTTTCCTCACATGTCAGCCTCAACACTGACGTGCTGCTGCAGGACACAAGACTTAAGAAAGGTCATGCCTGACCTGAGGAACCACAGAACACCCAAGTCCCCGATAAACAGGCAGAGCAGCTCCCCTGCAGCTGCCCCGGGCAGCCCTTGTGAGTGGGATCTGCAGGGTCTGGCATCTCAGGAGGACCCGAACCTGTCCGTACCTTTCTGCGGCGGTATCAGAAGGTGGCAGTGTTGGACCCATCATCGCCTCCAGCCTCAGCTCCACGATCAGCAGCTGGCAGCACAAATGCAGCCTTAATAATGACAAATTACAGATCTGCCGCTCAATTAGTCATCATTCATGTTGTGAGCCCGTCCTCCGGCAAGTGGCTGAAGTCAAAAGCCTTAATACTGAATTAGCTGGTTTGATTAAAAAAATAAAACCGATTAACACAGTACTGGGGAGACGGGGACCTGCAGGCTCCTGCCACCACACATGCCCTGGGCAGAGTCACACAACGGTTTGGGCTGGAAGGGACTTTAAAGATCACCCAGTTCTAACGGCCGTGCCATGGGCAGGGACACCTCCCACTAGACCAGGTTGCTCAAAGTCCAGTCCAGCCTGGGCTTGCTGACAGTCCCTGACACTGGGCTCTCTGCTTCTCCAGGCTGAGGTTTTTCGGGATAAAGCAGAATTACAGGACAGCAACCCCAGACAGTGCCTGACAGGGCCGCTTCAGCCTTTGGTCCCATCACAGCCAATGTGAGAGGCAATAACGTTGGTCTGTGGTGTCAGACAGCAACTGACCCTGCAAATGCTGAGCACCAAGCAAAAGGCTGATGGGCTCCAAGTTATGAAGAAGTTTAGTCACAGTAAAAGCCTCTCAAAGGCCTAGAAGCTCTCAGAAGTCTTTACAGACGCGTTATGTCCTCTGCCCACAGCCCAGCTTAGCCAGACAGAGGCCAGCTCCAGCCTGGGAAGCCTGTGACCACACCGAAAGGTGCCTCAGCACAGGTCACTAGCCCTGCCCAGGGGAAAGATGCGTTATTTTGGCCACAACTATCGAGCTACCCCAACTGCTTCGGGATGTGCACAAAGCCCACGTAGGTGCCCATCTTGCGCAGGGTGAAGGGGGCAATGTCTTAGGCCACTAGACTCAGGAACGCCTTTTGAAAATGAGATACATGTTCCTAAGTAAATTAAGCCTTTTAAGCGCAAACGGAGTCGCGTCTCGGTGTCCTTGAAAAGCTGATCCGCAGCACGAGCCCAGAGACCTCGCCATCTGGCACAATCACTCCCAAAATCAACACCGGATTTGGGGTTTGCGCTGAAGCACCAGCATTTTCCCTTCTACCACAAACACCATGACCAGGTGGAGAACTTCTGCCTCATGTCACAGCTGAAAGACCAAATCACCCAGGAGCAGCTTGTAAGTGCTCACTCACCCACTGGTATTACCCCAGTGGAAATACCGGAGGAAGTATCTGCTACTCAGTGAGAGTAAGAGGCAAACAATCTGGCTCTGAAAGGAAACATAACACCAGCTGATCCAGAGCTCTTTAGCATATGAATGTGTAAATTTGCTGTGACAGGTGGGATGTTTCAATGACTTTCAATAGAAAGCCAACTGCTACTCAGTTATCATTAGAAATTTCTCACTGAAATGCCAGTGGCTGGTGCCCCACGCTGGGGAACGAAGCTCTGAATTAGTTCCTTAAAAGAGAGAGTGAGAGCAACTAAAAACAATATCCCCGCTGGGTGATTTCTGGATAGGAGCACAACTACCAAAATATTTGCTCATGCAAATGTTTCCTGCCATGAGCAGCTTAAAAATTTCACGCCGGAAAATAAACAACAAATAATGAAAAGCACATGAGGCAAATAGAAAGATTTGGAATCGTCCTCATTACAGAAATCTTCACTTTAGGGAAAGAGCCAGAGAGTCCAGCAGCCCAGCGCTGACCTCAGGCTGTAACAGAGCCAGAGCAGGAAGAGTCTTAGGAGGAGATCTCCAGGCCAGCTCGGCTCTTCTGACTCTTTGTGAGATATTCCGGGGTATCCAGCCCGCAAGTCTTTCCATGGCAGCCCCAGTACAGCCTCTGCCCCCAGGCCACTCGACGGTATGATTTGCAAGGCTGAGTGGCGAAGAATAACTTCACTAGATGGGTCTCCTGGAATAGATCTTTAAGACAGAGGACACGGTGTAGGGACTTGCTAAGACTTTGGGTGGCTCCTGTCCAACAGCCAGCACACAGGAAAAGAGCTTGTGTATTTTAACTCTCCTGGAATAATACAGAGAAAAGTTCCCATCTGTCTTCTCCAGCTCCATTCCCCTTCCAAGATGAAAAACAACAGATTACAACCCGATTTTGCCCAGCCACAAGAAGGGAGGCAACTGTCCAGCAGCCCTACCAGCAGTAGTCCAGCCAGGATTTCAATCCCCAGTGGCTCACACAGATCCCCCGTCCAACAACCCTCTGCACCTCAGTCCCCTCACCATCACCTACTTCAATCAGAGTTTCGGTTGTGCCTCAATTATTAAATTAAAATTAATTAAAATTAATATTAATTATTAAAATAAACACAGAAACAACAATAATAAAATGACCCAACTGCAGACGTACGTACTGACATCCAGGAGACCTGCAACAACACAAGCTAGAAAAAGAAGGGTTTTTTTTCCTTCTTCCCTGGGCAGAATCTATATTCCAGGGACAAATGGGATGTTTCTGAAAGCTAAAAAACCACCGTTTGCTGTGACCCAACAGAGTCACGCTCACTGAACCAACTGTCATGCTCCAAATACACGAAGTGCTGCACTAAGTGAAGCCAAACAAATGAATACAAAAAGATTAACAACTCTAAAGCTATAAGACACGGAGCCTTTTATGTTTTTCTCTCCAGGATATCTGGGAGAGTTGCTGTGAACAGCACGTGATTACAATTTATTGAATTAAGCCCAGAATAGTTTCTGTTGTATAAAGTAGCACTTTCTCCCCTTATCTAATGCAGATGAAATTTCGAACTTCAATGCCCATCTGCAATGCCGTGTTCCGTTACAAATATATTGAGCAAATAAAACTATGTTCATCTGGATTTTTTTTTTTTTCCTAGTTTGGTTTTTGAGGTTATGAGCAGGGCTTCAGGCAGCTGCTGCAATCAGTCTGTAAGCTAAATGTTGGTTTCATGGTGCCTGATGAGCTAACAGAAACAGCCAATGTTGAACACTAGGGGAAAAGAGCAGAATCCTGTTTAATCATCTTACATTTCCTCTTCTGTTTTCTTTTTTTTGGTCTCAAAAGGTTACTTTTCTAAAAAGGAATTAAAAACTCCAGCCATTTTGCTGCAAGAGCCTTTGGTTTTCAGCCCACAAAAAGGCACAGTGGGGGGATTAATTTTGCTTAACAATCAACTTGAAAAGTTTCCTTTAAATAAGACGCACCGCATTTCACTTTGAAGCTCCGAAGTTTGCTCCAGTTTGAATCTAAAGGGAGTTTGGAGGAGCACCCTTGCACCTGGACTTTGCCTGTAGAAGAGGATTCAGGGCAGTGGGCTTTGGGCCACGTACCAGAGCCCATAAGCAAACTCAGGAGGCATGTACACAAGTTACCAGACACGTACACACGTCCGCCCCGAGACGTGTCCATCTGCACGGGCTTGGACATCACCTGCGCTCATGGCGGCACATCGGAAATTGCGTTTGATACCTAGCAGCTTGGAGAGGCTTTGCAAGGTCTGTTCTTCTTGCTTGGTCCTGCTCATCCAAAGGCCTCCAAAATGTATCAGCTACCACAAACAGGACTTCAAAGCAGAGGAAAAACCAAGAAGTAAACATCTAAAAGCCCAAATGGAGGCAGATGATGACACCCAGTGCTCCAGAAAGTGTCACTTTACAATAGGTGAAGCCTGTGGAGGTGATGACATTAACACTCTCGGCAGAATTTCACTCTCAGTGCTGCTAAGAAGCAGCTGAGAAGTTCACAGCTCTGCTCCAAACGTGTCTCTTGAAGTCTCCTGTATTTCTTTGCACTTCCCTGACAACAGCTTTCTGTGGCTCTCTTGTAACACCATGTATTGTGAAAACAGAGTTACCAGCTACGTTACCCAAGGCAGGGTGCAAAATAAGCCCTAGCATTCTTTCTTAGATCTTGGAAAACTGTTTGACTCCTTTATTTCCTTATCCTGAGTATAAAAAAAAAAAAAAAGGCACTGAAAGAGTCTACAAACCCTTTTCATGTGGAGAGAAGGAACGTGAGTTCCCTTTAATCTTTCCTAGCTTGTGTGTGTTAAAGTCAGCTTAAAGAGTGCCGGCCGATTTGAATTTTGCAAGGGCTATGGAGGGACCACCAAAGTCAAAGAAGGCCTGTCCTTGCGATGAGAGAGCGGCCGCAGGAGCCGGGGCAGAGGTGACCCTGCGGAACGTAGATCTAGAAAGAGACACTGTGCTGAGAGCATTGAATGAGCAGGATGATCTGAAATCCACATGTACAAGTTGGGTTTACCCTAGACCAGGGAAGGGTGGACTCTCCAGTTCATCTCTGCTCATTCCACGTCTCCAGCTGGGCAGGGAGGAGGAGAAAGGCTTTCTCACTTAAGCACCGGTGTCTTTGCGGAGAGTGTAGCCTTCACTGCAATGATGGAGATCAACTTTATGGTATGGTGGGTGCCTTACAGCAAAGGCAAAAGATGAATTCTGTAAGACAGAAGATAGGTTAACGGTGGGGAAAAAAACCACAAGTGAAGAGAAAACCCAACAGCTTATGTCCCGAGAGCTCTAGGACTGCTGCTGTGACAAGGTGCCTAGATCAAGATTTCAGTCACTGGTTTACCACCTCCCTCAGTTGAAGTTCCCATATTTTCTAAAGTGCTTTCCAGGGTTTAACATTAGTCTAAACACCCTGCAAGCCTCCTTGCAAGGCCAGGTTTGAAAGAACCACTTGCACAACGAGCAGTACTCAAAATACAGTGGGGCACGTACTGCTGTGACGTGAAACGTGCCCTTGGGTGTGCTGTGGGGTGTGATGCAAAGAGCCTTCTGCCTCCAAACACCTCCACAGAGGGCTCCGGTCTTTCAGCTCTGACTCACCACAGACAGCTGGCTGTGTTTGGAGGGGGTTATTGAGCAGTATTGATGTGGATTTCATCGCATCTTGCAGTTCTCCACATTTGAGTTGAAAAATTGGCAATACTTCCAAGAAAAGGGGAACAAGCAACGTCTCGTGTGAAACCTGCCAAGTAATGTGAGATGGGGATGGTGAGAAGTTTTCCAGCAGGACATTCTTCCAGGAGGAAATTTGGTTTCCTTGAATCCAAAATATTTGCAGAAATGTGTCAGATTCAGTGACACCGTGTTTTGAAAAATGTTGGAATAGGGCTTAGGTTGAGATTGAACACTTAGACTGCCTTCAAGTGGAACTTTTCTGTTTTGAAATGTGTTTTTTCAATCCTTTTAATCTTATGTTACACAACATAAAACTGAAAAATCAATTTCAGCCCAAAATTATATTAAACCGAAAAGTTTCTGTTGTCCTAAAATAATTCTTCTCCCCAAAAGCTCATGCCACAAGAATCCAAAACTGTGTTACATCCTCGTTTTTGGACTAGAAAGTGATCTGAAATCACAGCAAACTCCTGTGAATGGAGGTCTCTGTTCCAGCACAGCTTCGGGGCTTTCGGCTAAATTCACAACTGGAGCAAGATGTATCGTGTAGAGCGAGCCAGCTGGTCTGAAACACTTAAAAAACTGTAGGTTTATTGATATGATATCTGTATGAGAATGCAAGAGGGTTAATTTACAGAAAATAGTCTAAAACTATAGCTAACAGCGGTGTTAAGACCTTAGAGGTCTGAAAGGACCTTCAGACATTTCTGCCCCAGTTCTGCTCCACCTGCTGTGCTGGCTCTGACCTGGAAGAACTGGTGAGCACCAGTAAGATGCTGTAACACAGAACCAGAAGGGATGGTGTGGACTCCCACGTGTAACACAGCACCAGCCTTCCTTCTTTTCACACTTGTGTCCCATTTCCCAGGTTGCCAAGTCTCGTGAAGTTTTGGCAAGCGGTAGATTTTGGCCAGGGTGAAAACCGCTCTCCCAGTCACACCAGAACCTCCAACTTCCTCCGAAATTTTAGCCAAGCTAAGGGAAACTCCAGCCAACCTTTCTGACAAGCTGTTTATCTGAGTGTCTGCTTCTCAGGAGCAGAGCAATTGTAAGGTTCCCAAAAGCAGTCAGCGGGCTCTTGACTCACATCAGTAACCCAATATCAGACTGAGAAGGAAGAAGGAGGAATGGAGATGGAGAAAGATCAGCAGATAGTAAGATCAGATTTCAAGCACAGGGAGTAGCTCCTCTGGACTTCCTCTCCCAACTCCCTGTTTCCTTCTTTCCATCCTGGCTGGTTTGAAAGAATAATACGGGAACTGGGCAGCAGCTTTATATCCCCCTGCTCACCTGGGGAGAGAGAGTTCTTCCTGCTTCTGGAGCCCAAGACCACCCCAGAATGAGCAGAGCTGATGCTACAGGGACAGAGTGGATAGTGATGAAGTCTACAGTGGAAATAGAATATATGGAAATGATGGGAATGGAGAAAGCAGAGAGAACACAACTGATTTTAAGGAGGAGCCATCAAACAGGCCAATTAAGAGATTAAAAGCGCTCACCTAAATAGACCAAATAATTTTTCTTGATAAATCCGAGATACAATGATTGGAGTTGATGATCTTAAAGGTCTTTTCCAATCCGGGTGATTCTGTGATGCTCACACCAAAAAAAGAAGGAATGTGAGAAAGATGATTTTTTTTTTTTTTTGTTATCCAGAAAGCAGATCCTCAAACTTTTTCTTTAAATTTGCATAACTGAAGGAGGAAGAGGGAAGTGTAAAATCTCTCCCAGTTTCAATCTCGTCAGGTTAAAAGTACCACATTCTGACACAGGTTTCCCAAACAGCCTACATCAAAATCAGTTTGCACAGGAAGAATCAGAGACACCAGAGCAGCTGCTCAGTGTAAGCTGGGTTATCCACACACACTCCCTTCCTGAAATGAGATGGTCAAACAGACGAGAGAGATGCAGAAATATCACCCAGTCTGCAGCTCCTGTTGAGCAGCTTTACCTGCAAAGTCGAGCCTGAGCAACGCCCCAGGATGGGAACATGATCCAAACAGAATTCCTTTAATGAACCAGTTCCCAATGGCCAGACAGCACATCTTCCCTGGATTCAGCCACAGCTCCCACATTAAAGAAGAACCTGGGAGGCTGTGGGTTAGAGGGCTGAATACAAACTGGAAGCCCTTTCCTACGGTGTTTCAGGGCTGATGAAGCATTCTGCAGGTAACAGGGAAAAACAACATATGGTTTCTGAATCTGAACTGCCAGGAATGAAAGAGATGGGTGAAAAATCATGTGGGCAAGCTGCACAAAGCTGCCAAAGAGCTGAATGGCCTTTAGATTTTGGAGGGTGAGTAAGACTACATGAAATCACTGCAGCAATGGAGCTGAAATGGCTATCACAGCTAATCACATCCCTTCTTCTGCCCTAATAATTTACAGCTGAATAGAAGGCTCTGTGGAAGTATTGGATAAGCAAGTATTTTGTGCAGTGCCCACTTTTAACAGCTGCCTGGGAGTGATTATTTATGTGCAAGTGCCAAAGAATTTGACATGACAGATTAGAAAGTAAAACTCAATTCTGCTCTCAAGGAAATCACCACAAATGCGAAGGAATGTATTGGATTTCAATGGAGCAACAGTGTACTTACATTGGGTTTTCACAGCCCTTTTAGAAGAGCTCAAGGTAAGAAAATGGGACGAGGGAATCAATTGAAATCATAAAATATCAACAAATGAAAGAGTGGGAATGTCCGTGTTCTGCAATTTAAGTTCTTTTACATTTGTTGGAAGAATCTCCCCCCATCAAGCCCGACTTCTACTTACTTGGAGATCCTGATGTTCATCCAAGGCCCAGTTTAGCTATCAAGAAATAAGCTTCAAATCAGCCCTTTTTAAGCAGTTTGGGGTTTTTTCTGTTTGTTTTTGGGGTGGGTTTTTTTTTGATCCCAGTAGCTTTCATGGTATTTTCATTTCCTTCAGCTTTTCAGATCTCAAACTTAAACAAGCATGAAATCTTTGCTCTGTCAGAGCCAATGGCAAAGTTCCCACTTGGTTGGATCATCCCATAATTTCACGCTGTGTATTTTGCCCAAGCTTTACTGCAATCAAAGCTTCTTTGTTGCCCCAGTTAACAGTAGACTGTTTCCAGACTGTTCCCAATATGAAGAGCTACAAAACTGGTTGGTTATGAAGAACTCTAATTCGGGAAGATTTAGACTACCAAAGGATATTGAGGGTGATAAATAGGATTTCTTCCTTCAGGCTCTTTGTATTTGCAGAGTATTTTAGCAGAAACTGTAGCCTTAACTCCACCTGCAGCTTTCCAGCATGAACACAAACTCGATCTGCATCCACAAGGAACAGGGAAGCACAAATCTCATGGAAAACTTTCACATTGCTTTTTCTAAATTTTTAAGCATTTATTGTGAAGTTGGAATAAACTCTCAGTGGGGCTGCCTGGATAGTGAGCCTAGAAAACAGACATTTACTATTTAATATTAGCATTCCAGTCGATCTTTTAAGACTACCTACGAAGACATTCGCCATCAGGTTTCTGTAACTCATAACAGTACCTTTTTCAACAACTCTCAGTTCTAGAGGTCAAAAATCCTCACTGTTTTCCCTCGGGCAATGAAGGACCACAAGAACAAGCTGCAGTGATACAGGGTTTTCTTGATGTCCTCTCAAACATACAGGGGAGAGTTGCCAGTTCTCATGGGGTAGCAGAGCCCCATACAACGGGCTCGTAACAAAGCAATGAGTAAATCCTGTGACACCACACCACCACCTGAATTATGCAGGTCACGTCTAGACACAACTGCTCACATTCCACAGAATCAAATGCTTCTTAATAAGAAACTGTTTAAACAAGGGACCCAGCTCTGCACCCAAATTCAGGTAAAATAATCACAGATTGCAGATGTCACCTCTTGATATCATAGAACGGTTTGGGTTGGAAAGGACCTTAAAGATCATCTAGTTCCAGCTCCCAAGTTATATGTGAGTTAGAATAAGGCGCAGTTAGAACAAGGCTGGCAGAGTCCAGTCCAACATGATTTCTATTCCTTCTTTAAAGTCAAGTATATTCTCATGACCAAAGTACATTTTAATAAATATATTCCCTTAAATGTCCAGTAAGGCTCACGGTAATCTACTTAAGCATTATTTTTATGGAAGGTTTAAGATTCCTGGATGCTGAATTCCACATGGAAGGTCGCATTAACCTGTCTTTGCATAAATGGGAAGTTTATTGTTTTATTATTAAAGAAAAAACATGAAAAGATTTGTCTGAAGCTACTGGCTATTGTGCTACACATCTGCTGGAATGTCAGTTATTACAATAACTCCTTCAAGTGCTCTCAAATGAAGCCCTAGGCTAAAAAAGAAAATAAGTAATACGATAATACTGTAAAAAGATGTTACGGAACCGCACAGAAATAGTCAAATCCAGCTGCCAAGGGGAAAAAAAAAAAAATCCTGGTGGAGTTTTAAAATTAGCATTAAGTCAGGCAGGGAAAAAAGGTCAAAAACCTCCTGACCAAGCCATATCCTCAGCCAAATCCGGGGTGCTGCTGCTGCACACTGGCAAGACGAGAAGCGCTGGAGCCAACTGCAGAAGGATCCTTGGCTGGTCTGAGGCTGACACTGTTGTTTCTATTCCCAGAGCTAATTAAAGGCTTCCCAGAAATACTGGCGAAGTTTAATTTTGTGCTGGTCACAGATCAGGTCTGGGGACAGCGGGAGCGAGAAGGAGAGACTGTAAAGAGCCAGCAGGGATCGAAGGAGGTGAAGACGGGCAGGAGCAGCTGAGAAGTGGGAAGCGTCAGGAGGCGGTGAGTAAAGAGAGGCCGTGTGTGGGCAACGGGCTGCTGAGGCTGCTCAGCAACACAGGCAACATTCCAGCCAGATTCTGGGGCAGGAGGTGGGTACGGAGGCCTTAAGGGAAGGGATCACAAAATCTGGCGGACACTGTGGGTTTCCTGGTGAAGGTGAAAGGGGCGACAAAGACAAAGGTAGGGAGAGGCCAGTGAGTTTTGAAGTAGGTGGGAGGGCTGGGGATGTAGCTAAGCAGAGGCACTGAGGAGGGAAGGCTGGGTGCTAAAGGCTGGGAAGAAGACCGTGTGGAGTCGGAGGTGTCTCAGGAAGGCTGGAGTGTGAGCACAGGAAGGACGTGCCTATCCCATTTGCTCTTGCTTTCCATCCTCCAGTTCTCTTCCCTCAGCATCCCTCTGATGTAGCAACAGCTCTTCCCACCGCCCAGGAGCCACAGCCAGCGGCAGTGACACAGATTTAAGCCTGCAACAGCTGATCCTCATCTCCTGAAGCAAAGGCAAAGTATGCAGGCTGTCAGCCCTCCGGCTGCTGCCTTAATCTCCTGGAACCTCTCTTGGAGGCAAGATCCATTTTCTAGTGGAGAAGAAATGTAGACAGGACTATACCAGTTGCCTAAAAAAAAAAAGGTGGCATAACTGGAAGCAGTCTGGAGCGCTCGTACTTCTGCAAGTGGACCGGACTGGTTCCAGCAACCGCTGTCTATATTTATATTTATTGTTCTCCCGACCCAGAGCATATTTACCATGAGGGCTAAGAGAGCACTATTTCTTCTCCTATCAGCTCTGGGTGCTGCAGGGTCTGGGTCCTGCAGCAGAGCAGTGTGGTGCTGCTACACAGCTTTCCTCAGCCTCACCTCAAGTGACATCGGTGCTACACCCAACCCCCAGTTTGCCTCCTCTGAGAAACTAATCTTTGTACAATATATTTGGGGTTATGGAAGGGAACGAAGCAAAAATAGTTGACGGAGTCAAAATTCTTCATATGTATTAACCATGTTGCTTTATCTAAATCTTAAAGCTGTTTTCTATCACTCACCCAAACATCTATCTTCTCCAGATGTTTGATTTTACATACTGGTGGCACATTGTATCTGTATCTAATAATGTTACTGATAATTATTGTTAGGAGAGTTGTTGCTTTTTTCTGGATCAAGCACAGTAATACTGTTGGCTTATCAAAATGCCACTTGCTAATTTAAGTAATAATGATATTAGGTAGAGGAAGTAAAATTGCTAGTCTTGTTCTGGAAACTGTTGAACGAACAACAGATCAGCTAAAGTGCACACTTTAGAAATATGCTCTGTCTAGTCTAGACTTATCTCCAAAAAAAAAAAAAAAAAAAAAAAATCAGGAAAACTGGTTAGGGATAAATAAGCTAACCAGAAACATCTGCCTTTAATATTCCATTTTGACGTCAGTGAATCTTTATTGGCCTCCCAAAATAGCCTAAGGTTTTGTGAAACAAGCAGCAAACAAAACAGAATGTTGCCCATTTTTAAAAAGATTTTTCCACTGGTGACAAAAGTAGGAATCATCACTGCTTCATTTTAAAACCCGTGCTTTTGCTGCGCTCATAGCAAACCTCAGGCCAACGCATGACCTCAAGGGTTATCCTGTTCCACATAATCCAAAGGTTGCTTGCAACTTTCAGTAAACCTACTCACAGCCTTTACAGGATAAATATCTTTTTTCCTTTGGCTGTTGAGTTGCACCCAGCGGAGCGCCGGCAGCCTCCAGCCCCTCCACTCTCCAGCTCACCTACAAGGCAGGAGATGCAGCCTTGTAAAGGGCTTTTTTTTCCTGTGAAGAAAGCACCAAAACCCAGCAACACTGCTGCTGCTGCTGCTGCAAAATTCATACGGAGCAAGCACAGAATCACAGAATTGTCAAGAGTTGGAAAGGACCTCCAGAGATCATCTGGTCCAACTGCCCCGCTAAGCAGGATGGCCTACAGCACAGGACACAGGGCTGCATCCAGGTGGGTTTGGAATACCTCCAGAGAAGGGGAATCCACAACCTCCCTGGACAGCCTGTTCCAGGGCTTTGTCACCTTCTTGGTGAAGCGGTTTTTTTCTCATATTGAAATGGAACTTCCTCTGTTCCAGCTTGTGCCCGTTGCCCCTTGTCCTCTCACTGGGAACTACTGAAAAGAGTCTGGCCCCATCCTCCTTGTACCCACCCTTGAGATACTTGAAGCATTCATAAGGTCTCCCCTCAGTCTTCTCTTCTCGAGACTAAAGAGTCCCAGCTCGCTCAGCCTTTCCTCCTAGGGGAGATCAGGCAGTGCTGCAGCCTTGGTGTTTTTGCTCAAACACCTTGCTCTTCGGAACAAACTGCACAGGGTAAAACCTGATCCAAAGGCTTCCTACCACTTGAGTCCAGCAAAGCTTCACACCAGTGGAGGAAAACTCCCACATCACGCAGCTGGGACTCCAAGCTGGCTCTAGAACAGGCTGGCACCGACTGCCAGTACGTACTTGAGACAGAAACACCACAGGCGGGCCAGAGACTCTGTGGTTGTGCAGATCCAGCTGGTCCAACTCCCCCTGCGAGCTGCAGACCCCTCCTGGGACTAACAGGCTGGAGCTGGGGCAGGATGAGGGCTACACTGTTAGCAGCTCCTTCAGAACTGCCCTAACACCTCTGCAAAAGCACGAGTTTGTACCTCAGTGCGAGGGATCCATTTCACACAGCAGTCAGATTTGCCCTAGTTCAGGGAAATGTAAAGCTTCTAGCACCTAAGACAGACAGAAGGACGCCACCCCAATTCTGCTTTTCGCTCCTGTATAAGCATTTTGTTTTGAAAACTTCTTTGTATCATTTGGAGCAGATTTTTAATGGATTCAGAGAAACGCCCCCTCCCCTAGACAGAATGCAGAGAGCAGCATACATTTTTGCAAGCCACAACACGACGTTTAATGACATTCCAAGCCTGGTGCACATCCACGAGTGATGATGTGGCAACAACAGCCCTGCAACAACTGGAAGCGATGTGAAGAAATGTAACTGCTCTCTAAACAAAACCCCTTTGATCCGTTTTCCCCTTGGACAGAAGCGTGATGTTGTTGTTGTTGTTCTTGGGAATTATGAAATCACTTTCTAAAACTGAGTTTTCTGTAAACATGGAAAGTGTATCTCCAAAATCACACGAAGGAAACCTCACTTGAAAATACGTGGATTTTCATAACTCTTTCACTCCCCAAATACTAAGAGCTGTGGTAGGTCAACCAACCTTCTTTTTAATGAGGCTGTAACAACCTGAGTCTTCTGGGATCAATATTTCTCGTAACTCAACTACAAAAATATAAGTGATAAAGAAACAGGTTAAGACGGTGGAATTTGAAGGGGCCCTTTCCAGCAGAGGCTGCTTATAGCCGGCTTGGCTGGGGTTGAGTCTCGTGGGACAAAGAGGACTCCGCTGCTGACAGACACCTGCATTGAGCTGATAGTTTTGAACACGTACATGTGACCAAACAGTGAACTGGCCCTCATGTCAATATTTCAATAGACACGGCTACATTGCCCCCCACTTCTTCTTTTACCCAAAAACTAAGCCTTCCCAATCAAATCTCTTCACTACCACAGTGACTGCTTTGCTTTCTCAATCGGTTATGCTGTTGAGCATCCAGGGATCAGAGTTATGCCTTCACTCTGGACTTCTGATTTGGATGGTGAACTTAAGAGATGGCAGCCACCTGCATCTGTCGTGGCTTCAACTCACACTGCGCCTCAGTTTCTCTCCCTTAACAACAGCTGGAAGCAAATATTCAACACCAAGAATCGCAGCTTTCATCTTCAAAGACAAAAGACAGACTCCTTCACGTTCTTTTTCCTCTATCTTAGAGTTTCTCAAATTTGAAATCACCCTTTCCTAGGCTGTGTGCTGAGCACAGCTTCAGTGGGATTCCGACAGACCCCCTAGAACACAGCTCTCCTTCAAATCAACATTTATGACCCTTTCTACAGCTGTCATTCTAACACGGTTTGGGCGTCAGACACAGTTATTTAGAATCACTTCTGGCTGCATTAGAGAGCCCAGAAGTTTTCTATCAAGTCTTCAACATTTCAATTGTGTCTGCCTCGAAGCGAAGCTCCCTCCCTGATCCTCTCAACATACTCATGATGTATTGTCCTCAGGAAGACAATGGTGGGTGTTAGAGTCTTTGTTCGCCTGGTGGTTCCCATGTTCAGAACCGAGCCCCAATGTCAGATGGAGCAGCAGGGAGTGGCAATGGGAAAGGGAAGATGTGCTCTAAAAGCGACCCTGCGAACATCCCGCCAGCCCACCAGGGCACATTGAGTTACCCGCGCATCGCCCTGTGAGCTCTGCGCAGCCTCCAGTCTGTGGGCTCAGGCTTAGCTGAGAAAGGGATACAAGCTAAAAATACCAGTTTTTGTAAAGAGCCTGGGATTCCTGTCCAGCAGACCTTGTGTGGGGGTGAAGGATAAATTCTGTAACCAGCTCTGCCAGCCCTGAACTGACCATCCTCACCAAAGACTGAGCACAAACTACAAAACCAGTTGCTGGGATGCTCAGAAGACCCTTTGCTCCAGACCACAGGGTTCCCCACACGCCTCAAGCAGCCCTGAGCCTCCCTCTACCTTCTCCTTTGCTCTTTGAGCAGTGCCAACCCTGGCCATCCATTTATGCTAAGTCCTTGGGCAACGAATTACATGAATGACCTTTCTTCCTCACAATCTAATTTATCTGTTATTTACTGCACCTTATCTAGCGCCTTCTCTGTGAAAACCACACCGTAAATATAGCCCAGATCTGCCAGCAAGCCTCCTGCTACTTTAATAACCCATCAGTACCTATTATATATAGCATAACACCAAATGAAATCCAATAGCACATTAAAATAATTGGCAACCATGCACACCCTTATCTTTCACCTTCTTACACTGGAAATCTTCCTATTTCACACATCTTCCACTTCCTGAGGCCAATGATTCCCTTCCCCTAACTGGAGTTGTATTGATCTGCCCAGAAAGAAATAGATATTCCCTTAACAAATCAGTTAGGTGTTTGTTTAAGGCCTACAAGGCCTATGAATCTCTTTTATCTCACTTAGTCTTTATCTCCCTCAGCCTTTCCTAATGAAAACCATAATAATCGTTGCCTTTCAGATGACCTAGAATGTGAAGTCAGGAGCACATTACTTATTTTATGAACATGAAGATTAAAGGGCCACCGTAGCTCAGGTTACATTCTCCAGCTGGGAGTGCACACCCTTCTCCAGTTCATTAAGAGTTAATTCCATATTTCAACCCTTCCTATTGAGGAAAACAATTTATAATAATTCCATATACAAACAGTTGAGTCAGACGATATAAATCCCCTCCTTTGGAGTCTCTCCTTTCCTGTGGAATATTCCAAATCTTTTCTATCATCCAGACATTACCTGGGTTATAGTCATCTTCATTTTATTTTTTTTTTTAATTTAAATTCTTTCCAAGGAAATGATGATCCTTTTGAACTGACAGTCTGTTTAGGTTTTGATCATTGCTGAGTATCCTGTGCAAGAGTTCAAACAGCTCAGTTCTCACGGAAGTCAAGAGGAGCATGAATTAGGGCACCACCAATGTGCCGACTGCACCACAAAGAACCAAATCTATCCCTCAAAGTTTCTTTAGCTTTTTGAGGTAAGCAGAGGCTGTAAGACAGTGACAGGGTGTGATTAAAGAAACTTTAAAACGTGTATGAAAAAGCAGAAGGGTAAGTGCCTGAGAATAATGTTGGAGAATTAAGATGATTCCCCGAAGAGCTGTACGAAGGTTTGTGGTGACAGAAGGATCAAAACACAACTGGCTAAAGCGGTGAGAAGTGCAATTTTAGCTCCACTACACTCGTGTGAACTTTTATCCCTCAAAAAAAAGAGAAAAATATCAACACTGTGGGACAGATACACAGGAATACACATTCAGAGTGTAACTATTACTGATGGCAAATCATTTTATGGATGCTGAGTTTAATTAGATGATTTTGTAACATCCTGTTTAAAACAGTAAATCAGCTACTCTATTTATCCAGTTGTCTTTAAATCATAAGAGCATATATATATTCCTACAAACAGACACTGTAATTAACCCCAAGCTGCTTTTTCCTCTGCAGGGCTTTACGTTCATTTCAAAAGAAGCTGGATATGATTTTGTCTTCATCTTAAACACGTCTGAAAACCACAAAACCATTTCTTTGGTGTAACTGCCTGTCGCTACAGAAGAAAGGGACACTTTGAGGTGCACACTCCTGTTGCCAGCTGTGATACCAGCTTCTTGCAGGTTCCCAACCCAGGTATCATTACAGTCTGGCAGAACCATCCCCTGAGGAGAAAGCTCATAGTGAGGGCAAGTAGTTGGGGAAGAAAGGAGGAAGGGAAGAAATTTGTAGTTTAAAGTATCAGCAGTTTCGTTTTTTGTTTTATGGGTTGCATTCCCTGCATGGATTTTCTGCATTCCCTTTATGGAAGTAATTCTGCAGCCTGTAACTCAGATCAGGAAATTTATATATTAAATACCGTTCTGACTTTTTGTCCTCTGAACCTGAGCATAGCTCCTGGCATTTTTCTGTCCTGACACTGACAAACCTGTATCTGGAGAGCTCAATTACAGTTCTAGTCTTGATGGATTTTCTGTCTTCTAGCCCCAGTCATGCAAGGGCTGTGACTGTCACTGTCAGACAAGCACACTCCCAGCTCAGCTGGTGGTTGGAAAAAGCTTGAAAACATTACAAAATAGATTGAAAACTAGAAGGCAAACAGAAACATAAGGGCTTGAGGACTTTGTTTTATATTGCTGTAGCAGTAGTAATACATTTCTCCACCTTCACAGACCTCTACACACTACATTACATCACTACCCAAACCTTTATCCCATCATCTCTGTACCCAAGGATCCAGAATAAGAAAGAAGGTGCTGCACAAACACAGAATGAGCATTTTATGAGACAAAAAGAATTTCAGTCTAGAAATTAACTCTTCTCTTCCATCTTTTGCTTAATTTTTTTTTAACTGGGTTTTTTTTTTAGGTTATGCACCACTTTTCTTAGCTGAAGGTAGGTACCTAAGGCCTCTTTTCACTCAGGATGTCTAGAAGCAATTCTAACAAAGCCACACAACACATATTAAAATTACTGAAGAAAATAGTGAGGCAAATGTTTATACTTCAGAAGCACTGGGAATAATTGGTGAAATATGCTTATTCTGCATGAGTGGCCAAGCACATCGTTCTGATGCAATGCTGCTGCGAAATTGTAAACTGGTGTGGATTTTGTGCTAGCAGTGAAAGGTAACTTCCTACCACTGTGTGCAATGAGAGAAGCTGAGACTCTGATCTATTTTCTGTCGTGGTTAAATAATGTCCATTTTACAGCATCATTTAGTCTCAGAGAAGAAAGAGCAGTCAGAACGCCAAACTAAATGATTTTAGGCTAAGCAAGACACTCACGGTCAGAATTTTGGTGTGTGCTATTCCAGGCATAAATAAGCAATTTATTTTTTTTTTTAGTAATGTTAAATCCTTAATCATAACATCTAGGAATTTAAAACTATGACGCTTAAAAGCTGGGCTTTTAAAACTCAGAGCAACTGAATCTTCTCAAAACGTTGTCAGGCCCCACAAGTTGCCCTTTCATTCTTTCCCTTTTTTTCTTGAGCTAGGTAGTACCTTCCATCACCGAAGGAAAGAATTTCTCACTGAATCATCTAAAGCCTAACATTGCTGAGACCCAGTTAACCTGTATGCTTGTCTGCTGCCGAGCAGAGGAATAAAAGCTTTCTGGTATGTAAGTTCAAAGAAATGGACCTTTTACCAGATTTGAACAGTTGTCTTGGGAATGCAGATTTATGAAAATCGATACCCTGTCTTTGTCTCCTGGAACAATGGGCCTTTCTTCTCCACATTTGCCCCCTGTCTATTCTACCGAGTCAGAACTTCTTCAGAAAACTTTTTTTTTTTAATTAATAAAGGATACCCTTGCAGGCACAAGGTTATAAGATGTCTCTGACAAACCTCGCTTTGGATACAGTCAAAAAGGAAGATATTTAGGCTTCGCATTCAATTTAAAGTAGAGGTCAGAGTTCAAAGGTGTAGTTTGCCCTTGTCGTGTTCTATCTGGGATTTAAATAGTCGGAAAAACAAAAGGCAAAGTGACACATCCCCATCACTGGTATGCTCCAGTCTGCTCTAAATGAGGTGCAAAGGTAAAAGAAAGGACGTTTCTAATGGTATTTACTGAGATATACTATATATAAGCTCTGCATTCCAAAATACACAAAATAACTGGACTAAAGGAGCGTAGGTATATACAGCTACTGACGATGATTGTCTTCAAAACTACTCTCACTGGGACAAACCTAAAATTCAATTTAGTTAATATTCTTTAAACTTTAGAAACAAAATAACTTCACATCAGAATTTAGGGAAGATAAATTCTTAAATGCCCTTATACTAACTGTTGCTGTACATGACATTTTCTTGCCATTGCCATGTAGTCAGTTTGATTATTCTCCGGGAGGAAATAACAACTTCACTCATCCCTGCCATTTTTTCCTGAAATAAACCAGTGAAAATGAGAAAAGAAGCAGATTATATGCATTACCAAAATACACAATGCTGTAGGATGATAGATTTTTTTCCAAATATTTCATCATATAAGGTTTGCTTAAAATAATAGCACTTTTGGGAAGCGCTCCAAAAACAGCTTCCTCCTTATAACGTCCTGGCTGCATCCCACCTTTGTCTCTGAATAAAGTCAGAAAAAAAGAGGAGTAACAGAACGCCTCAGCACCAGCCACAGAAGCTAAAAAAGCAGCTGAGATAATACAAAATAGACAAAACTCACTCCTTTTTAAGTATTCTTACCATTTGGAAGCTTCTATTTACACAAGTGCAAGACTCCTTCGACCATAAATATTTTTCTATAAAAACATAAGGACTACATAGACGCTGGGAGGACTTATCGTTCATTCATTTATTGTTCTTCACATAGTCATGTACCTTCAGATCTATTTTTGATTATATTCTTACTCAGAGCTCCTGCAGGTAAAATTTATTTTTTCTTCTTACCATGTCAGCTTCTGCCAAGTATTTCCCTAAATTTTGCAGTTCTAGTCATAGAAGCTCCTTGTAACTTCTCCTGTCTCACAGCATGAAGTTGAAAGTCCAAACCATGTTCCAGACAGTGCTTTTGTTCATTCCCACATCTGTCTCCAGCCTACACATTGCAGCTACCTCATTTCAGTGATTTGTACAGACCAAGACGGTCTCCCCTGAGCTTCCTTCTCTCCAGGCTCAACAAGCCCAGCTCCCTCAGCTGCTCCTCACAAGCCTTGTGCTCCAGCTCCTTCCCCAGCTCTGTTGCCCTTCTCTGGCCACGCTCCAGCCCCTCAATGTCCTTCTGGGAGTGAGGGACCCAAAACTGAACCCAGGATTCGAGGTGCAGCCTCCCCAGTGCCAAGTACACAATGAAAGAATTTGACCCATTTGTTCCTATTTCTTCTGTCTCCGTTGTTTCTATGCTAGAATGAGGCAATGTGCTTGAAGAATACGCAGACCTAACCTAGTTAATCCCAGCGGTCACCTAGCAAGCAAGTGGCAAAGTTGGGAAATTATATTAACTGGTTTAGGTACTTTGCCTATGAAGTCGCAGTTTTGGTATCTATAAAGAGATACCTTAAAGTATGAATTAAATAAAAGACATGGTAGTAATCTTGTCAGATTATTGTAAATATTCTTTCATATCTAATCACCTTCCTACCTTTCCCAGCACTTCAAAATGCAAATATTATTCTCAACACACAGCACTTCCCAGGACTACTTCATGTTTCAGGGCTTAGAAAATGATAAAAGGTAAAAAGCTTTGGCTCTGCAAAACTAACTGTGACCTCTGTCTGACAACACACTTCAGTTCTTAACCTGCATTTCATTTCAGACATTTATAGGTCTTGTCATCTTCATTTCATAGCTCCTCCTCAAAAACCCCAATCGTAACCTAGCTAGAGCGACATGCTGCTGGCTTATGCTGAAAAATAATTCCACTGACAAAAACTCCACCTCCCTCCAGCCAGTCTGTGAGATGACTAATGATTTATTGGACAAATACAAGATTTTTAACACAAAGAACCCTGAAAAGTGCTTGCTGCTCCTCTATTGTAATCGGATTCCAGACAGTGATTCTGCTCAGAGGCATCTTGTACCATTCCTGTCAGGAAGACAGATGAAAACCCGAAGTTCATCACAACAGTCAGACAGGACTGGAGAAAAATGGTGCTTTCCTGACATCAAAGACTCAACGAGCAGCGCTTATGTTTTAAGTTTAGAGCGACAGAAGGAGATAGACAGCATTTTAATGTTTATTTCCCTTCTTAGAGCATATTTCTAATGTGGGCTTGGTTGGTGGTTGTTTGGTTTTTTTTGTGCCAGACAAAGCAAGTTGGGAGATATTTTCTCACAGGATAAGCTAACATCCTCAATCTGGTTCTCCTTTCTAGGGTCTGCGTCGACAAATTCCACAGCAACATCTGATGATAAGATCAGACAGTAGTAGCAGAGACATGTTTAAATCATATTTACAATATGTCCCCTCCGGGCCAACCAAAGAGCAATCTTTCTTAGAACAATGCATATTGGCAATTTTTTTTTTGCTCCACTTAGAGATAATTTTAGCTCTTCAGTGTCATGCAAACAGGCAGAGCTTCACTCAGATAAAACTGCTATCAAGGCATTTGGAGCTCTGCCAGGAAAAGAGCAAACAAATCTCCTCGGAGGAGCTCAGCTTGAGAAAGGCTTCAGGATTTACTCTACTGGGCATGAAACGGTGCCTGTTTAAATGCGTGTTGGAAAGACAACGAAAACGTGGTTTTGAAAGGAGAAAAGAAAAAGCACCAAAATCATTAGTTTCTGAAGTCTAAATTTACTTTAGACCCAGCAACATTTACATACATTTCCATGTAAAATGAAGCATTATTTGGCCCCCCTGCCTGGCAGTCCTGCAGGGACCCCCGGCCACCCTCTCCATGTCCTTTCTCCCTCATCATCCCCTGGTTGGGGTGGGGAAGCCAACAGGCTGGCCCAGACAGACCCTGCTTCTTCTAGGAGGTGTGGATGGGGGGCAAAGGACAAATCCCTACCCTCTCCTTCAAAAAGGGTTTTGTTCAGAGAAGGAAAAATCTACGTAAGCTCCTTAACCCTTAAGCAACAAAATGAGGTGCTTCCAGACACCAAACACGAAGCTCTTTGCTGCAAGATACAGCAGAATTAGAGATATTAATGGTATTGCAAATCAGCAGCTGGACACGGGTCTAGACAATGAGACCATCTGCTCCTACACTAAAGAGGCTTCACCTACTCATGTTATAAACACTCGTGCTTTTGCTCCATGACCAAAGTTAGGAAAATCTTCTGCCTCAGAAATACACTGTAGCAGTGCTAACTGGTGATGTAAAGCAAGTGATGCTTTCTGCTGTTGGAAGAAGGGTATTGGACAAGATGGTCCATAAAGCAAAGAAAGAAATTGATGCAGCGAGAAGTTGGAAAGGAAGGAGGGGGAAACCTTTGTTATGGAAGTAATGAGCAGAATTGATAACCTGGTCCTGACCACACTGGACAAGTTTCTTTCCCTGACTCTGTTAAACTGCTCCTGAACTTCTCTCTGGTGTGGAAGAGATGCCCAGCTGTGCCCAGGACCCACCAGACGCAGTGATGTCTGCACGCAACCACCACCACCAGTTCTGAAACACGCCACAGCTTGTGGGGATCTCTGCAGATGAAAGTGATGTAAATATGAGATTATATTATCTAGCATTGTTATTATAATTTGATGGTCCTGTCTGTACACAGTGCCTGAAAACTTTGCAAGCTCTTTTCTTGTTTGGCTTTCAGTGCCTTTAAGAGTCTTGGTAATTTATAATCCCTTTCCTTTAGCTTCTTTTTCTATCTCTTTACTTGAAGACCTGGCATGCAATGACTCAAAGAAGGGATATTTATACCCATACTGTGAGAATGTTTACAATGTACAGAAAATTCTCTCTGTGGCTTGGTCTTTGTATATTTTCAGAATAACTGACAGTTTTCCAAACGTACTATATTACTGTTGAGTCCACAGAGTCTGTATTTATGTAACTAAAATGCTTTTATTTAGACCTTTGCAACACGACAAAATTAAAAAGATTTTAATGAATGAATCAAAGCAGCACAGAAATCTGTAACGTATTACTCTTCCAAAATAAAGATTTCTGTGAAAAGCCTCTCAGATACAAAGAATCTGTTTGTTTTACAAAAAAGTAATTTTGTTATTTTTATGCCCATTGTTTTAATAACAGAACTTTGATCTTGAAAATATTTTAGCATGAAACATGAATATGGTAATAGCCAAAGTTTCCATTTAGCTGCTGCTTCATGTTCCAAGATATTGGGTTCCACGAGACGTAGTATTTAATAATTTACATATGGGCTCTAGGAGACCTCCCTGAGGTCTTGATGTAGACACTGGTTAAGTTTTCCAAAATTTTACTCAGGTATGTGGATTTTAAAGTCAAGATTACCAACAGCATCACTAAGGGCCGGATTTAATTTTCCCAATGTCATGATCTGGTTTGAAGAATCTGGATGTTACGGGGGAGCTTTCCCATCAATCATGCAGACATTAATCACTCCGTGGCTTCCCCACATTTTATTTGCAGAATTCCTTAACAGAGCTAAGAAGTCCTTACATTACTCAAGCCTCTTGTGTTAAATTCAGTCCTCTACAAAGCTTCGGAAACAAAGGAAACAGCTACTAATACTCCATTTCCTTAGTTCCCTTCAAAGGAATTTTCCTTTCTCAAATACTTTAGAAATTGTAGCCAAAATCTGTCTTATCCTAACACATTTGCTTCCTTAGGCTTACTTACAAGCGTAGGTTTGTATGAATGAATGAGGCAACATCTCACCTTCCCACCCACAAACATCACTGGGGTAAAAAAACAACCAACCAAACAAAAACCCACCACCTGTGGATTCTGTAGCTTTGTCTGGCAGTTCCAGATGTCAAGCAGCCCTGGCCGACCACATATGGATCAGCTCTGCCAGGCACCTGTAACGACCGCGGTGCCCCTGGGACTGCCAGGCTGTGATCTATGGGGGGGGTAAACGGATACTGACGGATTTATCGAGCGTGTGCAAACTGTCTTTGAAGCTCACTGTAGATCATCAGTCTAACATTTACAGAAGCATCAGTTCTGGGATATACTCACTATCAAAATGAAGCAGAGATGCTGCTGGGATTCTGTATCCGCTCCTGGAGTGGGAGCTTGTCAGGTCAGGGAGACGGTGAATCAAGTTTTGAGAAGAGATTCATCACAGAGAAGTTAAAGACGTGCTGCTGGTAGCATTGAGGGTATTCTGAGCGTCCTGGAGGCATTAAATTGGCTTTAAAAGCAGTTGTGTAAACACAGCTACCTCGGGACCAGATAGCATCTGCCTCCGAGGGAGACTGATGTCGGGTAGAATGGTACCTTGGGCTGATATTTATTCTTCATTAAGCAACGATTCTGATGAGTTGAAGCCTTCACCCCATCCCAAATCAAGTTTCCATAAGGTTGTACACCTTTCCAGGATCCTTGAGGTGAATGAATAAATCTTATAAATGGTTACATGCCTCTAATGACCCCTCTTGAAAGGACGCTGAGCATAATAAATTCTAGTTAATCTTGATGGATGGGTTGGAAGCAAAGCATGCAAGAGATAGTGAGCAAAGGCACTGGTATCAGACATTTCCATTACCATTAAACATGCCACCCTGCCCTTCAAAGCCGATTAACATCAACACGTCAGAAAAAATACTGGAAAAATCTCCAGCATCAGCTGTGACCTTGCAGTCCCTGGCAGCTGCAGAAGGCAGAGAGTCCTCTGAGCATGTTCTCTAATCTTCAGCTCTGGTAATGGCACCATTAACGTTTTACAGGGCTCCAAAAGTAGGAAGCCACTTTCTTCTCTCCCACTCCCTGTCAGCAAAGAGGGCACACACTCGGATTTAAATATATCCCAGTTTTCAGACCCTTGTCATGTCCCAATTACGAGTGCAGTTTGGCACCATGGATCCCGAGGTCTGCGTGTGCAGCAGACTCTGGCCACTCTGCCCACGCTCTGGGCAGAACCTGCCCAGCCATCCTTGGAATTCAGTGATTCTAACAAGGAGCTTCTGCTCTTGGAGCGACGCTGGCTTAGCGTGGCCCAAAGTATCACTGTGATTACAGTCCAGTTACTAATACTGGGGACAACTGAAGCATCTCCTTTTAGATGTTAGAATCATAGAATCACAAAGGTGAGAAAGGACCTCCAAGATCATCAAGTCCAATGTTCTACCCAATACCTCCATGACCACTAGACTGTGTTATGTCCAAGTAAGCTTAATCATACTGGCAACACAAGAAAGTTTATAGAGCTACTGAACAGAAAGACTCTTCTGCAGAGCACAGGACATTTTCATCTCTAAAATACCTGGACTATTGCAACGCAGCTGCTTTTAAATTTAAAATACAGCGCCCGGGGCACACAGGGACAGCACATTGTAGTGTGTGCCGGAGCACGGCCGCAGCGCCACGTTTCTCCTCCTCCTCTCCACTGCTGAGCCCTCGGAGGCTCCGCGCACAGCCGAGGCTCCGGCTGTAGCGGTCGGGCAGTACAGCTATGGGACAGAACCACCCTCCGCCAAGGACCCGGTGCGGAGACACAGGTACGAGTGCCGGGGAGCTGTGGCCTGGCCGGGCTGTGGCAGCGCTCCCCGCTCAAGGAGGAAAACCATCTGGATTGCACAGTTCACAACTAGGGCAGGCATTCCAGGGCAGCCAGGCTCCCACTGACTTTCACTTTGTTTCCCTAAAAACCAGACCGAGCCGCTGTCAGCTTTCCTACGACTTTCTCCCCTTTAATTTACATCCCGTGCAAACTCCGCAAACATTTTCCACTGGAATAAGCCAGGGACAGAGTTTATCCCCTGCAGCATTTGGGGAAAACTGATGAAGTTACACAAAGAGGTTTGGCTTATTTCTGGTCTGAACTTTATCTTCTCATTTATAAATAAAAAAATAAATAAATCTTCATTTTCAAATGTGCTGCCAACACCACTGAGGGTTAAAACTATTGTTTTAATTAAAACTATTGTTACTAAGCAACAAAGAAAGCTAAAATTGTTAGCTTTTTGAAATTACCAGTACAATTTTCAGATCTCCGTTATTCCAAGACAGATTTTTAAGCATCAGACAGGGAATTCAAAAACAACTGGAAAAAAAATCAAACTGACCTTTTATACCACATCTAATCACCATGGTCGCTAAACACCAGCTCAGAAACTCGTTACCAGACTCAGCCGAAGGCACTGCTGTTTGAAAGATCAGGCTCACGGCCAACCACAATTTTCTGTCTTTCTTATGGGTAAATAAAGCAACTTCCCCAATATATTTAAAGATAAATCCCTGGGTTTTCTCTCCACCCAATTTAAAACTCTTTCAATTAAGGTCTGTAGAATTTTACAACAGATCAGATTTAAACATTCTGAAAACGTGGCAAGTAGGACTCCGGGGATTCCTTTAAAATTCTGCAATGAATAGGATACATAATATGAGGTTTTGTAAATCCCAAGTGAAGGTTTATGAGTTCAAATTGCAATACTTCCAAGAACAGAAGGGAGGCAAGGTCTGTAGGATCTAAGCAGACTAAATGATACAGTGAAAAAATGCACAAATTTGAAGCACGTAATTCATTCTCTGTGTCATTGAAGAACCCCTTAAGAATCCCGCAAAAAAATCTTTTTTAAAATGGCTCGAGAGCCAGAAAACTGTGTGTTCTTTCTAACTAAATCAGTTGGTCTAATAATAGATGGAAATTTATTTGCCTTAAAAGCTTTTGCCACTCCAAACACATCACTTATTTGGACAACGATACAACATCCGACTCGACTATAAATAACTCCCTGCCACACCGCAAGCAGCCCAGGAAGGAATACACATGGATTTGCACAAAGCTCGTCTATGACCCCTGGAGAAGACAACCAGAATACATGTGAGGGTTTTACAATTCCCAGGATATCTCCACAAGCTTCCTCAGAGGTGTCAGTTAGGTGGACTGTTACCTTTGATAAATGACAACACAGTTGTTTCCTTTAGCGAAAGAAGGAGCTGAAGCACGTCGCACACACTGAGGCGCAGTCGGTGCCCTCGTCAGCAACCACAAGCGGGTCCGGTTGAAAATGATTCCTTGGAAAAGTTTTAATGAGAAGTTTCTGCTGAATTACTGAAGAGGTGTCTATCGTGGCTCGCTGTCCAGTTCTATCAGCAAAATGGTTTCTGAGTCCAAATCAAAGTACTCTGCGTTTGTCACATAAAATCCTTATTTGACCAATATTACCAAGACACATCGTGCAAAGTCCTGCCCTGCTCAGGCCTTATGCCAAAAGCCCGAGGACATCACACGAGTGGAACAGTTCCTCCAGTCTTTGGTGACAAGCGTCACACAGGACTAACCACCGGCAGACTTCTGTGACAATTCTGAAATAACATCATTTGTGTGCCCTGTGAACTGGTCTAACTTACTTTTCTTTATCTTCCTACCTGCCTCTCTTTTCAATCCACCTAAAATACATCAGCTAAGGAAAACCCCCATCAAACTAAAGCTATTGTTTCCTAGCAACTGTATTTTTTCTCCATTAAAAAAATGAGTCGTACAGGTTTTTTTTCCTTAGGGCAAGTCTAGCCAGTTAATTATTAAGTAACTAAATCGCTTACCTAGTTAGAGGAACTCTGACCCATCACCAGTCCTCACCTGGTTTCCAACGGTTTCGTGGTTAGCAAGCAGTGAGAAGATAGGGCCACCTGCTGCCTGCCAGGGCAAGCAGCCCCCCACGGCTCATCTCCACAGCGAGGGCAGAGGATGGGGCTGCACCTCAGCACTCCCAGCCCCGCTCCTACCGCCTGTGCAAACTGGACAGCAGGATCTGCAGTGCTCTGCAGCCTGCTCTCCACCATCCTGGAGCTATTTCCAGATGGGAGTGTGCCTGGGAACAACAGGGACTCCTCTACCTGTGTTGGAGAAGTCCTGGCCCTGAAACTTTTCAGGTGTTGCTGTAGCAGCACAAAAGAGAGTCAAGCTGTAGTGCTGCAGGCAGGGAGAGCAGAGCTGCGCAGGTCCTTCGCATAGATGGTTCCGACTTCTGCAGAGTTTGTAAGAAAGACGCCTGCTGAGGCTGGGATAGGAGCCTGTGCTGGGCCAGGAAGGGCTTGCTGTTTACACAAGGATGCCAAACAGCTCCCTAGGGAAGGATCTAAGTGTAAACTCCTTGATGTGAAATGTGAAAACTAACTGCGAACTCACACGGTCGCCATCGCCCTGTGGCAGCACAGGACAGTTTGTCTTCTTGCTTAGGCATCCCAGAGTCATCCACAGCCCAGATCTTTTTCTCCTCTGTATGTTCATGGGGACTAAACTAAAAAGTCAAAACACACAACCACCAAACTAAACTGGACTAAATCAACCTTGAACAAGAACTGCGCAGCGACTGCGGCACGATACGCTGCGCTTCTGAAAACCCAGCGACGTCCAAACATCATCGGCGGCACAAACCGCAGTTCTTCCCTTGGCTCGTGCTCAGCAGGAGACGAACCACCTTTGACGTCTCGTTTCAGCTCATCACAGAACAAAGAGAGCCAAGGTGCTCCGTGGGCCGCCACGGATTATTCCCGCGGCAGCTACTCATTGTAGCGAGGACAAGGGCACCCCGCGCTATGAACCCGAAGTCTGGTTTATATAAAGTCTGATGTTTTCTTTCATAAGACTGAATCATAGAATGCCAGGTTGGAAGGGACCTCAAGGACTGCTGCTTCCAGAGACTAGTTTACTCTTGCTGGGATTAAGCAGACAGCAAGAATAACACGCTGCAGTGTATGTTGCCAGCCAATTAAAGAGGATCAGAGCCTGATAGTGGTAACAAAGATTCTACAGAGTATTATTCAGATTCCCAGGCAATAAATCTTAGAAGTAACATCTGGGATATTGTTCCAGTCCAATAGCATCTCTCAAGCATTTATCCAAGGGTATATTTATATTCGGAGCAATGGTCTCTGTAGATTGATTTAAGGAACTCAAAAGTTGAGCCTCAAAGGTGGTCTTGTTATGATTCCTCTCTAATTAATCAGAACTGAAAACAAATAAGCAAATCACCAAAAAGAAAAAAATGAAATATGCAAAACCAGAGCATAAATTGATACTAGTAATTTTTAATGTCAACAGTAACTCTGCTTCATAAAGATTTTGTATGAGTTCGCAGATTAACTACTGACAGGCAGGGACTGCACCCCGACCTCTCACTTTGTTCAAGTACTACATTACACTTACGACAGTTTGTAATTTTTCACTCTCTATTTATTGGCTGGTTTCTTCTGCCTTTGTTTTCTGTATTCTTGCTTTACAAGCACACACTTTTTGTAGTATGAACTTTTCTTATGACTTCTGTACATACATGTTGTTGGGTGAATCAAGCAACTTTTCATTTGCTTTTTGCAAGGGAAAGGTTTCCACCAAGTGTGCAACTGCGCTAGTGAAGAAGATTTATTTTCAGGATAGATAAAATGGACATAGTGGTGGCTGGAAGACAAGTTAAATAACAAATCGCAAATCGAGCTCTGCCTGAACCAGTGACACGACAAACCCAGAGGCAGCAATAAAGTCTGCCAGGGAGTTTGATTTTATCAGTGGGTTCCCAGGTAAAAGAAACACTGTAGATGGTCGTGAAAGCACTTCTGCAATGCATGGCTTGGAGCACGACAAGATTCTTACTAAAACAGAATTTGGACTTACAAAAGGTGCCATGTTTGGGATGTTCTGACTGATAAAAGAAGGAAGAAGGGTTTCTCCTCTGAAACAGCTCGTGGCCATGTGGATAAGCACTGACATCCGTGTATTTGTGCCGACGGGACTCAGCCCTAATATAAGCTGAAGTGCATGTAATACTCCTCAGAACACCCATAAGCACAAGAACTTGTTACAGTCAAAAGCAATAGCAGAAGGAAGAAGAGTGAAAAAGGGTCAAGGGCAGCAGCAGCAGCTTTCCACTAACACCAGTAAGAGTAGCAGGAGTTTTCATTTGCTAAATCTTGGTCAGAGTCAATAAAACTTCCTTTGCTTATGTCTTCATCGTTAAAAAAACCCTCATGAATCCTAAAATGTGCCTGCTGTATAGCAAAACAGGAACATGTTACTGGATTTCTACACATTTCCATCAAAACCCTGCAAGGAGCACCAGTGATCAGATTTCCCTTTCCCCCTCACCTCAGAATGGTTGAAAACGAGCTAGAAAATAGTTTGCAAGTTATCTGAAAGGAAAACTACTGTCATTTTGGTGGTAGCTGATTGCTTGGACATGGCTGCCTCACACTGAGTGCTGATACAGCCAGGCCTTTGGGAACCATGAATGAATTTCCATTGGGTATGAGGAGAGCAACGGCCTCGGCACCGTCTGATGTTGTACTAGTATGGATTTGCCCGAAAATCCAACATGGAGCTTAATAATGTAGAATCTACTGGTGGCATAAAATGTTACTAATAGGGAGTGTATTGAATATACAAAATATTGTGATGACTTCAACTCTCATAGTTCAAATGTTTTATGAAAAGTGGTCATTCAGCAGGGATCTGAATGCTCTGGCCGTTGATGAGGTTGTCTAGTTTCACATCTGTGTGGTCCAAAGCAACATTTTTGAGTGAAGTATCCTAGCTGGAAGAACTCATTGTATCTAACAAGAGACAGCTCCTTTCAATGTTGCACTAACACCGTATGGAGATCTACCCAGGACACTTTTATGACATCCCCTAGGTCTATAAAAATGGTACAAGTTGATTTCTACTCATTATATTCACAGAGAAATGGAAGTGAAGAGCCTGCAATGCTCTCCAGAAATGTTTTGTCCTCAAAAGACAACAAGCTTTGTAAACTGCGCCATGGTTTTTGTCTGCCCTGCTAAAGGAACTTTGCACTACCAAGATTTTATCAGTTTAATTAAAGGCCTGATTCTGGATAATGATTCTTGTGCTTCCCGTAGTCACAGGTTTCACATAAAGAAATGATGAACTTCATGACTGCAATGCTACGAAATTCAGAATTGGATTCATAATGGAACAATGAGTATTAAACAAAGAGCACAAAACTGGTGCTTATTAGGTCTTGTCACTCCCTCTCCGGGTCATTCTGTTTAGAAACACAGGGAAGAAAAGAGAAAAGACAGCTGGCATAGATCTCTCTTCTTTAGCACGCAGGGACATTGAAAAATACTTCAGGTAATCTACTTAAATGTTACGTAGACTATTAAGAGCCTGCTCCAAGGGCTATTGATGTCAGTCGAAAACCCAAGTGTCACAGGCTATGTATTTTGAGTAGTCTGAATCGTAACGCTAAAAGTACCTCATTTCCTTTGGAGAAGCCACAGACAACCCCAAAAGACCGTAAGAAACCAAATCCTTAAGAAGCACTCTGGAGCAGGCACTTTTGGCCAAGAGGAACACTGAACACTTCTTTTCTTCTGAAAAAAATCAGAGCAGTCACTTTATTCATATGTGGAAACACAACCTCCCCGCTATGTTTAATGTCACAAAAATGCTAACTGCTCAGAAGGGAAATATTAGATCAATGCTAAAAAACAGCTGGGAAAGACCAGGGGAAACATTGCACAAGATCTGCAAGGGCTTTGTGGAATATTTAGTTGGCACTTTTCTGGACTGTTTGTGTTTCTGATATTTCTGAAGGCATGCTGAGGAAAATGTTATGGGAAAATAACAGTCAAGAAGTAGAGCCATATGAAAAAAATCAACAACAAATAATAATGAAAGAAGCTAATTTATGTCCCAGATAAATCAGTGCTAAAGCAGAAATACAAATCTGCATGTAACAGTGTTTCTTGCTAGGGAAGCGCAAGGCGAAGTTGTGTGTTATTGCTATAATCAGTTCCCTTCATCACTGCTCCCACCAAGCCACCAGCTTCCAGCAGCAAATGAGACACACCAATGTGTTCACACATGTCAAGAAATCTGCCAGTCTCCTGCCTTCCTTCCTCCTGGCCCATCATTAACTTCAGTCAGCTTCTGCGAATCTTCAAGAACACATGAGTTGTTTGTAAGGAAAGCAGCTCGTGTTCTGCTGTGCATTTAAGCAATTTATATTCACTGGAGTTACAGTTCTCTCCTCAGGTCTTCTCACCCGAGGTATATTTCTTTTTCACAGTTATTTTAAGCAGAATTATAAACCCCTCTCCCCTTATCCTGCCTCACTGGGACAGTCTTTCCAATCAAAGAGGAGAAGCAGCTTCCCCAACACAGCACCTGCCTCCATCCCTCTCCATTTCACTATTTTAAAGTTCTCTCCATCGATTTATGACTCTTAAATGTCTGTAGACTGTATCTTTCAGCTTCCTCTGCTCTGCTTTTTTTCCCCAGGTCAATTTGATGTTGCCCTCCTGTGCAGAAACCTCAGCGTTTGAGAACAGACATAGTCTTCATTCTCGTGACAGACTTGACTCCAGAGACCACGAACTTGTGCAAAAAGCCACCAACAGCGTGCAGACACAGTGTGAGCGTTAACATTTACCAGCCAAGGCCCCTGAAGGGTGTATATTCCAGTAAGAAGCCAACCCCTTGAGCAATATTAAAGGCCTGCCAAGGACAGCCAAGTAAAACCAGATGCCGTGGGTTGGAAAGACACAGAATGGTAGTCACACTGGTAGGCAGTGCAAGATGAGAAAATGAGAGGATGAAGGAAAGGAGTGGAGAAATGAGAGAAGACACAAAAGAGCAACAGGGAGAGAACTGATGTGGGCAGTACGAAAAAGCATCTGATAAGCAGGCTATATAGGAAGGCAAAAAGGAGAAAAAGGGGGTTTAGACATATAAGCCCAAATTACTGCTGGCTGTGATACTGCTGCCTACATGACAGGTAATTTAGTAGTTGGGATCTGTTAGACATGAATGAATGATCTCCAAATGTGCAGAAAAATATGATCCACAGTATTTGACTGCATTAAAAAAAACCCAAACAACCGACAACCTTACCATTATTACCTGTAGTTTTACCCTTACATTGCCACTGGCCTGAAAGGTGCCATCCTATTTCAATCTGCTTGTCCTCAATACACCCCTGCTAACTGCACATGTGCCAGCTTCACACAGGAGAGGTCACTACGGGACTTTGATGTGATAACTGAGGCTAACACTAAGGGAATGGCAAATGTACAACTTCAACAAATTTAAGCAACTTGAAAGAGCTTTGTACACCCCCTGAAATAATTCCTCACACCAGTGCAGCACACTAACCTTTGCCTTTAGAACAGCTATAGTCAGATAAATCATTTAACTCTACCATCAAGGCTGCTACCTTTGGCTTTTTCCATTATTTTCTATCTTGTTATTCAATGACTTAAATCAGTCACCAGAGTCTACTTTATCCAGCTTCAATAATTTATAAAATAAATATTTATGCCATTATTTTTTTCCATGAGTTTTCATCAGTCAGCCCACTTTTCTTTACAAATGTTACTGAATTTGTCTTTATATTGGGGAGGAAAAAAAAGTGGCTAATGAAAAAATAGTATATAGCTATTGCAGAAGAAAACTCACATCTTTTGGTACTACCTGCCTTCAGTACCAAATAAACCAGTCTTCAGAGACTGGGCTAAAGGGATAGGCTTTGGAACTTTAGTTACCCAAGGTTGTAGCAGTACCTATCCACGCTGCTGCAGCCAGCCCCAAACACAGTGCAGAGCAACCAGCATCTTAAACACATCTCAGGGAGACACAACCAGTCTGCTCTTCCAACAGTATCTCTTAGCTGCAGGTCTGATGATCAAACAATAAACTGGGTAGGAAAAGCACCTCCCATCCCCCAAAAAACAGCTGTTTAAGTAGCAAATGTCAAGAAGGTCCTTGCAGCAAATTTCAGAACGTGCAGGATGCCGGGCACAGGCACAGCCACACGCACATGGTAAGAAGGTTCTGTTTGAATCGGCCTCAAGTACCGTAGGTGAAGCCTCCCTGACTTCGCAGCACAAGGGTCTCTCACAAAGAGCAGTTATTTTAACTGGAGCATGGAAAAAAAATCTTGTTGTGCTCTTTATAAATGCTGCCTAATGGAAAATGAATTAGCAGAACCCGAAGAGTAGGTATGGGAGCAATCTCATAATGTCCTCATTGTTTTAAAGCAACGTACAAATAGCCAGTGTAAGACCTTATATTGAAAACAATCTTCTGCCTAAAATAGCCTGCAGCGGCAAACAGCTACAGAAAGGGATTTGTTACCAATCATAGAACACTGCGTGCTGGTTCCTAGTCAGATCTTCTCCTGATGTTTAGCAGGATTTTCTGCTCTGCAGAAAGCCTAAATAAACGGCTAAGCTTTCAGCTGCCTGGTTTAGCTACACGGTGAAAAACACAAGGTGTAGTGAAAGAGAAGAGAGAAGGAAAAAAATAACTGTGGAACTGCTACTCAGACCGTTTTCAAAATGTTATTCTCATTGCAATGTCACTGGAAATTTTCACAGACAGGTATAAAACTGGAGCAATTTTGATTAAGTCTGGAGCCAGTCATGTCAATATATTTTGGGGGAAAAAAGTAGGGATATAACATTAAAATGATTCCTGCTCCCCTCCCCACCCTTTTGCTGGAGGAAAGCTTGGTCCAAAGGAGCACCTGGGAGACTGGGATGTTTCGTTCACAGAACTCAGCTCTGTTTCTGCCACGTTTGGCCAGGTTGTTGACAGCTGTCAGTTATCTGACCCCACTTCTGGCCCTGTGAGTGTCTCTCCTCCTTTAGGTACACGCTAGAACCGCGAACAAACTGTGTAGGACATTAACTTGTAAAAGTAGCAAAAACAAGTGAGAAAGAGTGACCTTAAACAGTGGAGTTTGTATCTTGTGGGTGTCCCTGAAGCCAGATAGAAACACATCACAGCTCCCACATGGGACCACCTTTGCTCCCCACAGGAGTCTCTTCACCTCCTACCAGATGTCAACCACTCCCTCTGGAGCCTCCATTCGTTTCCTTCTCTTTACTACATGACACCCACAGCATCTTCTAGGACAGAAATCTCCATCCCCATCTCCGTCCCCCTCAAAGCTGCCAATCCTACTCACAGACCTACACCCTGGAGAGGGAAAACGAGCCCTCTTCTGGATGTGGAGCACAGTCTTCATAGCACACTTGACTTACCTGGATATCCACGCTGGTGCCCTGCTGCACACCATCTTCTCTGACATCTCAAGTTGCAGCCTCATGAGTAAATCTTCCTGAAAACCAAAAAAAAGTGAGAAACAGTCTCCTTCATGCTCTTGTTGATGTGTCCTTTGTATTATTAGATATGGTTGAAAAGGTTAAGACCATTTTTATATTAATATCTTTGAAAACTGTCCTTGTTTGGATAAAGCATTAGCTTTATCACTACTTAGCTAATTATTCAGGTAACACATTTTCCTTGCATCTTTATGTGGCATCCTTTTGAACAAAATGTTTTCTTTTTCAAAACTAGTTATTTCAGAAGTAAAAAAATGTAAGTATCTCTTTAAGCACAACCATAAGAAAAAAAAATGTACAGAACACTTACATTTTGCCTTTAGAAACTAAAAAAACCCATGGACAATACGTCCTTATAATGATCTCTTTCTAACTTTTTACAGTGACAACAAATTCGACATTTCAAGGAGTCTTCAGAAAATTCTGCTTTTATTTTTTCCGTTAGATCCAGTATTTATATCAAAAACTGTTTTGCCAAGAGGCTCACATTCTGTCACTGACAAACGTAGAAGAGACTGACAAAATAAAAAGCTACGGCTTTTCTTCATTTTGGAACCTTTATCAAAGCTCAGAAAAGATCTTAGAAAACACCAATTGTACCTTTAAACTAAATTTCTAAAATCTTAATGACATTTCAGGACATACTTAATATTGCAAAACCAGAAAGAAAAAAAAAATTAAGGAGGGGGTTCAAAGCTGCCTAGATCAAGATATTTGAAAAACAACAACAATAAAAAAGGCTAAAACTGGAACAGTTATGAGAGCTGAACAAAATGTTTTTCATTAGAGCAAGATAGCTATGAATATTAATATTTAACAATGTCATTTCAATGGCTCTTGCGCAGTAGGACTCCTCTCCAGTCCTGGGGTGCTCAGGGCACAAACAGAGATTTTAAAACCTCCTGACACTCCATATCATTGCACAATTAGAAAGTTACATAAACCAGCCAGGGTGGAGAGGTCTTGGGGGGCCTCTGTACCTACTCAGCCATGACTCCTACAGAAATGTTGAGCTCCCAAAGGACTCTGAGCATGCAAAGAGGAAGAGTCTCCACACTTTCAAGGGTGGCTTCTTAAGAAGAAAAAAGAAAATAAAATCTCCTCGTGTTTAAAAATGCACCTTTTTTGTCTCTTAACAGCTTGTTTAATAGCTAGAATGTACCTTCTTCCTTTTCCTAAATCGAGTAAAAAGTCTCCAGCATACACACAACTCCCATCACTTGCACCAATTTGAGTGCAGAGTAAATATTGATGTATGCTAATGAGAAAAACAATGGCTTGACCCCGTGTAACCTTCTTAGCATCTGATTTATTAATCCACTGACTGCCTAATTCAACGGGGACTAAAGGCTTAAGATCTTTGGTCATGAATATTAATCAAAAGGTTAACTTGCATCCAGAGGTTTCCACACTGGTTTAAAAGTTCCCTGATTCCAGCACTTCCCCAGCAAGAACGTCTGATTTAAGATCCCTGAAGCAGAAGCAGTTGGGTTTTGGGATGAGATCTCTGGCTGTAGGCCCACTCCAGGTTTGCTGATGTGGGAAGTTCCCTACAGACATCTTTAGTTTCTGTCACCCGTAGATCCTGTCATCTTCCAAGCTCACTGTTTCTCGGAATTGTTGCTGAGATGCTACTCTGTACGGGCTGGGAGGAACAGTCGCAATACACCAAGCAGCACATTGATGCAAAATCCTCCCCTACGAAATCTTTTACCCCTGAAAGCCTAGCACTTCTTTGAGCTTTCGTTCAGCTCTCAGAGTTGAGCGTGGAGCACACACAACAAAGAGCAGTCCTCAACCTCTTCCATCAAAGTCCAGACTACAGCTAGACATTTTTGACCTGCCTATCCAGTTTGATGCTTATCCATCTATTGTAAAACTTATTTTTATTTCAGCATTTAAAAATCACATACATTATTATTAATTTTCTAAAACTGCGCACAACTTTTTTTCAAGTGGCACATTCCACACACTCACCATATTTGCTTCTTTTCACCAAGCAAACGTTGCTGTGCCCCAGCTTTAGCTTCACAAAGGCTTGTTACACCTCTCCACCCAGGGCTTCATTTTATCTCAACTCCCTTCCCAGCAAGAAATAAGGAAATAACTCTGAAACCTGTGCTTACTGTTTCCAAGTACTGGAAAATCCTTTTAAAAACTTGTGTTTTAAAGCAGTACAAATCCCACAGACAATCCAAGAGCACTGAAATGAAAAGGCTTCCTCAAGCCACCACTGTTTTCTAAAATACCTTGACCATGGGAAAAAAAACCTGCCAGAAGCTCAATTAGGATCAAATTAAAGGTCATCAAGCCCAGAATCCTGTCTCTAAGAGCAATCAGCTGGGGATACTCAGCTTGCACAGATAATGGCACGGTTTGTTTGCAGTGATTCTCTCCTAGCTTCTGGCAATCAGTAATTTAGAAACTTCTAGAGACAGAGGTCACAGCAACAGCTGGATTTACCTCCCAAAGATGCTCTGTGCCCTCCCTGAACCCACATATAGCTGTGCTCTCTACAAGGGCCTGCTGTAGCGCTCCTCAGGCAGAAAAGCACTCTCCTTTGTTTCTTTTCTATCTTGGGGCTCACTTTACCCAGAATTTAAGAATTTTTTATTTAACAGACTGGGCTTCTCATAAAGCATCCGGTTTTGAACTAAGACATGTGATTTAAAAGGGAATTTTTCTGTAGTTTATAAAAAAATGTAAACAGTGCTGTAAATATATAAGCAGGGCAGCTGCTCACCTAAGAAAAACATGGGATGATCACAAGGGCCTCCTTGTCAAATACACCTTCTGCAAGTATTAAGGACTGTTTATTTTGGACGCGGTACAAAAGCATCCTGAGATAAAGCAGCGTTGCTGATGTGGAAAAAACGGAATTTTCCACATAATTCACAATCGTCCTGCCAGTACGAAAAGTCAATTAATTTCCATTCCTGTTCTCGAAAACAGGAATATTTTTCACGTTTAAGAGAAAAGGGTCGGACTTAAAAGACTTTTGGAAGTGCTTATCCGGGAACACACAGAGTCACAGCTAAAAGCAGCCTCACCTCTTTCTCATGCGGCCAGACTGTCAATTAAGGGCAAGCCAAAGGCTCTGAGATTTGACAGCTAAATACAATCCCCCCCCCACCACCTACCCACGCAAAACACCGCATGTGTGAGGACTGTCTGACAGGTCTGCAACAGCCACGTGCACGGAAAATGGGGAAAAATCTCAGCCAGTTGTGTTCCCCGAGCATTCCCTGCTCTCTGAGACGTGGTCTGACCTCCACGGCGACTGAATTTATCGTACAAACCGCTACAGAACGTGTCTCTAAATTATGGCTTGTGTTTTACGCCCCACCCATTACCACTGAGTTAATTACAGGCTGGATTTAAACATTATCATTACTTACAACGTGTAAGATGTGTGAAAGGGAATTAGGCGTACATAATGGCAGTTCTCTCTCTCTAAATTGTTTAAATAAGGGAGGGAAAGACAAAGAAATTACATAGTACAGAATGTGGTGTCTACATCAAAATTTGATACCTCCTGCATGGTTTTGTATCGCTGAGGAAATTCAAAGAGGCAGCATTTGTGGCCCTAGGGCTGGACGCTGAATGGTTTTGGGGATGCAGCCTCCGCCGAAATTTGGAATCCTCATGTAGTTTCAGGAGAGCAGTGGTCAGATCTGGGCCTCAACCTTGTACTCAAAACACAGACTTACTCATAAAAAGCAACTGCTCCCCCAAACTGGCTCCAATATCAAGTGAAGAACGGCTCAGGAAAAGCAGAATTCAATTTCTAGCACTCAGTTAAAGACTTTCTGAATTACAACGGGCACTTCTATTACCTCACATTTCATTAAGCCTGGTCTTAAAACATGGCTAATTCTTCTTTACCACGAAGAGGATTGTTCATAATAAAATGTATAATAAATAACTTTGAGACTCGCAGATATTGTAGTGGTGAATTAATGCAACTATTCAGACAAAGAGCATTCAAGCCAGCTGAACGATCAGATTTCCTAAAAAGCCCCAGCAAGAAGAACATAATTTTATATTTATCTCTACCCATATTAATACAGGAATGTGTACTTGTAGCCAAAATTCTTGTGGGCCTTGCCTCTCAACTATTCACAAATAAAATACAAACTTTACGATGACTTTAATTGCGTGAAGAGATGAGAAGGAAGCCAGTTACAAAACAGGCTCAAACGATGCCAGTCCTCCGAGTACGTGTCTGAAACCAGCTGGATTTCTGAGGCAGTGAAGGAGCTCTTAAGCAACTACACAAAAACATGGTTGGAACATCAAGGAAGGATGCTCATGTGCTATCTTTTACTTCTTGCAAAAATGTTTCTTCTGAGATAGAGGAATTTGAGTCAGATTTTTAATGCAGCTTGTTCTGTTGCTAATACACAACTTACTTTTAAGCATCAATTTAATATCGTTATCGACCTTCTACCGGTACATGTAAAGTCCTGAGATCCTGGATCAGCTGCCAAGCCAGAGTCGAACCTTCTGTATTTGTATGAAGTTTTTTTCTTCATAAAAATGTCATATAAACCATTCTCATTCTGAACTGTCCCTGCTGTCGTTGATACGGACTATGCCATTATAAGATTGTATCATTCCAAGACTGGTTTTTTGGATTTTGTTTGGTCCACATTCGCCAGCTCTTCTGTGTATCTTCTATTAATGCAATCTTATATTTCTACCAGCATTAAAAATAAAGGATTAAGGCAAGTTTACTTGAATTTTAATGATAGGAGGCACACAGATAGATAAAGAAAACCATGCAAAACATCCATAGTACAGAAAGGTCATAAAATATCATAGAACACAGAAGCTTTCAAATTGATACAGTGCTTCAGTGCTTGGCAATGAACGGAATCTTGACATTTTAGATCCATTTTAAATACACTGCACACACTTTAACTTCACTAAACATATTTTAAATATGGCCAGGAGTTGAAGTGAACTGAAATTGTGAGTTTCAGTTTCCAAAAGGCTCCAACTCACGAATGAAGTGCATGAGGAAGACCTTGTTACATTGGACATGTCCTATTAACCTCAGAGGCTTTGTCAGAATCAAATAAGACAGAAGAATGACACAGATGATTGCCCTAGGGAGGGATTTGACTCTTTCACTGTGTTACTTAATGGTTTCTACTTTTTTAAACTCAAACATTTAAAAAAAAAAAAAAAATCAGGTTTCTTGCAAAGGTCTCGTAATCAAGTGTAAAATGATGCTAACCTTTATGAACAGCCGGGAAATGAAGACAAATGAGTACACCCAATCAAATTGCATTCAATTTTCTGTAAGACTAGAAACTTCACAGCAGCAGGAAAAAGAAGAGTCAAACAGCCGGAGTAAAACCTGCTGAGAAAAAAACAAAAACGAAACAGTTTTGCAAAGCTTTGAGAGCTGACATTGTGTCTGTGCTACATCCCACAGTACAAACTGCGGAGCCCTCACCCTTCTTATGAGAGGATAGCACAGTTAAATGACAGAGCCCTAATGCTTCAGTAACGGTCCCACCCCAGTACACTACCTCTGATGATGAGACAACTGACTAAATAAAAATGACCTTCCTTAGTTGTGGCAATGTAATTTCAGCCCTGGTGGCAATGCGCTGGAAACCAAACCTCTTTTCAGTTTCAAACCTCAGCCTTTGAAACTAACATTAAAGGCTCCTGTTGAGAGGCTGCTTTTTAAACATTTTTTTTTTTTTTTGCAAGGGAGACGTGAAATGTAAGTGTCACCTGTAGGGAAAGCTCCATTTGTGCCTTCTCTCATGGGTAATGGCAGCAGGGAGAGGGGAACGCTCAGCACTCCAAGCTGTAGTCTCAGTGCAAGACTGCAGTGGCCTCCAAAAGTTTTAATTTACAAATAAAAGTATCTATTCCTCCATAAATGTCACATGAAAGCATATCACAGAATTCTGTGCACCATCTGCCTAGCCGGGACGCCAAAGGGAAAAGTTATTCAAGTTCTTGCCTATATTTTCCATCCAAATATTTGTAGAGTTTCAAATAGCCGAAGGAACCTGGTCCTGACGTCATTCTCGTTGAAATCAATAAAAGCTCTGCCTCTGGCTTCAGCAGGAATGACCTCAAGCATCCTGCAGCCACAACTTTGAAATACTAAACCTGAATAGCTACAGCTATCGTGGAAGGAAGGAACGTATTCCTATTTCTATTTACAACCCTCCCGAATGCACGAGGAGCTTTGTAAGCTCATGGCAAGAAGGTGCTGAGACAGCGCTCACACGGGGCACTAATTTGGAGCAGTTATTTTAAAACAGCCTATTCAGAAACTGATGGATTTCCATCCATTTCTGATGGATTTCCCCATGGGATGAGGTCTGATGCAGCAGCTACCGAAGTCAACACCAACACTCTGGTCACCCATTGGTACAGTACAAGTGGGCGAGGAGTCCTGAAGAGGCAGAGAGGGAGAAGAAGAAAAAGGCAGTGAAACAGAAGAAGAAAGAAATCACTATTACAAATCAAACAGAATGATCAGAAAGTCAGTAAAATATACATTCACTAAACTTTATCCCCATGGCCCTGGACTGCGCCAAGACCTTCAGATGAAGTTAACACAAAACCTATATGCACAGTCCTATATTACATCTTTTTTTTTAAAAAAAAGGAACAAACCTGTAAAAAAAACCGTAAGCTAGGTATACAACCCTAACTACATGATGCACACTTTGTCTAGCAGGCCAATGTACACAGCTAAAAGCAACCTTAAGCTTTATGGAACGTTAATAGTTAGAATGAAATGAGTACTACAGATGGAATTCAGACTTCAAAAGTGAAAACCCTTAACACTAAAAGCTATTTGCCTGTGACTGAGCTGGGAACATAGTTGTGTAACCACTAGTCTGTTACTTTCTAAAGGTCACTAACAGACAAATAATCGTCCCAGACGTTCAGAAAATCATTTTACCGCAATATAACAGGCATATACTAAAGGTCATTTGAAACTGAAGTTGGGCTTCTACTTTGCCATAAAGCAAAAAGCATGGGAAGCACAACTGAGCTGGTAACGTGGCCTTGGTGCACGTGAGAATTCTGCCTCACTATCCACAATGACCAAAGCTGTTCTCTTTTATTGCTTTTTCTCAGTACTTGAATATCTTGTAAGAGAAATTGTTTTTGCCTCATGCTATGTCTGGTAGTTCAGGTGTGGTCTGGCTCGCTATTTATAGCGCATTCTGGAGCGCTTGTAAATCATCTCCAGGCAGAAACAAGATACCAAAAGTGGTGACGCTCCCTCATCTCCCTCACTTAGTGGCATTCATGGGACATGAAGAGGCCCTGCAGAACCAGGAGAACCGCAGCCCTTTGCCATGAGGACAGGAGCAGCTCTGCCGGACACTTTTTCCCGCCCTTGGCGCCGTCGCGGGTCTAAGGGACCTCTCACCACGAACCGAACCGCCCGTCCCGTTTCACAGCAGCTCGCCCAGGGCAGCTCCATGCAGAGCCCTTTCCAACAATCCGTGACTCGGTGTCCCCAGCCAACCAGTCCCAACGCTCCTCTGGGAACAAACCTTCCCGTTTCTTATCGTCCGTGTCTTAAACGCGACGACATTTTATGCTCCTCCTTCCTCGCCTCGTCCCACCCTTTCACACCCCGCCGCGCCCCTGCTCTCCTCCTCCTCCCCCTCTGCCCAACTCC